>CAWUFW010013738.1:0-456009 GCA_963921515.1 Calotriton arnoldi | reverse complement strand
TACTTTGTTGACTAAGTATTTTCTGTTAGTCCTTATATGTGTAATAGCTATTCATGTATATACTTGTACCGCCTCTTTTTGAGTCTACATGCTAACTCGGCTATAAACTGGGCATAAAAGACCCAGGGTGTCTGTACTCCATGGACTGTCTCATACAGTGGCCTGAGGGTACTGTATTGGCGCAGTCTCCCTCATGTGAGGTTAATAAACTTGTTATTTTGATATTCCAGCTTCCGTGCCAATCTCTTCCTTGTTGGTTTAAGGACCAGGTGCATCAGTGAACCCCTAAAAAGGTTTTTTTTTTCCTACAGGCTCCCGCTAATAAAGTACGCATAAAGCGGGGTGGGCACCCGCTAGATCAGCAAGAATGCGGGGGAATCCCCACGTTGGGATTCCCTCTAAATGGGTTGCAGCTCCGCGCTGCGAAGCCAGACAAACAAATGCTCCTCTCGTCCTGGCCAATAAAGTCAGAGCGCCCACGAGGCGCTGGGTTTCCAAAAGGTCCAAAGGGCACAGCTGGGCCCAGGGAGGCCAGCACACAGGGCCCTCCAGCAGGGAGGCAAGCCCTTGTGGCGGTTCCTCCTGGGGCCCAGCAGCAGCAAGCCCCCAGCACAAGAACAAGCACCCCTCATGGGGTCACAGCCCCTATATTTATATGACATATTTGCTTTGTCTGCCCTGGCACACGGCTTGGGGGAACCAGCCTAAACTGGTTCAGGGAGGAATTGGAGCACTTTGTTTACAAGGCTCCTCTTTCCCTTTGTCAGGTGGGGGCTCGTCATCAGACACACCACAGGGGGGCAGAGCCAGCATTCACTAGGGCAGGCGCAATCCTATTCAGGGTCAAGGGACTACTCCTCCCACTACTCCAAATGCAGATGCCCTATTCAGCCTAGCGCTGACTCACCCTGCCCCTCCTGGAGCCACACACAACCCACCAGCCCCCGTCACTCCAAAGCCAGACATGCAATCCACATCAGGCAGGCAGACACATAGCACACAGAAATGTCAACTTCTAAAAGTGGCATTTCTAAAATAGTTATAAGTTTGCGCACACCATTGCGTAGCATTTATTATTACTATTCCAAATATACCAATCTTAACCACGCTGCGCCTCTCATATCAGGAATTACCACTGAAACACTTATCAGGGAATCCCCAATGCATTCCTATGGGAGGGCAGCCTCACAGTAGTGAGAAACCAAAATGGCTGTTTGTCACTACCAGGACATGTCACACACTTAAGGTACATGTCCTACCTTTCACCTACAATGCACCCTGCCCATAGGGCTAGCTAGGGCATACCTTAGGGGTGACTGACATGTAGTAAAAGGGGGGGTCACAGACATGGCACACACTTTAGGTGCCACGTCACAGAGGCAGTAACACTGCGCGCACAGGCCCTGCAATGGCAGAGGCCTGAGATAGGTTTGAAAGGCTACTTTGGTGGGTGGCGCAATCAGCGCTGCAAGCCCACCAGTAGCATTTAATTTACCAGCCCTGGGTATATGAGATACCACTTTACAAGGGACTGACAGGCAAATTAAATAGGCCAAACAGGTGTAGACCAATCTTACCATAAGTAACACAGAGAGCACACGCACTTTACACTGAACAGCAGTGCTAAAGTGCCCAGAGTCCTAAAACCACCAACACCATGTCAGACAAAAAGGCTAGGAGAAAGGCAAAAAGTTTAGGGATGACCCAGCAAAAGGGCCAAGTCCAACACTTCCTCTCTTGCCTTTGGCCCTGGGCTGGAGAAGGAAGGAGAGATTGTTACTGTCGCCTCAATCCTATGTTGGACTCTCATCTGTACACCGAAGACATTGCTTAGCAGCTCTGTGCACTTAACGCTCCTGGCAGAACTTGGGTGTAGCGGTTACCTTCAGCCTTGCATAACAGCTTTCGCTTTCACCAGGAGAAACAAAGTATTGATGAGAGTTTAATTGAGAAACATAAATTAATTAAGAAGCTAAGTACACGGTAAGTCACTGGTTCCCAAACTTTTTTGACCCGCGGCTCCCTTGCCTATTGCCTGTTGGCCGCGGCTCCCGACTATGTTACTTTTTTGTGGGAGGGGAGATGCAAGCCCGGCCTCACGAGTACTTCCCTTTTCTACCTGAAAATAATTGGGATGAAGTTGATGAAGGTATTATAATCATATACGCAGAGTGGTAAACATCCATTATTACGCGGCTGTTACACCGCGTACCATTACTTCGCAAGCGTTACAACGCATGCGATGTTACAACGCGTAGCCTTTACTACGCAAGTTAATACATCGCATGCGTTGTAATGCTTGTGAAGTAAAGGCTATCCACATCGTTGTGTGGAAACGGACGCGCTTCCGTTTCATCACAACGACGTGCAACACTGACGACGCAGGAAGCCAGAGAAGACAGGAACCGAGGAACCGGGAGAGAGAGGTTAGAGGGGCTGTGTAGTATTTAAGGGTTTAGGGTAGGGGAGGGTCGTGCAGGGGTAGTCTTTTTGGTTTAAGGGTAGTGTAGTTGTGTTTGTGTAGTGTAGAGTAGTGTATTTGGGTTTAGGGTAGTGTCTGGGGTCTTGAAGGGTAGTGTTTGGGAGTAGGGACAGGAATGGGGGTAGGGGCAGTGTCGTGCTGGGGGTAGTGGTTTAGGGTAGTGTTGTGGTGTTAGTGTAGTGTAGTGTTGTGGTGTTAGTGTAGTGTAGGGTAGTGTTTTAGGGTATTGTCGGGGGTGTCGTGCAGGGTAGTATTTCAGTGTAGGGACCGTCTTGGGGGTAGCGGCAGGGTCGTGATGGGGGGTAGTGTTTTAGGGTAGTGTTGTGGTGTGGTGTTAGTGTAGGGTAGTGTTTTAGGGTTGTGGTGTTAGTGTAGTGTAGGGTAGTGTTTTAGGGTTTAGGGTAGTGTCCGGGGGTTGTGCAGGGTAGTGTTTAAGTGTAGGGACAGTCTTGGGGGTAGGGGTAGGGGCAGGGTCGAGATGGGGGTAGTGTTTTAGGGTTTAGGGTAGTGTCGGGGTGCGTGCAGGGTAGTGTTTGGGCGTAGGGACAGGAATGGGGGTAGGGGCAGTGTCGTGCTGGGGGTAGTGATTTAGGGTAGTGTTGTGGTGTTTGTTTAGTGTAGGGTAGTGTTTTAGGGTTTAGGGTAGTGTCGGGGTGTGTGCAGGGTAGTGTGAGTGTAGGGAGCGGGCTGGGGAAGGGGGAGGGTCGTCCAGCGGGTAGTGATTTAAGGTAGTGTAGTGGTGTTTGAGTAGTGTAGTGTTTGAGGGTTTGGGTAGTGTTTTAGAGTTTGTGATGTGTAGGGTAGTGCATTTGTATTTAGTATTTAGTGTAGTGTTGGGTTTTTTTGACTTTCAAAAAAGGGGTTAGGAAAAATAAGCGGGGTAAATGTCTGTTTTTATTACTAGGCAAGTTTTTAGTTCGCATACATTAACACTTGCAATGTAAAGGTATGTGAACTAAAAACTTGCGTAGTAACGGTATTTGCTAAGTAAAAACATCGAAGTAAAAAGCTGCGAAGTAATGGTATGCGAAATAACGAGTCAATCAATCAAATCAATCAAAACGAGCTTTATTCGATTTTAAACATTAAAATCATAAAAGCAGGCAATAAAAACACATCATCACACATCATAAAAATTTCATTTAAGACACATTTGCTAAATAAAATTTCGTTAAAAAACAATTCATTTAACAGTAACTATTTTTTAACGTCCAGGGATTAAAATGTATTATACTATACATCATCACATAACTATGTTTCTATCATAAATTTTACATCTGGCATTCAAATATTTAGAGATTTTCTAGCTCTATATACACTTTTCAGAAAACCGACCATAGATCCTATACAATAATAATTTCCCAACATCTGTAGATACAAAAAGCAGGGCGACATTGTCTCCATCCCCCTGTTTTAATAACGGTAATACCCATCTTCGCCTTTCATCCTTGTAGAATTTGCAAAATAAGATAGCGTGAATAGTCGTTTGTGGTGAAATATTATCACAAGGACATCGACAGAGTTCCCTTGACCAATTGTTAATATCTGGATGGCTAATCAAACGGTGGAAAGTCCCAAATCTAAAACGCGTTAATATATACCTGTCGTATCCCCCAATGTACAGGTCAAATATGGTTGAATATTATATATTGTAATAATTAGTTGATGTTCAACCACCGTAGGTTTATTCATTTCCAAAGTTAACCTATTTTCTTCCAGATGGGTCATACAAATTTTCTTAAAATCCTTCCGATTAATACAATTCATGTTTTCGGGTAGGGAAAAATACTCTGGACGCCCGATGTCCTGCATAAAATTACTTACATACTTCAACCAGGGAATCTTGCTGGCGTGATCTAGTTTCATTACATCAGTTATTATTTCCCTATTTAAACCAGTGCTAGCAGAGGTCCAGATTCTATGCCAGAGCAGCACCGGTTGCGCCTTAATAAGGTCAGAGATATATGTTACTCCTAATTCGCTATGGCAATTAAAAACTGGAGCGCTGGCCGGGACTGCCAAAATAAATCTTAAAAAGGCGTTTTCCACATATTGGATCGATGTGCAATCATAAAAGCCCCAAATACCTGCCCCAAAAGTTGCTATGCTCACGCATTTAGCTTGATAGATTTTTAAAAGAATTTCTGGTGGCCTTTTCCCCAATTTTTTGTAAATTTAATTAAGGCCGCGGTAGACTTCATAAACAGAAGGCTCCTAGTCTTTATCGCTAGTGCCCAAGACCCTGTGCGATCAAAAAGAACACCCAGGTAACAGAAGGAGTTAATAGATTCCACCCTGCTTCCCCCAGCTTGAAAACTGCGGTCCTTATGTTTCCCTCGCCCACAAGTCATAATAAAACTTTTCTTTACATTCATTTTTAATCCAAGGTTGTCCATAAAACTTGTATAAAAGGTAAGAGCCTTCTGAAGACCAATCTGGGTACGTGCCATAAGTACGGCATCGTCGGCATAGAGGAGGGAGACTATCGGGCGTTTATTTACATATGGCGGATCCCCAGCATTTGCCACCAACTCCTGTTCCAAAGCATTTGTATACAGAGTGAACAGCAGTGGTGCCAAAACGCAGCCTTGCCTCACTCCCTTCTCAACTTTAAACGGCACAGTACACTCTCCCTTAAGTCCGTACCGGACTTTTGCTGTAGCGCCAGAGTATAGCTCTCTTAAAAATTGTATTAAAATAGGATCAACCTTTAAATCTCTAAGAACGCCCCACAGCTTATTATGAATTACACAATCAAATGCAGCTGTGAGGTCAACAAATGCCAAATAAAATTTCCCCTTTTTGCCTGCGTGTACTTTCCAATTAAAATATTAAGATTAAGAACCTGCTCGTTAATACCTAGACCTGATCTAAAACCGTACTGTACATCACTCAAAATACTATTTTCTTCCGCCCATAATTGCAACCGGTCTAAAACAATCCTGCCCGCTACCTTCATGAGTGAATCTAACAAAGATATCGGACGGTAGCATGCAGGATTTTCCCGATCCCCCTTTTTAAAAATGGGGACGATGATTGATTCAGACCAAGTACCTATGAATCCCCTTGCGCAACATGCTTGTAAAACCCGTGTTAAAATTGGTCCCCACATTTCAAAATTAGACTTAAAAAGATCAATTGGTACCCCATCAGGACCGGGGCCTTACCACTCTTACTTGCCTTTATAGCCGAGGTAACGTCCTGTAAAGTTATATGGAAATTAATGGGTGTAAAATTCTGGTGTTCCCCCTCCGTATTTTGCCCACAAACTACTTCCCTCTCACTGATCTTCTGTAGGGAATAGACACTTGAGAAGAAATCCACCCAAATTTTTTCCTCTATTGCTACCTCGATTGATGGTGCATCCAGTCTATTGTTAAGAAATGGGGCGTTCACAGCTGACCAAAATTGCGAACTATCCCTGCTCAAGGCTGCATCACTTAAATTCTTCCAAGCCTTTTCTTTTAGTTCATTCATCCTGTTTTTTCTGGCTATGGTATACAACTTTCTACAGATCCTAATTTCCTCATTATCTCTTACTGATCTATGTAGAGCATTCTTTAAATTCGTATAACTTTTTGTACAATTGTTATCGAACCATCCCTTACTGGTGTTACAAGTACCTTTACTTTGCACTCGTAACGTACTTCTCACAGTCTCAGTTATACAGGAGAAGGCTTTTAAAATATTTTCGTGCGTCTGGCTTTCACTTAAACAGATAGAAATTGGCACATATGCATTTGTAATTATTTCTTTACTTGGCTCCGCAGGGTCCTGGCTTGACCATCGGATTGTATAACCATTTTGTCTTCCCATTTCAATATTTTGTACCCATGCTATTTTATTACAGTTTCTCCTTGCTTTATTTGTGGGAGTTGCAATATCTACACTTATTGCCAAGTGATCACTCATTACGTTTTGATGAATGTTATACCCTATAACATAACTTGCATAACAATTTGGCATAATGATAAAATCTATTGTCGATTCGGCTCCTCTGCCAATAAATGTGTGACCAAACTCCACCTTCGGGGTACATAGACAATTTGTGAAACCAAAATCATGTTTGAACAAAATCTCATTATACAAATCTCCTTTATCAGAATGAGAGAAATGAATGGGTGGGTCATCTTCCTCCAATGTTAATCCACATCTTCCTATTTCAGCCAAAGGACACAAGCCAACATTAAAATCCCCACCCCAAATAGGAATGATTTCAGACTCTGTATCAGATTTTAAGCTAGTAACATCCTCACTGAGCTTCTTCAAAATGGCGCCCAGTTGCCCTTTTTCTACATTATTATAAAAGTTAATCACAGCTAGAATACAATTCACATCCAAGTGTATTAAAACAATTTGATAATAAATTTCAGAGCTAATCATATTAATGTTTTGAGCCCCCAGCAAATTTGAAACATATACACAAACTC
Source organism: Calotriton arnoldi (assembly GCA_963921515.1). Lineage (NCBI taxonomy): Eukaryota > Metazoa > Chordata > Amphibia > Caudata > Salamandridae > Calotriton > Calotriton arnoldi. The sequence goes on along the minus strand of CAWUFW010013738.1, from coordinate 449,097 downwards.
CACCCTTAGATCTTCCACTAGATGATTGAATTGCTGGCGTATGAAAAGTCCTAAAACCATTAATAGTTATTTCCTCGATGGCCCAGGTCTCTTGTAAACATATTATGTCAAAATTATTGATAAAATCCAGCCAAACTGTGTCATTCGCTTTGTTCTTTAGTCCCGCGATGTTCCAAAAAAGAACTCTACAGGCTTTTACGTCCTGGGCCACTGTTTCAAGCACGGTTACAGGCTGATTGCTAGGTTCACCCTCGGATTGTGAGTTAGGATCAAAATCTCCCATACCACCCATCAATATGGAGGGTCTGCTCATGTAATCTATTTCGATTAACTCCTCACTTATAAAATTACTTTCCTCCTCGTCGAGTAACTTAGCCTCTATTGGACTAAACCAAACTAATGCATCTGGGGTTTCTATACTATGTTTAATTTCGTTCCCCGAAGAATTCAGCCCATTTATTAGTCAATCATTTTCATCTAAAGTTGTTAGTGGCCCAAATCTATTTGATGTTGCTAAGTTAAAAGAGGGCCATCTGTGAGCTGTTTACATGGGCCATAATTTTCTGGCTTTGCGGAACACGAAGGTTGATAAAAAAAGCCCAAAGGGAGAACTTGTATATTTGAATGGATATGGCTAGGCTCTTGTGATCTCATTAGGATTTCTCTTACCAAAATAGGTGATCCCAATGAGAGGGCGATACAATCACCTTCACAGAGTTTATTATTATTTCCCACCCAATCAATTCTCCTCACCATCTTAAATTCCCTAAAGAGGGCACTAGTCAAGCCCGTTCTGTTTCCCAACCAATGTAAGGTTTTATTTCTTAAGGCAGGCCAAGTTTCAGTATCGGCCAATGGCAAGGGCGGGACGTTTGCTAAAATGATTGTGTAGGGTGTAGCTGCCGGCGGCAAATTTAATGTTTGCAAACTATGCATTACCGCTGGTGCATAACTGTCTAATGTAGTCATTCTTGTATTTTCCCCTCCCAGCCGACTTTCAACTAATTTGTGTTGTGTCCTTCCCATCTCATTTAATGTATGCACCACTCCTTTTTGAGAAGAATTATTTTTCGTAGTTGCAGATATATTGGGGTTCAGTACTTGTCTCTCACCCTGATCTCTCACCCTATGTGATGTCTTTAATGTCAGAGGGGCTACATTTTGGGCTACCTTCTCAGAGTATGTGCTCAAACCCAATAATTTTTGAGGTTCTTCAGTGGCCTTAATCTGTGCTGTTAAAATTTTCTCAATTCCTAATTCTATTTTATCCAATCTGCCCGTAAGAATATTAATGGCTTGTGTAACGGACTCAGTTAGTTCTTTAACTGCCACGGACAGACTTGCCGATTCACATGAGGTTGCATCACATTTATTATTTACCTGTAAAGTGTTAGTAATACCTCTTTCTTTATACAATTTATTTTTAGGGCCCTGAGATTTTCCCTGTGGCTTACTTAGATGAGTCCTAATTGGTTTTGGAATAAGTTGTGCTATGTGTAAACCTTTAACTGCAACATCCAATTTTCTTGAATTAGGTGATTTACACGATTTTTTAGGCAGAGGGAAATGTTCGTTTTCTGCTTCTTCTAAAGAAATATCCTCAGTAATTACCTGAATACACCCATTGTTTTGATGCTCAAGAGGAGTATCACCCAGGATAGCGTACTCAGTAGCCTCTACACCATTTGGAATAGTATTTTTATCTTTAAACTGAATGGGTAGCAATAGTGGATCCACTGTATCGATATTTAATGTTTCTTCTACGGAGATTATCTGTCTTTCGATATCTCCAACTGCACCAGTTAAATAGTTAAGCAAGGTCATATTAGCTTTCTTATTTTTACCTGGTGTTTTCGGTGTATGGCTCACTATCTGCTTTCTTTTTCCCATGGTACTAATAGTCTAATAGTCTAAATGACTACTACGACTGCGACTGGGGCTCAGTATCCTCAGTGGGCACAACCCGTTCGCTAACACTCCCACACTAAATATAAAGTGCAAAGTGCTTATTCTAAAATGATATCGAGCCCCAGAAGAGAGAGAGTACAAATGCAAATGTAATTTTTATACCTTGAATTTCAATAGGCCTCAGATTAAGAATAAAAATAAGTTAACACTTTTAAATGGTGGTACAATATTAAAAATACAATATTAAAAAGTACAGTTAAAGTGCAATGTGCAAAGTGCTAGGTATAGGTTTAAAAAGTTTGAAATACAAGAACAAAAACTGTTCAAAAGTCAAAAAATAAATGTCAAAGGAAAAATGGCTATGGACCTTGCCTCTTTAGATGCAATACAGCTGGAAACGGCTAGTAGAGCACTCACACTTAAGAAAAGCCGTGATACCTCTCAGTCAACTCCTGTTGAGGGACAATGTCCAAAATGTTAGGAGGGTAGCCCTGCCTTGCCTCTTCCTGTCAATGACGGGCAAGGACGGGCCCGCCCTTGGCCCGGGCTTCGCCCGGGCACAGCCCGTGCGCGTCCGCGCTGCGGGAGGTGCAGGGCCCTCTTATTGCGCCTCCGGGCGCAAGTGCGGCGTCAGGGGGCGTCGAGACTGCTGTGGCTGCTGGGGGATGTAGTTTTGGCAAGCCGTTCCCCTCACGGCACGTTGGTAAGTGTAGTGGCCGTTCCCTCACGGCGCCAGAAGAAATGAAAGAGAAGCCGTTCCCTTCACGGCTTTTTGCTGATCCCGCGCTGCGGGAGGTGCAGGGCCCTCTTATTGCGCCTCCGGGCGCAAGTGCGGCGTCAGGGGGGCGTCGAGACTGCTGTGGCTGCTGGGGGATGTAGTTTTGGCAAGCCGTTCCCCTCACGGCACGTTGGTAAGTGTAGTGGCCGTTCCCCTCACGGCGCCAGAAGAAATGAAAGAGAAGCCGTTCCCTTCACGGCTTTTTGCTGATCCCCGAGTCATATTTACGCAGTGTTTCGTATTACTAAGGTGGAGGCTCTAATAAAATATTCCTAGTTACACTTCTTTGCCCATACCTTTATTAAACAACCTTCTCAAACTTTTTTTTTCCCACTTACAATATTAGATAGCAGCCCAAAGCATTTAGGCCCCATTACCAAAGTGTTTCTGCGCTTGAAGAATATTTGCATGCCCTTCCATTTCTACCCATGTCATACGTGCCAACACACCTGTCTCAGCAAGGTGACTCACTATTTTTTTAAACCAAATACAGCTTTATTTTAGCTGTCTCCTCCGTAAATGCCTCCAATTCAAATTTTGGCATTATGCCATATATGGGGTTTTACTTCCCTCAGGGGTTTGTTTGTTAAAGCGCGACTACTCACCCGTAAGGGTCTCAAGGCGCTGGGGGGTGCAGGTTCCAACCATCAAGGAGGGGGTCTGTCGAAAAGCCAGGTTTTGAGGTTTCTTGCGAAGATGGGGAGCGATGTTGTCTGTCTGAGGTGGAGCGGAAGGGCGTTCCATGCTTTGGCCGCGAGGAAGGAGAAGGGGCGGCCTCCCGATCTGGTCTTTCTGGTGCGGGGGACCACGGCGTAGGAGAGCTGGGCTGATCGTAGGGTCCTTTGGGGTGCGTGGAATTTGAGTCGGCTGTTCAGGTATGCTGGTCCGGTGCCGTGGAGGGCCTTGTGTGCGTGGGTGAGCATCTTGAAGGTGATTCTCGCCTCGACAGGGAGCCAGTGGAGTGTGCGCAGGTGCTGGGAGATGTGGCAGTGTTTTGGCAGGTTGAAGACCAGTCTTGCGGCGGCGTTCTGAATGTTCTGTAGCTTGCGGGTGAGGTTTTTGTTTATTCCGGCGTAGAGTGCGTTGCCGTAGTCGAGTCTGCTGGTGACCAGGGCGTGAGTGACGGTCTTTCGGCATTCGAGGGGGATCCATTTGAAGGTCTTACGAAGGAGGCGGAGGGTGTGGAAGCAGGAAGACGAGACAGAGTTGATCTGGCGGTCCATTTTGAGCTCGGAGTCCAGGATGATTCCCAGGTTGCGTGCGTGGTCCGTGGGGGTTGGCGGGTTTCCGAAGGCGGGGGGCCACCAGGTGTCGCTCCAGGCATCGGGGTTTGGGCCCATGATGAGTACTTCTGTTTTGTTGGTGTTTAGTTGTAGGCAGCTGTTTTTCATCCATTTGGCGACGGCTTCCATGCCTTCTCGAAAGTTGCGTCTGGCGGTGTTGGGCTCGCTGGATAGGGAGAGGATGAGCTGGGTGTCGTCTGCGTATGACACAATGTTGAGTCCGTAGGTTCTGACGATGGGGGCGAGTGGAGCCATGTAGACGTTGAAGAGCGTCAGGCTGAGGGAGGAGCCCTGGGGGACTCCGCATGTGGTAGGTGTGGGGTCCGAGAGGAAAGGGGGGAGTCTGACCCGCTGCGTCCTGCCGGAGAGGAAGGAGCGGAGCCAGTCGAGGGCCTTGTCCTGGATTCCTGCGTCGTAGAGTCTGCGTATTAGGGTGCGGTGGGAGACTGTGTCGAACGCCGCTGATAGGTCGAGGAGGATGAGGGCTACTGTTTCTCCTTTGTCCAGTAGGGTGCGGATGTCGTCTGTTGCGGCGAGGAGGGCGGTTTCCGTACTGTGGTTTTTTCTGAAGCCGGATTGGGAGGAGTCGAGGATGTTGTGTTCTTCAATGAATGTGGCGAGTTGGCGGTTGATGGCTTTCTCGATGACTTTCGCTGGGAACGGGAGCAGGGAGATGGGTCTGTAGTTTTTGAGGTCGGTGGGGTCCGCTGAGGGTTTCTTTAGGAGGGGTTGACCTCGGTGTGTTTCCAGTCGTCGGGGAACGAGGCGGTCGCCAGGGAGCGGTTGATGGTGTGGCGGAGCATGGGTGCGATGGTGTCGGCGGCTCTGTTGAAGATGTGGTGGGGGCAGGGGTCCGTGGGGGCCCCCGAGTGGATTGACTTCATTGTCTTCAGTGTGTCTTCCGTGGTGAGGGCTGTCCAGTCGTCAATCGCTGGTTTCCGGGTGTCGGGGGTGGTTGGTGAGGGTTCAGTGTGTTGGTTGTCTTCGTCGAAGTTGTCGTAGATGCTCTTGATTTTGTGGTGGAAAAAGGTGCTGAGTTTGTCGCAGAGGTCTTGTGAGGGAGGGATGTCGGTAGACTCGCTAGTGGGTTGGGCGAACTCCTTGATGATGCTGACGAGTTCCTTGCTGTTGTGCGCGTGGGTGGAGATTCTGTCTTCAATCGCTTTTTTCCTCGTTTCTCTGATGAGTTGATGGTGGGCGTTGGTGGCGGCTCTGAAGTTGTCGTGGGCTTCTGTGGATTTGGTGTTCCTCCAGGCCTTTTCGAGGCGGCGGCATGTGCGTCTGGACTCTCGAAGTTCGGTGGTAAACCATCTGGCTTTCTTGGCGCGGGTATTGTTGTTTTTCTTGAGGGGGCTATGGTGTTGGTGCTGTCCGTGATCCATCTATGTAGGGTTCGGGCTGCGGTGTTGGGGTCGTCGTTTTCCGCGATGGTTGGGGTGGAGTTGTTGAGTGAGGAGGTGAGCTGGTCGTCGGTGATTTTGGTCCAGTTTCTTCGTGGAAGCAGGTGCTGGTGTCTGTGGATGGTGGGTGTTCTGAAGGTGAAGTGGACGCAACGATGGTCGGTCCATGGGAGTTCGGTGGTGTGGCTGAAGGTGATGGAGTTTCCTGTAGTGAAGAGGGGGTCGAGGGTGTGTCCTGCTGAGTGCGTGGGCTCGGTCACGATCTGGCGCAGTCCAATGTTGTGGAGGTTGTCCAGGAGGGATGTGGTGTTGGGGTCCAGTTGGTTGTCGAGGTGGAAGTTGAGGTCTCCCAGCAGGGTGTAGTTGGTGGATGCGATGGCCTGCGGGGAGATAATGTCCGTGATGGAGTTGGCGAAGGGTCCGCGGGGTCCAGGGGTCGGTAGATGAGGGTTCCTCGGAGGGTGGCGGTGGGGCTGGCCAGTATCTTGAAGTGAAGGTGTTCCATCAGTTCTGTGGGCTCGTCAGGGAGTGTGCTCAGGCGGAGGCTGGATTTGTGGACGATGGCGATTCCTCCTCCTGGGCGGGTGGGGCGGTCCTTCCTGGAGATCTTGTATCCTTGGGGGATGGCGATGTCCGGTCCCGAGGTGGTGTTGGTCCAGGTTTCGGTGAAGAACGCTACGTCCGGGGTGGTGCTGTCGAGGAGGTCCCAGATTTCTGTGGCGTGTTTGTGGAGGGATCGGACGTTGAGGAGGATGCATTGCAGGGTCTTCGGTTCGGTTGTGTTCTTGTGGGCGGGTTGTGCTGGATCCGTGTTCTTGGCGGTGCTGCAGGTGTGCCGGCAGCGGTGACAGCTGAAGGGTCCGTGGGAGTCGGCTGGTGATGCTAGCTTGCAGTTGTTGTTGCGGCCTGGGTTGAGTGCGTGGAGTGCTGCTGGGTCGTAGCGTTGGCGGGGCGGAGGTCCAGGGTTCCTGGCGCTGGTCGCGGTCGGGTGCAGACGGGCTTGCCTTTGACGCGCCTTCGGCGCGCCAGCGGCCGCCATTAAGTAGGGGTCGGGTAGGGCTGGACAGCTGGGAGGCGGGAGCGGGGAGGGGAGCTGGATTGGCCGGTCGCGCTGGGGGGGAGGGGCCGCGGGGGCAGCAGCGGCGGGGAAAGGTAAAGGGAGGAAATAAGGGATAAAGAACAAGCATTGGCATAGCCAATAGGTCTCGCTTTTGGGACCTTATAAGTATTTAGTTATGAAGCACAATATCCTTGGTGCAACAACATCAACTGTTGCACGTCTAAACACTTATAAGGTCCCAAAGGCGAGACCTATTGGCTATGCCAATGCTTGTTTAAATAAGGACTCAGATATGTTACTAAATACAAGACCTCAGGCCTGTTACCTTCTATGTCTAATGTGACATTACCATTATAAATGTACCTGGGACTCCCATCTCGACGACGGGGAATGATTCAAACATGTGAATCTATGAAAGATACCTTAGTACTGGATAATCCAGGGCTACCGATGATCTCCGCCTTATCTCCAGATATCAGCCGTACAGAGTCCCATTCGAGCCACAATATGAAGGAAATTATGCCCTAAATCTCTGCCAGAGCAGAGGAACCGAAGGAGACCCACCGCTGTAGGGCAAGGCGCTGAGATGCTGAATAGGCTGCATGATGGATGCAGTTGGGAGTCCATGGGTCTGCGAGAGGAGAGGCGTACTGGTAAGAGCCTGGGGCACTGGCTGGGCCTGCCCAGCTGCTACAATTGAGTTGACACTGGGAGAAATCCAGGGCTGTGATGCACAGACCTGGTGAGAGAATGAAGAGAATGCCCGCGGATGGCAGTAGTGGGGCGAGGCCTATCGGGACATGATGGCCAGCATGGTGTATTATATCCAGTAGAGGCCCTTGAAACTGCGTTCCTGGGAGATGCAAAACGAAATTGAAGCACCTCAAGCAGAAGCACCACTGTAGAGGTGTGCTGTGGGGACGCTAACAAAGCTAAGCAGAAAGAGAGGCCTGTAACCAGGAATGCCCTGAAGGACAGAAGGCAAACTTCTGATACAGGTGTTTGAAGATACGGAGGTGAGGTAGGACCTGGCTGATTGCTGCACACCCAAGAAAACATAGAAGGCGGGGAAAGCAAAAAAAAAACTATCTACATTAGCATTTAACTCTGCAGCGAGGAACATTGGCACCATGTATATACATTTTAAACAAAAAGAGCTGGAATATTAAAGAGGAGTTTGGCGACCTGGGAAATGCCCACGATGAGTGCAGTACCCCACACTAATCAACAGCTTCTAAGACGCAAAATAAACGTGCAAGCCCAAACCTAGGAATTACAATAAGATCAGAGGGAAGCTATGTGCTACAAAGATTGTGTTTTTTTACCGGTGTCTGATGAGACTTCCCACGCACATAATAGGAATTGGCTTTTGCCCTACTGAGACATGTGGCGTTGACATTGCCCATAAAGCCACAATAAAAGGAGCAATTTAAGTAAAAGGAAGGAGGAGCCCGTCCCAGAAACAAAGAGGCCTTCACTAAGCAGGAGGCCACGCTACATGCCTCCAAATAAACATCTAGCAAAAAATGCAAACTTCTGCACCAGTTGACCCACAACATAGTACATCTGCAACCTAGTCCTGCCACACTGAAAACAGTGCACTGTGGAAACCCATATAAAATGGCGCTCACAAAGGACTACATTTCGCATAGCTTGCAATCCTTTAAGATTAGGGTTACCACCTTGCGGGCTGTTTACCAACATTTTAATGTTCCGGACAATACGCAAATTAGTTAATTCACCTAATGCTGGTATTTTTTCCCCTTATCTTTACACATTTTAAACAGTGAATATAAGAAGAAAGCACTACAAAATATGTTCTGGAGCAGCCTTAATGACCCATGGCTGACAGAAGGACCAACAAGCATTGGCGTAGCCGGGCGGGAGAGGGAGAGAGAGAGAGAGGGAAAGAGTGAGAAAGAGAGAGAGAGAGCGAGAGAGGGGGACGCGTTATGTTCGTATTAGGTTACCTGGGCTTTGGAGTTCCCATTAAAAGATCTTTAAGTTTAAGTTGCTTACTACTGTTTTTTTCAAAGATACAACTGAGCGGGATGTTAGCTAAAATAGGTACCGGACCCAGAAGGGGGCGTGGGGGCTATGGTGAACTAATTCAGGAAAAGCCTTGTGATCACAGCACATTTTACAGCCCCACGTCCTTGTCTTTAAACAACCAGCATCGTGCTCACTTAAGAGGGTCTCCGCGGTAGAACTGTAGAGACCCATAACTGACCGCCAAATACACATTCTAAATAAGAAACAGAAGCCGATTTTACCTTCTCTGTGGATCAACAAGCACCAGCGCGAGCGGCGACTCCTTGAATAAAACCTCAGAGCAGGGACTCGGTGCCAAGTCACGTGACTGGCCGGGCATGTGACCACACAATCAGAAACAAGGAAGTGTGCCCTGACTATTTTGCACACTGCGGGAAATCGCAGAAACAAAAGTACCTGGAAACAAGCACGGATTCGAAACGGAGGAGCGGGGGCGAGCGAGCGCGGCAGCCTGCTCAGCTGACCAGACGCTTGTGCGTCATGGCCTTTTCCCCGCACGGCCGGCATATGTTTCCAATTATCGCGCACGCGTCTGGGCACGATAATGGGAAACAGATGTCGGCCCTGCGCGCGTAACCGCCCGAAAAAGGCCACGACGCACGAGCGTGGTCAGCTTCTGAAACCCCCTTACATAAAGTCTTCGCCTAGCAGCGCTTGCGCGCTACTTGAGGCTCGACCTAAAAAAGGGAAAATAGGCAGAAATAAGGCACAAAAGAGCAGAGATGCAGAAAGGTGAAAGATAAAAGAGGGTAGAAAAACGAGTGAAAACAAGTGAAAGGGCAGAGCGAGAGGATGGGAAAATGAGCAGAAATAAGGCACAAAAGAGCAGAGATGCAGAAAAGTGCAGAAAGGTTAAAGATAAAAAAGGGTAGAAAAACGAGTGAAAAAGCAGAGTTAGAGGAAGGAGACAGAGGTCCACTGGACCACCAGGGATGAGGCGCAGGGAAACCTGCGGGTGGAGGAGGGCCTCGATCACCAACACTCGAGAGTGCAGGGGCAGGCCTCACTTAATGGTGGAGCTGCGAGGGTGGGAGAGCAATTTCACTGACAATGAGTCAGTGGTCTTGCTCGCCTGTCCCCGCAGTGGCCGCCATTAAGTAGGGGTCGGGGAGGGCTGGACAGCGGGGAGCGGAGCTGGATTGGCCGGTCGCGCTTGGGGGAGGGGCCGCGGGGGCAGCAGCGGCGGGGAAAGGTAAAGGGAGGAAATAAGGGATAAAGAAAAAGGGAAAATAGGCAGAAATAAGGCACAAAAGAGCAGAGATGCAGAAAGGTGAAAGATAAAAGAGGGTAGAAAAACGAGTGAAAACTAGTGAAAGGGCAGAGCGAGAGGAAGGGAAAATGAGCAGAAATAAGGCACAAAAGAGCAGAGATGCAGAAAAGTGCAGAAAGGTGAAAGATAAAAGAGGGTAGAAAAACGAGTGAAAACAAGTGAAAGGGCAGAGCGAGAGGAAGGGAAAATGAGCAGAAATAAGGCACAAAAGAGCAGAGATGCAGAAAAGTGCAGAAAGGTTAAAGATAAAAAAGGGTAGAAAAACGAGTGAAAGAGCAGAGTTAGAGGAAGGAGACAGAGGTCCACTGGACCACCAGGGATGAGGCGCAGGGAAACCTGCGGGTGGAGGAGGGCCTCGATCACCAACACTCGAGAGTGCAGGGGCAGTGGCAGGCCTCACTTAATGGTGGAGCTGCGAGGGTGGGAGAGCAATTTCACTGACAATGAAATTGTGCTCATGGAGGAGGCAGGCCTGTCTGGAAATGTGTGTGTACTGGAAGTACCTATGGTTCAAGTACACATGTCAATACTTAATAACACCAAGTCCCCGATTACAACTTTGGCGGTGCAGCACTGGGTCCGCCCCGCCGTCGCACCGCCAAAGCCGCGGTCAGACCTCCTGCCAGATTAGGAGTTTCCTCCTATCTGGCAGGCTGGTTTCTGGCATTCCCACAGCGCTGCCTCAAAAAAATGGGCATGGCAATGTGAACACCAAAAACAGTTCCTGCACGGCAAGGAGTGAGAGGTCCATGCTGTGCCCCCCTGCATGCATCCCCATGTGGAAAAGGCACAGGGGGCCTTGCAGGGTCCCCTTTGCTTCATCTCTGCCACAGTGTTCATGGAGTAGGAAACTCCATGACACCGCCGGCGGAGAAGAAACTCGTAATATGCTTGGCAGGACCGCAGTGGTCCCGCCAAGCATATTGTGGCATCCTGACAGCCGCAACACCGTCAGGGAACAGCGGTTCCCTGGCGACTGAGGCGGGGAAATGGCAGCCCGACCACCCTAATCGTAAGTCCGCCGCCGCCACAAGTCTGGTGGTCCATGGACCACCACACTTGTAATCGGTCCCTTAGTGTGCTTGAGAGACAGGACAACTTTACTTTCCTGATAACTTGCATTGGTGTAAAATGCATTTGAAAAAAACTAAACTATAAAAGAGTCTAATAAAATAAATCAGGCGACTTCCACTTACTTTGACATGCCATCAATTAAGCACTACGTTTCCAGCTTTAGGCATGTCACTTGCAAATCACCTACATCATTCGTTTAAGTCTAATTAGTTTAACTGAAGCCAACAAACCCTTCAACATTAAATGCATTAAAGTGCTTGGTGTGCGGCTCCCCTGGCTAGTTTTGACGGCGCACCAGGGAGCACAGATTGGGAACCACTGCACTAGACCACCAGTGATATAAATAAAATAAAAAGAAGAGGTGGGAGCAGTCCACCCTCGCATCAGCCATTCCCTACACCAAAATGATCCCAACAGCCTTCTGCCTATGCTTGGGAGGCAGACGAAGGGGAGATGAGCTTACCCCATGTGTCAACCACCTGCACCTCAAGGGGTATAGAAAGCTCACAAGACACCAGGGATAAAATAAACAAACAAAAAAGTGTGGACGCAGGTGATCCGCTTAGCCACACAAATGGGGTACCGTTTTAATTCGGACAAGTATGATAATGCTGAGTGATGAGAATTTTGAGGATCCACTCACAGAAATGGGAGGAAAATAGGCAATTTCAGCTTAAGTTTGAAAGGCATTCGATGTAAGAAAATAGAGGGATCCACGCAAGTCACTCCACCATAGACTCACCTGGATGTCCAGTTTTCAAAAATGTCTAGTTTTTGTAGATTTCTTTTTGGCGGGCAAGCAGGGCCCAAATACAGCAGCTACCCACATGGCTAAAATGTTGCTGAAAGTTCGAAGACGGATAGCTTAGCACAGCAAACCTTCTGATAATGCCACATATGGACAAAAAAAAAAAAAAAACAACATACTCCTCCTTGCACACTTTCCCCCCATTTTTCAAGAAAACCAAAACTGAAGGCTTAAGCGCCCCAAACATCAAAAAAAGGGTTCAGCTAAGGGCTAAAATGTTTTTCATACAGTTCCTTTATTTACAAATTTTTGGCAAAATGCCTTAATTTGTGGATACGAAAACGGCATTAACTAATAAGGAATTTGACCTTGCAGTTGTTTCCTTGGCCAGAGTACTATTCAAGTGCGCTCCTCCCTGTGCAGCCAGCTGGCTTTACACTTCAATCCAGGTGCAATTTGGCTAGTCGTCAGCTTTCTTCCTTCCATTCTCTGAAAGCTCTTCAGTTAGCTACTATAGCTCTCTAGTAGTATTCAATATGCGTAATGCACAGATTAATTCTTTTTGCAAGAAAACTGCCCTTGCTTTGTATTCTTCTTTAATTAAAGCTTACTGTCACAAATCATTTTGGGGATGCAAAAATTGTGTTTGGGGCTTTGATAAATCTCTCAAGTGTGAAAGACAGAAAAGGATGAAAAATGGCACAAGCCTACCTTTATTAGTGTGGTATTTCCTTTAAGAAGTGAGCTAGGCCTATTGACAAGTTGCCACAAAGAAAACCTCAGAATTTTCCAGAAAACTGACAAACAAATTTCAATATATTACATCTCCTCAGCTATTCCAGTGACAAACTTGTCCAAGCTCAGCTGCTTAAGATTGCTTTCGCCTTTCTAAATTCAAGGATATTTTCTGTTATCATTAGAACGAACATTTAGCTCAATTACCAAGGGAAACATAGCCAAGGCTGATGGGCATAACAAAAAACACGAGAAGGAAGAGATGGTATTCAGGAGGTGGTTGGAGTACAAATCAAAGTGAGATAAGTGTGGGCGAGAGAGACTCCCTGCAGACAAGTTAGAAAGACCGGGGATACGAGTGAGAAAGACTTTGGGCATTGCTGAGAGACCCTAGTGGTAAAAGGGAAGAAACTGATTGCACAGAAACATGCAAGGGACAAAGAGACTGCATAGAGAAGTTTTAGAGCTCTCAGAAAGATGAGACAATGAGTCAACCGGAGTGAGCATGGAGCCCGAGTAGAAATAGTATAGGTGCAATGAACAGTGAACAAACACACCAAAAAATATTAAATAAAATACAAACCAAAATCTCATACTAGGGAAGTGTGTATAAATCTGTTTTTGTTGTGTGAATGGAATAAATAGGTACTAGGGTATAAGTAGCAGTACTTACTTGTAGGTTATTGGTATAATCTGTGGCAGAGGTACTAGTGTACCGACAAGTATAGGTACTGTGATGTAGGTAGGGGTAGAAGTAATAAACATGTGGTATATGTAAAGTGCATATGTAGGAGTAAAGGCACTAAAGTACAGGTGGGTTGGAAACACTAGAGTATAGGTAAAAGGAGAGGTACTAGGGTATGGTAGGAGCAGAGCAGCGAGAGTATAAACACTAGAGTACAGGTAGAGGTGCTAGGATATAAGCAGTTGCAGATGTACTAGGATATTGGCAGGGTAGTGAGGTACAGGTGAAGGGACTAGGATATAGGTCGTGGTAGAGTATGGGAAGAAGTACAGATGGAGGGAGCTATAAATATATCGGGGACAAGGCAGGGTAGAGGTACTAGGGTAAAGGTAAAAGGACTATGGGATAGGTAGAGTGAATCGAATATCGGGGCAAGGGGCGATAATAGGGAGTAGGTAGAAAGAATATAGGTAGGAGCAGAGGCATAAAAGATAGCAGAGATAGAAAAACTAGGGAATGGGGTACAGGTGGATACAGGTAGGAGCAGAGGCAGATCAAAAGTGCCAAAATTTAACAATTGGATTTTTTTTTTAGCAATGCACTAAAATCCATGTTATGTCCGTTTTTGATGGCTCAACTTGTAATACGTACTATTTATCATACCCTTTAAATTAGGAACCTTGGGAATGGTTTTTTTTAACGGGTGCGCTAAATAGCACACCACCCTCTGGGGCACTTGTAATCGAGCCTTACATGACTGGAAGATATAGCTAGCCCTCCCCAACTATCTGTTGGACATTAATGAGCAATAATTGACAAGCTGAGGTTGTTCGATCTACAGGCGCAAACTGTTACCTACACCCTACCGTACACTGCAGTTCTGGAAATAGCGACCAATACAAGTATTTTCAAAATAAACACAGTTTACATTACACTGCATCATTACTGTGCAAAGAAGCATTATCATTTTAACGCAAAACGATTTTCTAAAGCTTCACTGAGACAAACAGAACATTAGCAGCATCGGTGTAAGCTTCCTTCACCAAAACAGCAGGCACAGCATATAAAGCAGGTCAAACTTATCACACACTAAATAAGTAAAGGACAGCATTGCAAGCATCAGTACAAGCATCACCCGCACAAAATAAGAACATGGAGCAATGCTTCATTCAGCACGTGGCTGAACAGGCAAGTTCCCTCAAAACATGGTTGAAGGGAGTCAATTTGTACAGTAGCGTGGAGACGCAGGGGGGGGGGTTCATGTGCGAGTAGGTGCACAGGGTTGAGTAAAGAAGGTGTAGGAATGGAGGTACAGGAAATCAAAATCCAGCGACACGCCCTTGTACAGGCAGGGGGCACATGGATCGGATGGAAGAGGGTCAAGGAAGCGCAAGTGGACTGGGAGGATTCAAAGGCACAATTATGGCATGGTCGCAAACGAAGGTTGCAGGGAAGCACCCTTGGTGACAGGGTAATTGGTGTCGCACATGAGCAACAATGGAGGCAGGGCTTTAAGTGGGCCGGGTCTCACCGGGTCTGAGCACCGGCAGTTTTTTTTAGAGAGGCCTCGAAACGGGTCTCTATCGGGCTCTGTTTTGTGCCCTGGAGGCGGTCCGTTTTTTCCGGACTGCAGTGACAGCAGGCACATCGATGTGCGCGTGCTCACACTGCTCCGTTTTTTTCGGGACTTCAGTGATAGCAGGCACATCGATGTGCGCTGCTCACACTGCTCTTCTCACTAGTGGAGAAGTTAAGGACGTCATGCCAAGTGAGCGTTGTAAGAGAAGGGAAATCCTTTAAAGAGAGTCATTTTCTCACTGGATTTCCCTTCTCTTTTGATACGCAGGAGCAGCAACATCGTCGTGGTGTCAGCAGGGCTTTAAGTGGAAGCTTTTTCAATATTATATACAACAAGCCATAGTTGCTGCTTATTTATCTTATGCAACTAACAACCCTTGACAAAGCCAATAATCCTGCCTTGTAGGTATGATGTTACTTGTATCATATATCTAGATGCTATGACAGAAACAGCAAAATACACTATGCTAAGCACAGATTTTTAGCTTATGTATTTTTAAGCCACGCCCTTAATTATATTGGCCACGCCCCTTTGAGAGACCCCCCCAGTTTTTTCATCCCACTTAAAGCCCTGAATGGAGGTCATGACCACGTATACAAAGGGAGGTACAGAGACATGGGAGACACAGGCGGGTGGGAGGCAGGGGGAAATGTACGAGATGTGAGGCAGTGAATGTGTGGGGGGAAATCAAGAGAAAACATGGACGGAAACACAGGGACTACAAACCGGGGACAAAAGGTGCACAAAGACAAGAAACTCGGCCATAGGAATTTGGGGTACAGAAGCAACAAGAGAGAGTGGCACAGCTGTTTGGGGCAGAGAGCTGTTTAGGCATGGGGAAGCACAGGCAGAGGCACTGGTAATTGTGTCATAGGAGGATAAATGGAATAGACTGCGAAGAGCAAAGCGGAAGGGAAATGCCTGGAAGGGTCAGTGCAATGGACAGCAATAAATCTTCAGGGCAACCATGAGTGAATGGAAGAAAAATAAACATTTACAATGCAACAGGTCTCGCATTTACAAGAGTTTGAGCTGTTGGCATTGTAAATGACAATAGCTTAAACTCTCGCAAATGCGAGACCTACTGCATTGCAAATACTTTGTTTGTAAAAGCGATTATGCCGCGCTTAAGCGTTAATCGAGGCCATGCCCCTTTCTTTAGACGAGACGTGTCTGAAGAAAGGTCTGTGGCCACAATTAAAGTAATAGCGCTGTATCGGGCAGTGTTACAAAAAAAATGCATTTGTTTGTCAAGTTGACAAACAAATGCTTTTTTTTGTAAAAGCTCCCCATGACGATGTTTCACTTTAACAGTTGCTGCGGATCTTTCTTTAGACGCGGCTCATCTGAAGAAAGGGGCGTGGCCTCTATTAACATGAAAGCGCGGCATGGGGCGCTTCTAAACAAAACTAAAAACAGTGAATAAAAAGGGGAAAAAATATGCGGATGCGTTCCGCACCGCAAATAAAACAAAGACGCGGCCGCCACCGTGGCGTGCTACTAAAAAAAATAATAATAATAAAGTGTTAGAAGGGAGCGTGTCTTGCCTGGAACAGCAGGCAGGTGAAAACCATTGAAAGAAATAGTGCTCGGAGGCTGTAATTAAAGCCTACCAAGTAACAGCACACATAACCGGGTGTATCACCATGGGAGGTTACAAAATGAGACAAGGCGGTACTAAGAAGGGACTACTAAGCCTTTTGACCAATGAAGTGGACAATGACACAAGCCAATTAAAAATGTGGGTGGAGCATCAAGTCCCAACCTTAATACAGCATGCCTTGCAGAGCAGTGCATGCGCTGCCCAGGCTTGACCAAAAAAACACACACATGCAGAACAAGGTAGACAGCCCATGCCGCAGTGGTAATGGAAGCACCCCACCATACGCACAAATTAAAACATAGGTTACATTAGTGCAATCTTACTTGTGCACATACAAGACCAGCAGCAATGCAAACTCCCATACACAGCCAATGAACATTACAGGCAGCGGCGCAAACCTTTCTCACTTACACAAATGCTAGAATATAGGCAAGCTTCCCTTGTTCTTGAGTGCTCGTATTAGATGGCCTCAAAGTGTGTAAACAATATGGCAATGTCAAAGGGAGAGCAAAAAGCAAAATTCTAAAGTCAGTAGAAAAGAAGGTTGTGGCAATGGCCTGCTCTGCATCAGCCCAATTAGTGCTACTTGTCCAGCTTTTGGAGCACTGCTGCAAGTACGTAGCGTTGGCATCTGGAACTCTGACAGCAGAAGGTTGTCCTTTATTCTTATACAGAAGAGCAGCGGTGCAGGGCTCACAGGGTCAGTTGCACACTGCCACTTTTGCTTGACTCGCAAGGCATCTGGAACTCCGGCATCCACAGGGGCGCTCTTGTACCTGTATAGTTATAGGGTTCCCCAGGTACACCCTGCAACCATATTCTGTCTTTCACTTGGCAGAGGAGTTGAGACTTGAACCACAGGGGCCTCTAGTATCTTGGAGCAGGATTAGGTATACTCATCCTTGCAGCAACATAAGTATTCTTTGATAGAACTCCATCGAGCTACACTACTGCAGATATGTGGCCAAAAGTTCTGGCATTGGCTGCTATCCTTTTGGCCATGTCAATGCTTGTTTTGTTATGGTTTTTGCAAAACAATATTGTTCGGAACGCTGCCGCGCCTCGTCAATCTAAAGAACTTCCAAACTGGCTAATAACAATTATGTTTTGGTCTTAAAAAGCACGCATTATCATAGTAGTCCCTGGCACAGAAGGGAACTACCTTGGGCCCGATTACGATGGCTGTCAGACCACAACTGGCGGCTCGTCGGTTGTGGTCCGACTGCCATCTGCTGCTCCGGTCCAAACGACGCATTACAATGCGTGCAGTTGGAGGAACCGACCAACGCTTTCCATCGGAAACTCCTCATAATCCCTTTATGACGGCGGCTCTGCTGTCGGGATTATGATGTTGGTTTCTGACAGCCATTCCATGTCGGCCTTTCCAACATGGAAAGGCTGTCGGAAAGCAACACTGGGGGCACCTAGCAGGGCCCCCTGGCCCTCCGCATCATGGCCTGGGGGGCACGTATGGTGCCCCCCCCCCCCAAACATCCCTGCACTGTGAGGCGCCTGCCACACGGTGCAGGGATGTTTGAAAACATCCATTTTGCAAGGGGAGCTTGTGCTGCGGGCGTTTGCAGCCCGCTGCACAAGCTCCCATTGGAAAATTGATGTTGCGGTCGCATCCAAATTGGGATGTCGGAACCACCGACCTATGGTCGGGCGTTTCCTTCCCCGCAACGGTGCCCGTTTGACATTGTAATCAGGCCCAATATGTGTGAATAGGGTAGGATGCAGTCACTCACAGTGAAGTTCGCAAATGACTGTAGTGGGCTGACCTACTGCCTTATGCTGTAGTGGGTTGAAGAAAATGGGTGGAAGAAAATGTGAATGACACAATAACAGACCCATGCATGAAGAGGGGTTGACTGAAAGCCCCAGGTAGTATATTATACATTTAATTTTAGCCCATTTAAAAGGTCTACCCTAATGACAGGCCTAAAAACTAGCATTGTCAAAGCCAGTCGGCCTGGCGTTGGCAGTCAACTTTTGGCTTTGCAAATATTTTGTAATGATTTTTGTAGAACTGTTCAAGGGGCTGAAAGACCCTATAACACTAATCAAAATCAAAAGGTTTGGTTAATGCCAGACCTAAAAACGGGTTGGGGATGGTGGCTGTCCTCATTTCTAATTGCAAGCTCAATAGTCATTAACATGAAAGAAGGACTACAAAGAGGCAACCGTTAGCGCTATTGCTGCGAGTAATGAGTTCCAACAAGTATCTCCTGTTAAAAGATAGCAGAGCAGCAATTGCTTTAATGGTAAGAAAGTGCCACCATTACACAAAATGGTTGTTTCTTTATCCGTTCACAGCAAGAGAAACACTTTTTTGGCAACACACTTATATTTGATGAATACAGCTATTTTCTTCCAAATAATTTATTGATACACACACTTCAAAGGTATTCCTTACCAGGTGCTAAAGACCAAATATACAAAAAGGTTTATAAATAAAAAAATAAAAACACTTTACTGAAAATTGAAAATATTTCCTACTATTGATATCAGGCTGGTTTATAAACTATAGATATCAAGTAAGGGTCTTTTAGTTTATCCCTTGTACTTCTGAGGACAGTATGACGGACTATTTGCCACACAAACATTCCGATAGAACAAGAAACCAAGCTGACACTCCTATATCACTAGAAAGCTGTTTGCTTAGTATATCAAAATGTGGGAGTGTGACTTGTCAATTCAGGGGAAATTGTGAGGGACTTTAGCCAATGAACAATAGAATGCCATTTTTCATACAAGGGTAGTCATTGGAAATAGCAATTTGTTAAATTAAGCTGTATGAAGTGTATTTCAAGAACACTAAATCCCGGTTTTGGTCTGCCTCTAAGGAGTGAGATTGGCTGAGGGGATTGAAAGATGGTGATAGACATCCAAGTGACACATTGAGCCAATTTTGAGCAACGGTTTTTAACCTCTACTTAAAAAAAAAAAAAAAAAATCAGTTCTGACTGCAATAGTTAATATATTCCAAAGCTATGCTTATTTTAATAACTACGCACACCTCGCCGCACCTCAAAAAAACTACTGCACTCAAAACACGCTTGGAAATGCCACAAAACATTTTCTAGTACACTCAGGTTTTATTTTTCAGGCTAACTGCGGAGTGTATAATTTTATAACTATATGGGAAATCAAACCAATGAGACACCCCTCCTAAGACTAGTAAAAAAAAAATCACTTTTCTCTCTGCCTGCTGCGTGGCATGACTGCAAAAATAACATTCCTTATGTATGACATGACTAAGCGAAAGTGTAAATTGTGTACAATTTTAAAATTATACATAGGGTTATTCTAAATTAGACATCCTTGCATGCCAACTCAAAGTAAAAATTTGCTTTTTTTCATATACTTTTTGCATGAATGATTGAACAAATAATACATCTTACAAAAGTATGAACACACTTCACATATGTAGCGGGAATTAAAAGTGATGAATTATAGTACCTTCTTCGCTCAGCATCTTGAGGGTCGGTCCCTGGTAAACTGATAGTGATAGAAGATGGAGCACCAACATCATATCGCTTCACTGTTTTCCGACAGATGCGCACTTTCACCAAGACACCATGCACCAAGTTTGCAACCAGTCCCACAAGAGGCTGGAGGATCTCTGGGAAGAATGTAGCAAACGCAAAATGATCAGACATGTCTCCGCGACCCCGGCTGTGCCTTTGGTAGAAACGCAGGTACACCCAGCTTGACAGCACCCCAAATCCATAGGATGCCAGCAGATTGCTCTCAATCAATGTAGTTAATCGCAAGATAGCCAGTATAAGCAGCAAGAGCATTGGAACTACTTTCATGCGAACTTGTGGGACCTTCAGGACGATGCTATCACCTATGGTTTGTTTGAGAGCCACCATGACCCCTGCGAGAAACCCCAGGACGCCATGGATTTGGATATTAAACAGGTATGCCAGATTGAAAGTAGCTACATATGTTAGAAGGTATGAAAAAGCGCCCAGGATGCCCACAGAAATGTTTACTACTGCAAAAAAGATTAACAGTTCTAATGCCCCCCAGAGAGGTTCCAGGAGCCGGCCGGCTACCACCACTGTGGCCAGGCTCACACCTACATCCCAGATGTGCTTTTCCACCACGCCATGCGTAATAAGTGTCCATATCCAGAAGTTGGGTGGGAAAAGGAATCCAGGGGTCACACCTAGTGTGGATACAGTGTCCACCCCGAAGGTGATCAAGTACAATAGGAGGACAGTAGCACAGATCGACTTCACCACTACACTTGTGCTGGCCAGCACAGCCAAGAAGTGCTGCTGAGCGACTGGGAGATATCGGTTCATTATTTTTTTCCTCTTAAAATCAATGTACAAAAAAAGGGAAAATGTCATTCGTTACAGCCAGTTTGGAAACTCATAAAAAGTTCTAACAGACGCAGGTAGGATTTTATCCTCTCACAAGGTGTGTTACCCCAAAACACGTTTGTGTATTATCTCACAATGAGGTTGTGTCTTCAGCTAGAACGAAACCTTCTCGACCAAGTAACACTGATTCTGTTCGGTCCACTGTGGTTCTGCTTCCTACGCAGTTCTCTCGAGGACACTGTTACCTCGATATCTGTGGCTTGGCACCCTTCAGTTCGCGGAGCACTGCAAAAGTGCAGTCATGTTATTCTCCGTATTGGATAGCATTTGAGGCTCAACCTTTTCCCTCACACAACAGCTTTCACTATTTCGTTCGTGCAATAGTGGGGGCTGCCAGATTCACAGCTGGAGATTCCTTAATCAGGGTTCGGTGGAAAGGAACTTCGGTCCAGTTTAGCAGGTGAAACGTTTCTAGTAGGGATCGTCAGCAAGAATGGGTGCCTGTAAGGATAAGATAACGACACGCATGAGAAAGGGTAAAGACTGCGAGGAAATATAATGTAGTATCTGGGGAGGACATCAACTATGTGTGGAATGCCAGGAGGAATACCGAACAATTTAGCAAGGGTGAAGAAAGCGGAACACCAAGTTAAGACTTACGAGGGAAGTGACGGAAGGGCATGTCTTCGGATAAATTGACAGACTTGAACACTACGGGCGAGGAATGCTCAATGCCAGGGAGTAGTAGTACTTGTGAGAAATGATCGAGTACTTGGCAGCGGTGTGGAAACGTCTGAGTGAAGTGGTAAAAAGCAACTCTGAAGAAAAGTCGATGGGGCTGAAGGCTATGGCAAGGGTAATTTATAAGATAAAGGGCCCAAATAAGTACTACAAGGGCAGTGACTGCAAGGAAACGATCCCACACCCTCCCAGACTGTCCCTCCTTCTTCCTGTCTAGGCCGCTTGTGCTCACCCCGCCGGGCGCAGCTCTTACGTTCCCCGGCTGCGGCGCTCGGGAGAGGCCGGGGCTCGCAGACGTCTTGTTGTGGTCTCAGGGGGGCCGGGTGTTCCTCCTGGGCCCCGGCGGAACTCTGGGCCGCCGACAGTCCCTGCTGCCACCGTCACTGTCTGCACACAAACAGGGCTCTCTGCGCCTGCGCAGCCCACTTGTGGCGCTATGGGAAGTGTAGTCCGATGGCACTTGACAGAATGGCCTAGACTTCCATCGTTAGGCAAAAGAACAGTTCAACGGCATAGAAAAAGGACAAGGAAGTCGTCGATGTAGTCAATGGAATCCGGCGGACATGTTGATATGGGAACGCATCTTAGAGAAAAAAAATGAATGAATTTAAAATGTATGATACCTGTTTAGACTCGAAAAAGTAATGCATTTTCCTATCAGGCATCGATAACGCTATGGCTGTTAAAATCAAACGATTCAGTTCTACAAATAACTCGCAAGGGTTTACGCGTTGGTGATAATTTAATTTTCAATTCAAATATATGTATCGGGAGAATACAAAATCGTCATAATTAGAAAAATACGTTATTACGTAGGTTCGCTCTTTCTTCTTACATGTTGCCTTTGGCTATCTTCTTTTTCACTGCTTTTAGGCCAAGTGGATATTAGGCTGTCAGGAAGTATATAGGTCAAACAGGATTACTTTAGGAGCCATCCCAGAGTCATTGGATGATCATCCAACCACTGTAGAAGTCATTTTCACATCATCAGACATCATCAAGCTCTCAAAGTCATCAGCAGAGTTTAGAAACCTGAGCCTGATGATTTGAAGATTACTTGAAAATGAGATTCTGATGACTTCACAAGATGTGATTAACCCAACGATTTCAGGATGACTTGAAAATGATTATCTGATGACTCCACAAGGTGTGACTGTTCCTGATGATTTGAGGATGACTTTAAACTGAGTACCTGATTACTTCACAAGAAGCATTGCTATTGGTGGTTCTAGGATTGTTTGAAAATGACTGTCGGATTACTTGACTAGCACCACAGTCTCCTAATTAAAAAGACTGGTTCGTGATGATTTTAGGATGATTTGTTGATTGCTTCAGGAACATGTCCAACATTTTAGTTTATTTATTTATTTTTAGAGATGCTCAACCCTTTCGAAGATTTCAGAATCCCCTTTTTATTGCATAATGAACACCATTTACACATTACTGCATTTTCAACTCTGCAATTAAACCTTAGCATTAGCGGAGACTTTGAAGCTAGAAGGCCTGGGTGCTATACAGTTAATAAAATCCAAATTCAGTTTATTTTCAAACAGTTGATTTTTATGTATGCTAGCTCAAATTGTATGGCCACCTGAATACATAGCTATCATTATTTCTTGGAGACCGCTGCAGCTTTTAGGCAATGCTCTCTCTGGTGCTTGCCATTAAAGTCATTTTGTAAAGCATTTGCACAACTGGTTTATAAACTTAATACAAAGGTGCATATTGGGAGCTGATATTTGCATTACTCCTTTTTTAGTCAGTTGACATTGACACTGGCAACGTTTTGTGTCGAATACATTGGTCTTTTAATTTGAGCGATCTGAAAGCACCAGGGTATTGTGAGGGGTAGGTATGGTGACCAGCAAAGTATTGCAGGCCCAAATGGTAAATCAAGGTAAGGCGTTCCTCTTCAACTGGTCTGTCATCAATTTCACTATAATTTAGCTCACATCTTAGTTGGTCACTTTTTCTAACTTTAACCTGTTCCAGACATTCAGGTACCATGCTATCCTGAGAGATCCTTTTGTGGCATTGCTTATGTTAAAGTTCTGCACACTTACCATTGATGAAATATAAGAGAAGACATTGATGTCTGAACTATTTTAATGTCCTTCCTGTGTAGAAGCGTTCATTTACAGGCATCACAGCAAATGTTTGATGTGAGGTAGAGGACATATGCATGTGTGTTAACCCCATGTGCTTGGGAGTGAGGAGCCTTGTGTTGTGTTAGTTGTGCCCTCTGGGATATTCTCTACCACAAGATGATGTGCCGCTCGGAAGTGTGGGCTCCTGGGACTGCTATTTACAACTGGGTGATTTAATACACTTTGCGTTCTATGACGTATCTGTTACAGAGCCTTACTTTTTATATGTGCCGCAGATGGTCCCAATAGAATATTTTTATTTGTATGGTATGTTATTTTCGTTGTTCAGCCACCTTACGGTATATGTTATTTTTTTCCGCAGAGTGAGTCATGCACTCTACAAATTTATATGACATGACTTACAGGTAGGACGACGAGGAAATTGCATGTGCAAAACAAGGGTGTGTGTCATATTTCCGGTCACCCTGTGATCTATACCAAGTTAAACAGCCAGATTAAAAACAATTTGCGCCCAGCTTTTAGTTTCTTCAACACTCAGACTGAGGCCCTTTGTAAGCTGCAACGCACGCCACGGACACACAACATGCCAGTCACTTCCTTTAAAACAGCAAAGTGCGAGTGTCTGCACTTCTGTCAAAGAGCAGTGATGCCCCTGCTGGTTCACGAAATTCGAGTTAACTGTTTAAATATTTTGCCTAGAGCTAGTGCAGATGGTGCTCAAACAGCCAGCTTCGTCACTGCCTCTGGTTCCTTCCCAAAAATGTGATCTTATCTCCTTCATCTGCAATTGTTCGCCTCGTCTGAAACTGCTCCTGACTTAGCTGCACCTCTTTCTGCTTCCCCCATACCTTTCTGCTTAACTCAGGCTACCTCAAATGCAAGTCTACTTGCCTCATACGTCTCTGCCTGTGCCAGCTGAAACTGCCTGCATCGGCCATGACAAGCTGCCTAAACCTCAGTTCTGTCTGCCCCGGACTGTGCCATCCTCTCAGAGCCCATTATACCCTAAGGCTAAATCAAACTCCTTCCCCTATTCGACCAGTTCCTTTAGTGTCCCTTCGCCTCCATCCAGATTGTGCTAGGGCCTATTTAACACCGTGACATTCACATGCAAACATCTGACGTGAACATAAAGCTACTCATGCAGATCTGCGACCCACTTTGAAATTTGGCAGGTTGTCAGTTTGTGAAAAAAATGTTTGCCAATCCAGCGTATTCAGAGTATCATTTACTGGTAGGATTAGTTTTTCCCACCTGTCGCTTTCAATCTGTCTGTTCATGGCTGCTTCCTGTAGCTCATCCACCCCCTCCAGCATTCTCGATCCATAATTCATGCACACACTGCTCGAGTAACCTTCCTTTTTTATGCAAATTCTCTCTTCTTTCTACGATACCTCCGCAATCTGTTTTCTTTTTCAGAACTTCTTTTTCAAAATGTATAACTTTGCAACAATGCTCCCTTTTATTTATTTATTGCTATGATAATTCCAGGTCTTCCCCACGCCTCTATTTAGTCATTTTGTCCAGCATCAAGGGGTGGGTCATTTGAGACAAAAATGAACCATCCACCTGCACTTCCTGTCATCGCGAAAATTGCCCAAAAGCAGCAAGAACAGACATCTATTTTTACATGAACTAATTGAATAACTTTTTTTAAAATTTCATACTTGTCGGGAGCCTTTGCACACTGATTCTGATGTGGACGTGGGCTGTTTAGTTTCGGAAGTCAGGCGAGAGTTCCTGGCCCAGCCCCTCGAGCCTCGAAGTAGCACTACTGGCTACCTTTGGGCTAGTTTTGGTAGGGTCCAGGCTACCATGCCGCAGCCGTCCCTGGTTGGAACAGAAGCGGAAGCCTTAGCCGAGTTGTACTGTGGCCGAGAGAGAAGACTTACACGTTGCTGCACCGGAGTGTGTGCAGATGGATCAGGCTCAGAGGGAAAGAGAAAGCATTGCTCCGTTTTGGTGGTATTTTTTGGTGGGGGTGCGAGTGAGACTTGGGAAGTAAGGTGGGTGTGATTTCCTGCCTCTCCTCCACTTTGGGGTACACTGCAAGCACTGCGCTTTTGTTTGAAAGGCGGGAGCCCGCCTTTCTTTAACATGCAGCGCTGTAATTTAGTGCTTTATGTGATAGAGCTGGAGGTAGGATTCGGCTCCTCACTTAACTTTACAGAGTGTGGGGACTTTTCAGAGATGTGGGAATAGGATCCCATCATTTGTGGGCTTTTGGGACGCTACAGGGCAAGGAATGTGGCACTTCCAATTGAGGCAGTGTGTCTGAGCTCACCTCGCAACATCGGTGCTTCAAGCTCAAATAGATAACGTGCTCTATTGATACAGCATGGGTGGTAGAGATTAAATGTGGGATTTTGTATCGCCGCACCAGATCATTGGTATGGCCTTACGGTCACAACTGTAGACGTTGAAACTGGGGACCCGGGTTCGAGTCCCAGCGTCGGATACACATCCTGTGATTCTAGGCAAATCACTTAATAGATGGAAACCAAGTAATGCTTGAGGTACTTACATGCAGAAAAGTTGCGATGGTAGGATGAGCTGTTTTAGTCGCCTATTAAAACCTAAGACTCCTTCAGAGGATTCTTTTCAATGGGGTTTTTCTGGCTTTTAGCAGACAATGGCTCCTCACATAAAACCCTCGCAAAGATTGTAAAGAGCATTAATCCATCATTAACCTCCCCATTCTACAGCCATTGCTCTGTCATTTGTTATATTTTACCTTATTAGGTAATTTGCTCAGGGAAAAAATATGAAAACGTCACCAGGAAAGGAAAAATAGGCAGAGAGATTCATAATTCTCTCTGCCTATTTTTCCTTCCCTGGTGACGCTTTCATATTTTATCTCTGCCGATTTTTCCTTTTCTGATGACGTTTTCATATTTTTTCCCTGAGCCAGTTAACTAATAAGGTAAAACATATCCATGGCAGAAAACCCTGTCACAGTGAATGAATCACTATTGTGTGTCTGGGCAGCAGAGCTATGCATTAGGTGAAGTCCAGCAATGATACAGGCCTGTCCTCCCTGAACGTTATATATTTTATTTTTATACATGTATATTATAAAGCAAAATACACCCTTTTTCCATCTCCCACACTATTTTCTTCTCTTCCTTCCCATTTCACCATGCTCCTTTCCTATTATACAGTCTTTCGTGCTCTGCCATACGCTTTCTCTCAACTCTCCCCTCCGAAACTACTTTTTATCTTTCTTGCTCACTTACCTTTCTCTCCTTTTTCATGCTGTCTTCTTAGGGTCTGCTTTTTCCCTTCCATTCCCTTTCCACTTTTAATTCTTATCATCCTCCTTTCTCATACTCCAATTTCTGCATTACCAGTTCTCTTTACTCATCTCATTCCTTCTGTACCCTATCTGTCTTTGGCTACCACTCTGATATCTCCTCCTTCCTACCTCTCCCATTTATCTGCTTTTAGGTCTCGCCTAGGAAGCCCTTGCCCTGTCTCTGCGACACATTTTGTATTCTGAATATGTGCATTAAGCTCCGTCTATTTTTAAGGACTCCCCCTATTACATGTGTGGTTACTCAGACAGTTTGTGGCACTATTTGTTTCTTTAAGCTAGAGCACTCAAGACCAGTGCTTTACAGAGCTCTGTTGTAAACAGGGCTGTAAATCTTGCTCTTATCTTGTCCCATGTGCTGTGCATTCAAAGACCCCTGATGCCATAGATGGTTCCCTTGTCCTTATGTTAAACTGATTAATAGGCCTGTTAAGACTCGGTGCATGCAGTGGCCAATGTTTAAAATATGTCTCTTCACTCTCTCTCTCTCCTGTAGCCTCTTTCTCTCTCCTTCCCACCCGCCCCATCCCAATCCAGCTAGAAGGCCCTCACATCTGAACGCTCTATTTCTGTAAATAGGGAACCAATTACATTGCTTTATGTTACTGCTAATACTGTTTATGCACATTTTCACAGTTTTGGTATTTCTCCTTCTGCAGATGAAGTACAATTCTTTAATGTAGTTCTGAATCTGATATTTCCTTTCAATCCAGTTGTTTCACTAATGCCACTCCACGCAACGCAAAATCACTCTATGCAGGTGTACTCCTACAACCACACTTAACTCTACCCAACCTACTCCACTCTATGCCACTCCACTCCAAGCAGTGAGACTCAAGGCAACACCACTCTATGCAGCGCCACTCCGCTCCACGCAACGCCACTGCACTCCACACAACTACACTCCACTCTATGCAATCCCACTCCACTCTACACAACTGAACTCTACGCGGCACCACTCTAATATTCGTATTGTCACTCCATGCAACGCCATCCCGTTCTACGCAACACCACTCCATGCAACGCCACTCTGTTTTACTCCATGCAATGCCACCCTGCTTTGCTCTCTACTCTGCTTTACTCCACTCTGCTTTTTTCCACTCCGCTTTACTCCACACAGCTCCGCTTTACTCCACGTCACTCTGCTTTACTCCACGCCACTCTGCTTTACTCCGCTCAATGCCACTCCACTGAATGCCACTCTGCTTTACTCCGTTCATCGCCTCTCCACTCAATGCCACTCTGCTTTACTCTGCTCTGCTTTACTCCACTCTGCTTTACTCACAGCCACTCTGCTTCACACCACTCTGCTTCACACCACTCTCCTTCACACCACTCTACACAACGCCACTCCACGCAACTGCACTCTACACAATGCTGCCCCACTCTACACAACTGCACTCCATGCCACACTACTCAACGCAGCGCCAAACACGCAATGCCACTGCACGCAACCCCACTCCTCTCTACACCTTGCCACTCTGCTCTATGCAACACCACTCCAACCAACTGCACTCCACGCCTGCACTCCACTTTACGCCACTCCACCCAATGCCACACCACTCTACGCAACACCACTGAATACAATGCCAATCCATACAACCACACCACGCAATATAATTACAATCCACATAATACCACTGAACACCACATAATTCAACCCCATCTAATTACACACTTCTCAATACCACATAAATACACCTCACATAAATCCACTCTACACCACTTAACAATCCACATAAAAACACTCCACATCATGCTACATTATTCCACTCAACATAATTTCAGTCTATACCACACTTTTCCATGCCACACTGTTCAACTCCACACAAATCCATTCCACACCACATAATTACAAAAAACAAACATTATTCCACCACAATTCCACTACACATCACATATATCCAATTTACAACACCTAATTCAACATCACACCATACAATTCAACAGCACACCATGTAATTAAACTCCACTTCATAACACTCCACAACACAAAATACCATTCATCATATTTACAATCCATTAATCACAATCCCACTCCACATAATTCCAGTACTCTCAAACACACATAATTACTATCCACAAAATACAACTGCACACCATGCCACATAATTCCAATACACAAATCCACTCTACACCACACAATTCCAGTCCAACCAACATAATTCGACCACACACCACATACATCCACTTCAATCCATTACACATAGGTAAAAGACATTTACAACGCCAATAGCTCCAACTCTTTCCCTTTTTGTAACACGTCTGAAGCTCAGGTCCTACCTATTTCCTCTTTTTCGTCACCAAACTGGTATAGCTTTCCACACAGTTCCACACCACACAATTCAACTCCACACACTTGCAATTCACACCACATAATTCAACACAAAACCACATAATACAACTCAGCAACACAATTACACAACCCACCACATACATCTAATCCACACCACACAATTCCACATCGTGCTACAAATTTCAACAGCACACCATATAATTAAACTCCACTACATACCACAACACAAAATACCATTCCACATATTTAAACTCCATAACACAATCCCACTGCACATAATTCTAGTACACTCAATACCATATTTACTATCTATATAATTCCACAGCATACCATGCCGTATAATTCCACTCCACAAATCCAATCCATGCCACATCACACAATTCCATGCCACACAATTACACAACAAACTAATCCAATCCAACACACAATTACACTACACACCACATACATACATTCCATAACACATAGGTAAAATACATTGCCATTTACAATGCCAATAGCTCTAACTCAAACAAATGCGAGACCAATTGCATTTTCATTGCCTGTTCAATCTTGCAACTACCTTCCATGGTTTCCACCTCTGTCTCCGCCATTTCAGAAAGTGTTTGCACGTTGTAATCCAAGTCTGGTACATTAGTACAAAGATGGCTTTTTCACTGTGGAGATGCCTTTTTAAATTGTTGTGCAGTACTGGTATCACCCAGAACTGTTTGTTCAGGATTTATCTGTCCAGCCCAGTTCTCACTCATACTCCAGGCAAACCGCAGCATGCAGTCTTCTCCAGATAAGGGAGCACAGCAATTGAAAACAATTTCAACTTGTCTCTCTCACCCAGCCAACATAGACCACAAAACATAGAATCACTCTCTTATGATGACGCTACTGCTTGGCAATGGTCAAAGTGAGGCCACAAAGTGATAGGCCAGGCAGAATCTCATGTGGCCTTGCACTGGCGCCATTTCTTGAAATTTCATTGGAGCTCTCATTTCTTTGATAATCCTTATCCTTTCTGTTGTCACTTTCCGCATCCCCTTCTCAATCTTATGACCTAGGTACTGTACTTCCTGTTGACAAAATTGCAGTTTTGATGGGGACACATTGTGTCCTCCTTCTGCCAAATGATTTAATAAAGCAATTGTGTCTATAACACATGCTTCTCTGGTCTTTGATGCCACTAATAGGTCATCAATATATTGGACCATTACAGATTTTTCAGGCCTTTTTAAATCTTCTAAGGATTTCTTCAGAATCTGATTAAAAATTGAGGGACTTTCTGTATAGCCTTGAGGAATTCGGCACCATGCCAGAATACGCTCTCCGAACCGGAATGCAAATAATGGCTGGCTGTCAGGGTGCAATGGAATTGAAAAGAATGCATGGCACAAATCAATAACTGTGTACCATTCTGCATCATGTGGGATTTGGTACAGTATTACAGCAGGGTTTGGCACAATTGCACAGCAAGGAATAACAATTTTTGTTTACCTTCCTCAAATCCTGCACTATCCTATATGTTCCATTTGGCTTTTTCAATCCCATTATAGGAGAATTACATGGACTGCTCATTATTTCTCTCAAAATCCCTTGTTCAATCATCTTATTAATTACAGGTGTTATTCCTTCAATAATTTCTGGCGTTAATTTGTACTGCGGGGTATTTGGGTAATTCGTCCCTTCTCTTACAGTGATTTTTACAGGATCAACTCCTCTCATTAGTCCAATATCTTCACCTGTGAAATCCCATACATCAGACCTTACTATTCCTTTCAATTCAATTGGAATTTTCTCTGCATCAAACACAGGAAACATATCATTCACTCCTGGTTCTAGTTCTGCCATTGTCATTTTATACAGAACATCCTCATCTGGAGTCTGAAAAGCAATACCATCTGGAGTACAGTAGATGGTACAATTCATTTTGCAAAGGAGATCGCATCCTAATAAATTTACAGGACTACAATCACACACCAAAAAGCGATGCATTTCTTTGAAGGGTCCAATTTCCACCTCTATTGGTTTTGTAAGAGGGGTTTTAATCTGCCTGTTTGAAACACCTACAACTTGGATGTATTCTCCTGAGAGAGGAAGGTCTGGAATTTCCACTGATCTAACAGTAGAATGGGTAGCACCAGTGTCCACAAGGAATGTAACATTTACACCATTCACTTTTCCATCCACAAATGGACCTGTCTGATCTACCTCTAGAGTTGTGCCAAGCACACACTCTTCTTCCTCTCCTAGGCACCGTCATAAACTTTCATCCGATTCATCTCCATCCTGCCGTAACCAATACTGCGAAACTGCAGCTGCGCGCTGCAATTTTGTTACCTGCTCTCCTCCGTAGAATCCTGCCTCTGTACTGTATCTTTGAGGATTTACACTCTTTGGAAGAGGTGGTTGTGGCACCTGACTGTTGAGTAACTACCTGCGGCTGTTGTGGCTGTTGGTAACTCACCTCATTCTGCACCTGTGGATTCAATGATTGATTTTCTGCATTAACTTTCGGAGGAAATTTACACTTGTTTCTCCAGTGCCCTAATCTTCCGCAATTATGACATGGCCATTTCTTTTTAGCTTCTTCTATACTCATCTGACCTTTTCCCTTACCAATATTCGGTTTGGACTTGGTCTGTCCTGCGTCATTAGACTGATTATCCAACTGAGCTTCTTGTTTTTCTGCAACCTTTACTTGTGCCCACATTGCCTTTTCCTTGAGTTTACGCTGTCTACACTCAATATCATCACTGCAATATTTCGCATACCGTAATAATTCATCTACTGTGCTATTCTGCCAACACAACATATGCTGCTTAATCATTTCACTTATCTCAGGTCTCAGACCATATACAAATCTATACACAAAATGACTCATGTCCTTTTCACTCAAATTCTCGTATCCACTATACTGCTTAAATACTAAGAGTAGTCTTTCATAATAGGCATGTACAGATTCCTTACTCTCCTGAGTTGTTCTATCAATCTTTACCCAGTCCGTTTCTTTTGGTGGGATTTTATTTTTCAGAAACGTGATTGCCTGTTCATATTTTCTCATTACTTCTGAACCTGGGGCTCCCGTTTTCGCATCTCTAGGATATTCTTCCTTCGGCCAATCAATCGTAATTTTACACTCTGTCCACAAATCTGCAGGGACTACAATCTCAAACAGTCCATCCAAATCTTCCCACAATACCTTTGAAACTTTTACAAACCTTTCTACCTGTCTATACCATTCTACAGGCTTCTCTCTCAATCTTGGGAAATCGTTCGTGAATGACAATATATCTTGTCTGGACCATGGGACATGTACATAACTTCCTCCTGGAGTTTCTCTCATAGGACATTCCATTACCGTTAGTTCTTTTTCTTTTACTGGAAAAGCCAATGATATCGGACTCTCATTAATTGTCAAATTTTCAGGTGGACTTGACCTAAATGGACCAACAGACTTTTCTTTCTCTCTATTTTCCGGTATTATTCCTTCTCTTACTTTTTGCATACTGAAATTTAATGGAATTGTTAAGGAATGTTCATTTATCTTTTGATTTTCAAATACTGGGATTACAGGTCCTATAGTTACTAGCACAGTCACTGCTTCCATATTCTTTGTCAGTTCTCTTATCTTTTCAGTCAATTCTCTTGTGGTTCTGGCTAATTCAGCTGTATTACCATTATCATTTTTCTCCGTCTGTGGTGTTTCTAGTTTATTAAATGGACTATTTACTTCAGACATTTGTTCGGGCTTTGATTTATTACAGTTCTCATTGGCGGTGCATTTGGTGTCACCACCGCAGAATCCTGTTGATATAGAGGGGGTCTTTTATTTAAAATATCCTCCAGCAACTCATCCTCTGTGTCGCTAACTCCATACCCATATCTCTCTGTTACTGCATGCTTC
The DNA here is from genome assembly GCA_963921515.1 of Calotriton arnoldi. Lineage (NCBI taxonomy): Eukaryota > Metazoa > Chordata > Amphibia > Caudata > Salamandridae > Calotriton > Calotriton arnoldi. The sequence continues at coordinate 416,232 of CAWUFW010013738.1, read as the reverse complement.
TTTTTCTCCGTACACTTTTTCCCTGTAAAATCCTCAACTGTTCTGACAGGAAACATGCCATCCGTCACGTTAGCATACTGCCATCGTCTCATCCTGTCTTCATGATTCAAACCCCATACTCTTCCATGAACTAAACTAAAATTCTTTGCACCTCTATGTCTTTCTCTTTCATACATCTCATCTTCCCATTCACCTAATGCTTCGAACTGTGTCGGTCTAGGTTTCGGTTCAAGTTTCATCATCTTTTCTCTCTAATTTCGAAGTACAGCTGTGCTAAACGAACCATTTTCTGGAAATGCCAATACTCCTTCGCCTTGGGTATATTTTGCCCAATTCTCCAACCAAATGCAAGTATGATATCCATATTTCAACATCATATGAGATGCTGGCGTTTTCGGCGGAGGAAGTACTTCTCCTTCCCTCGTCACAACCTTCTTGTCTTTCTTGAAAAAGTTTTTAAGCTTTGCAAACCATGTCGGTTTCTCTCTACCATACTCATAATAAGCCATTTTTCACTGTTCTTTTCCCAAAACAATTCACGCAAACCTTCACCACTCTGTTCTTTCTACTGTTCGGTTATTCAGACCTATCCCAGCGCGTCTCACACTAACGCACCAATCCGAAAGCTTTTACGTCACTCTCACACTAACCCAATACTAGCGCGTCTTCACACTAACGCACCAATCAGAACGCTCTTCGTTCTACCACAACTGGCCAATACCAGCACGGTCTTTGTTGACGTCAGCTCTGCTCCTGTTTCTGCTGACCCCTCCTTTACAAAAATTATCGGCACTTTTTCTTTTCTACAAAATCGATTAGTTACAACGTAAAACACATTTCCATTGTCTGTTTCCCTAAACAAAAGAGATAGTTTATTCTAACTTACAAGAATACTGTTTCGTTCGATAAGTGTAGCACTTCCCTCTACCTTACTCTTCTTTCAAGCAAGGAGTAAACCGGTTTCTTTGGGGATAAAACACATGTGGAGACTACACTGCTCCTGAGAATTATGGCCAAAGTTTCACAAGAAAACCTGTTGCCATTTCACTCAAATACAACTCATACATGAAATTTCCCTATCATAACAGTCCTGTGTTATCACCAATTTGAAATCAGACAATGCACAATTCCGTGTGACTTCTCTTGCCACACGTGTCCACTTCCTACTTCCCGGAAGCTTCAAATTTCCGACTTACATATAACGTAATACAAACTCAACATAGAGTGTTAAACATGTATAAATCAATAAAATATAATCACCAAACTAATCTATAGAAACCATAACTCTGCTACCAAGAAATCTGATCCAGCGCGGCTAATATAAATTTCTCCTCAAGACTCCTAATCCAGAAAAACACTCATGTCGGTGGGGCCCATGACACCGCATGCATACATTCATTCAAACATTCTGGATCAAAAACCTCCTGAGGAAAAATTGAGTTGCTGGACAAGCGGGATACCTTTTTACAAAAGACAGAATTAAACCATATACATTATATACATAAACTTCGGATCCTGTCGGTTCTAAACATCAAGGCACTCCGCTATTGGGTCGATGGACCAACTAGTAGAATTAGTTGATGGTGATTAAGACCAGCTCAATCACAGTTAAAACCTTTAACATTTTATAATTCACAATTTTATTTAAAGAACCACAGACTCTTGTTAGAGTTAGAATATAATTTTATCTAATTTTCTTTGAGCAATAAGTAAAATTCTTTATTAAGAAACACATTTAGAAAATATCGTTAGACATTTAAGGAAAACTTTTAGGAAAATGTTAAAAGTTATTCTTTACCCTTGGCCATGATGTCAAGAATGATTCACCAAAGGAAGATGAACCGCAGATCACAGGATAGGACTCCCAAACTGACTGTCTGTCCCGCTAACCTCCTCGGACGCACCTCCCGGGTAAATTCCCGCAACGTTCTCGTTCCTTCCCAGTCAGAGTTCAAAGTCCAAAATGATGATGTAGTCTCTTGTAGTATCAAGGTGGAAAAATGAAAATAAGGAAGAAGCTTTCTTCATAGCATTAGCTCGCATAGCATAAGCTCCTCCAGCAGCATAGATAGCATAGACGACCATAGCATAGTCAATAATCACAATGTAAGAGCAGACTCTCTTATACCCTTTTCTCTGGCTCTCTACACTCAAAAGTTACAATCTTTAGGGGCAAGTATCACACTCATTGGTCCATTGGAGGGGTGGTGATGGTCACCTCATCGCCCTCCTTGTTCGAACCGGTTTGGGGACAATAAAGCATACAATAAGTCCCATGACTGAAATGTCAAAAGTAGTCCAATTTGTTAATCCATTTTGTAACGAACTTTGTAGGTCACATTTTAGTTCATCCATTGTCACTCGGCTCTTTCCCATCCATTCTCACGAATAAATGCTGAATTCTTGGCACCCTCCTTGTTGCAGGTCAGATTGACCTTGACATCTCTCACTCCGAGCACAGGCTGCATACACGTGACTGAAGCCTTTCACTGGACATGCGCGGGGGCCATTTCTGAAGCACACACGATCTCGTCCTTACCAGCGGCCATTTTTGAAGCATGGCCTAGCAGGCCCGAACGAAACTAATATAAGAACAAACACAACAGTAATTAAAACATGGAAAATAAGCCTTTTCTGTTTACCACCCGCCATTCTAAAGACCCGTGTTAGATATTACCTAGCAGAAGCGACATTTAAAGCCAATTTACTTACCATTTGCATTCTTTGCTGCAGTGCAATTTTACTACGCAACATAAATCATGCAATTTTTCTCTATTTACTACGCAAATCACAATACTAATGTTATTTTGCTTCACAGTTGTAAATAAATTAGATTTTGCAATAGCAGTAAATTGCCCATGTGTACTGTTTAATAAAGGGTGTATTTTGTTGGTTAGTTCATGCGGTTAGTATCATCAATTGTTATGGGGTTATTAACTTCCAAAGGGGTACAAAAAAATATTTTGCTTTCCCCTGCTCCATCAGTGGTGTCCTGCTGTTGGTTGTTGTCCAGTTCCCAGCATGGCCTTGTGCTCCCCACAACAGAGCACCAGTGTGGTGGGATACCTGGCTGGGTGGGAAGGAGGACTCACAGCACTGACCATAGTCACCAGCAGCTCCACCCACACACCCCCCTAACACAAACTACACACAACTCACCTGGGAGAAAGCATTGTCTCACACACCAATCAAATATCCCACAAAGAACCACAACCCTGGGTCATGCAGTGTGAAGCACAGGGACACACATGGGACTTGTAGCAAAACAAACCCCAGGATAACACTGTCAGCCATCTTGTCAGCACAGGCACACAACCCCACAGGGAAGCTGAGTCAAAGGAAGGAAGCATGGACATGCTGGGAAGGGGGTGGAGGCAAAAGCATGATGGGAGTGGTAGTCACAGCTCAACATCCCCCCCATGGCCCAGCAAGCTCACACTGAAGCATGCACACCTCACAGAGAGTGGAAAGCCCCATCAAAGATGTCTGAGACTGGTGCTCTGTTGTGGGGAGCACAAGGCCATGCTGGGAACTGGACAACAACCAACAGCAGGACACCACTGTCAGCCATCTTGCCATTGCTGTCACACCCACACACAGTGAAGTACACTCAAAAGGAAGGAATTATGGGCATGCTGGGAAGGGCGGTGGAGGCAATAGCATGATGGGAGTGGTAGACACAGATATTGGTCAGCCTCACAATTGGCCCATCAACACCACCCTGAACCATGCACACATCACAAGGAGTGGAAAACAACTGACAAGATGGCTGACACTGGCTACTGCTGTGGGGAGCACAAGGCCCTGCTGGCAACTGTGCACCAACCAACAGCAGGACACCACTGACTGACATCCTGAAAGACAAATTGCACTCCCTGCAATGGAAGCAAGTTCCATGGTGGGATATCTGGCTGGGTGGGAAGGAGGGCCGGATGTCAACCCAATACAACCAATGCAGACCATGTACACACCCCAACATTCACATGGAAATGCCCAAATAATGCAGGACATTGTGCTACACCACTATCAACCCCTGACTGTGACAACTTAGGACAATGCAATGTACAGGCCCGCATCCAGAGGCACAGTCACAACTGTCAGGTGTGTCAACCATCATCTAGGAACTTTGGATTACAATCACAATGTACAGCACCCACCATCCTGTGCACTATGCTCACACATGTATGTCAATAAACTCACTAATACACCATACTTGCCTGTGTTGTGATTCCTACGTTGTCTCTGAAGTGGCGATGATGATCTGGGAAATGACACTGTGCATGCTAACTGCTACAGCAAGTACAACACCGGCATGTGAGTCATGGCAACGTCACACATATGAGGGAGGCACACCACCAGGGCTACACAACACATACACACCATGGCCATCTGACTCATCGCCTACACTGATGTTGCCAGGAAATACGTTGCATTGCACAGACCCAACTCCTATTCACAGTCTGTGTTAACTAGCCCACTGGTGCAGTAAGCAAATGTCAGTCAGATGTGTGACCACAGACAACGCACATCACAAAGTGAAGCACAGGTTTATTACACATTTGCAACATGTTGTAACCACCACAGATGCAAGGTAATCCCACCTGGCAGCGGGCACACAGTCAACAAGTGTAGAAGGAAGGAAGTCCATGGGTGTGGTGCACATCACCTGTAGGGACACGACAGCTACCACCCTGGAAGTCCAATCACGGTGTCGGGGATCACAGTTGACCAAACAACTCTGAAAGTACCCTGTGAAGGACAGAAATGACACACAGTCAAAAGCACTGAAGAACAGGACAGAACTGCAATACTCATGCCCAATACATGTCACAAGAAACCCACCCAGAACCAAGTTAGCATGTCAACTCTGTTGGGGAGTACAGACTACCTGTAAGGACACATCGCTACACGCATACAGTCATGTAGCACATGCACACACTCAAACAGCACCAGAGCACCACCAACACATATCATGCAAACTCACATCAGTTACATGACATCTCTGGATACTTACATTCAGCTGAAGAAGTTGGTGATGAGCTGTGTGCGGACATCACCATCATCATCATCATCATCACTGGCATCGTGGTCCAGGCCAGGATCCTCCACAGGTGGCGGACATTGGTCATCGTCATCCAGGATGAGAGGCAACTCCTTCCACACTGCCAGGTTTTGTAGCATGCAGCAGACAATGACAATCTTGCACACCTTTGCCGGGGCATATGGGAGGGACCCTCCTGTCTTGTCCAGGCAGCGGAAGCGGCTCTTCAGGAGACCAAATGTCCGCTCAATAACTCTCCTCGTCCGACCATGTGCCTCATTGTAGCGCATCTGGGCTGGTGTCACAGGGTTCCTGAGGGGCGTCAGCAACCACGGCATGTTGGGATATCCGGAGTCACCTACATACAGACAATTGCACATTAGCTGAGTTGGAAAAAAGGGTGGGACACTACATTGCAGAACACACACAATGGTACAAAGTCAGTACACACCAACAAGCCAGGCACGCTGGTTCCGCATCTGTGACATCATCCTCGGGATGCGACTACTCCTCATCACGTAGGCATTGTGTGCAGAACCGGGGAAACGGGCACACACGTGTGTGATGGTCATATCTGCAAGACAGACCACCAGTGCATTGACCGAGTGGTAGTGCTTGCGGTTCCTGTATGCCTGCTCCTGGGCCTGTGGTGGTACCAAAGCCACATGTGTCCCATCAATGGAGCCAATGACATGCGGCATCCTCCCCAGGGCATAGAAGTCACTCTTCACGCCAGTCAGTTGCTGGAGTCTAGGGAAATAGATGTACTGGTTCAGGTATATCAACATAGCCTCCAATACATCGCGGAGCACACGGCTGAACATGGTCTGTGACATCCCACCAGCAGTCGCCAGAGTGTGTTGAAAGGTACCGGTGGCAAGGAAGTGTAGGGCTGCCATCACCTTCACCTTGGGGGTCAGCGCTGTAGGATACGGCCGGCCAGGTTGCAGGTGTGGTGCCAAGCGCACTGCCAAATCATCAATCAGCTGCCTGGTGAAGCGGTACCTTCGGATGCTGTCACGTTCCACCATTGTTGCCAGGTCAGGGAATGGTCTATGGACAGCTGGTGCCCTGCAGTGCATAGGTGAAGAAAGAAAGATTGTCAGTCACCCCACATATGTGGCATTGAACACACTCAATATCACATGATACATCATTATGAGGCACAAGTACATGATGTGTGCAGTTCCGTAAGGACATGTATGGCACATACGTGGCCAACATCCAACATCACAGTTCAACAAGTGGCATCAATAAGTCCCAGGTTGTGCCATTGGGTATCATGAGGACGTGTCACATTTCCCATCTCCTGCTGCCACGTTACAAACACACCCCACAGTGACATGTGAGGACAGATGTGCCCCAGGCATCACAGCCCAACGACAGGTAGATTCCCAGGGACCCTGTATTGCCACATGGACACTGGCATGACATGGCGTATCATGTATACACCACAGCAAAACAACCATGACCCCCACAGGTAGTGGTCCCTGTTGCCTCGGCAGGACAGACATGGAAGTCTGTGACACACACACGCACAACATCAAAGTCCATGCACAAACAACGTGGATGTGGAGACTGTCTCCCATTGTGCACATGAAATCAGAGGCATTGTAAACACAACATGCACACAGACTGCGGAGGACCATCACTATTGTGCCAATGGGTCAGCCTGGGTTAAACATACCGTCCCACATGGGACTCAGAGGGCATGTGACATGACATACACATACAACACCGTGAAATGTGACCATGCCACATGCTCAGTTATGAACAGTTGCACATCACAGTGTTCATGTACACGAAACACCAAGGATACTGTCCCCATGAACACGTGCACAGCCTGGGGGTGGCTGCCCCAAGTGACACCCACAGAACAACATGTTCACCCCCATACACGGAATAGGTAATGCAGCCTTACATGCCTTAGGATACAGTTTGGACAGGCTGTGGTGTTGTAGGTGTGCCCCTCACTCCCTGGGAAGTATAGTGTGGCTGGCATATGTTCACCTGTGACAGGCATGGTGACATATGCCAGTGACTTGTACAGGGACGCGTTGGACAGCAATGGACCGATCGGTGCGCACACATTGGCCATTGCATTCAATGTGTGCTGGTACGCGTTGTATTCGCAATACGCGTTGGACAGCAATGGACCGATCGGTGCGCACACATTGGCCATTGCATTCAATGTGTGCTGGTACGCGTTGTATTTGCAATACGCTGTTGGACAGCAATGGACCGATCGGTGTGCCCGGCCGGCCCATTGCAATCAATGTGCGCGGTACGCGTTGTATCCCGGGTACGCGTTGAACAGCAATGGACCGATCGGTGTGCCCGGCCGGCCCATTGCAATCAATGTGTGCGGGTACGCATTGTATCCCGGGTACGCGTTGAACAGCAATGGACCGATCGGTGTGCCCGGCCGGCCCATTGCAATCAATGTGTGCGGGTACGCGTTGTATCCCGGGTAAGCGTTGAACAGCAATGGACCGATCGGTGTGCCCGGCCGGCCCATTGCAATCAATGTGTGCGGGTACGCGTTGTATCCCGGGTACGCGTTGAACAGCAATGGACCGATCGGTGTGCCCGGCCGGCCCATTGCAATCAATGTGTGCGGTACGCGTTGTATCCCGGGTACGCCTTGAACAGCAATGGACCGATCGGTGTGCCCGGCCGGCCCATTGCAATCAATGTGTGCGGGTACGCGTTGTATCCCGGGTACGCGTTGAACAGCAATGGACCGATCGGTGTGCCCGGCCGGCCCATTGCAATCAATGTGTGCGGGTACGCGTTGTATCCCGGGTACGCCTTGAACAGCAATGGACCGATCGGTGTGCCCGGCCGGCCCATTGCAATCAATGTGTGCGGGTACGCGTTGTATCCCGGGTACGCCTTGAACAGCAATGGACCGATCGGTGTGCACCCATTGGCTATGGCCTGGCCTGGCAACGGACGCGTTTTCAAATTTTGAACGAGTCTGATGCTGGAAATTCAGTTGGTCACCCACAACAATGTTGCAAATTCATGGGTGTCATGAAGTTGAACTTTTGAAGGATGCTGTGGGCGTGTGTAAGTGGTGCAATTCCATGGATTGGCCAGATTCAGAAGATGCTAACTACTTGGACCTATCACTTTGGACACATGGGACAGTAACTGCCTCTGCAGCACACATATAATGCTGGCTGTTCCCCTGAGGGCTCACTTGCCTGCACTACATGCTCCAGGACGACATCTGCCACCACCACTGCTGCTGAATCTGCACCCTCTGGACCCTGCAATGGCACATACTGTGGAGAGAGCCCCAGCCTTCAGCACTGAGGAGAACCAGGCCCTGCTGGACAGCCTCCTTCCACAGTACAGCAAGCTGTATGGGAAAGCAGGGGAGCAGGTGAGTGTTCTGTCCACTGCCTTCCTAAATGTGCATGTTGTCTGACTAGCAAGGCTAACAGTCTGCACGCCACTGGCTAGCAGGCTCACTGAGTAGTTGTCACCCCCATAGTGTGCAGTTACATGCACTGGACAGGTATAGTGCAGTGACAGTGCATTTAAACAAGGTTTTACTTCCCAGGCAATGATACCATGTAGTAACTGCTGGCATACTGTCCATAGCCATCGTTGCACTGCCTGTGTACATCAGGTGCCCCTGTGATTGAGACATGTATACACAACTGTGTAATGCACGGATATGTTGCATGTGTAGTAATAGCATTCTCACTTTGTCATCCTCACAGGTTGATGCCCACCAGAAGCAGAAGATATGGCTGACCATCGTCCGGGCAGTGAGATCCGTGGGGGACTACAAGCGCCGGAACCGCAACTGCCAGAAGAGGTGGCAGGACCTTCGGGGCTGGACCCGGAGGATCGCACGGGTCCAGCTGAAGCTGTCGCCTCCTCGCAGGAGGGGCGGACACCGGACCCTGACCCCCCACATGCTCAGATTCCTGGCGGTGGTCTTCCCTGATCTGGATGGGCAGCTGAAGGCCAGAGAGCAGCAAGGAGGGGGTGAGTCCATGACTGCATTGTGAACTATGTCTGCCATGCTATGTGCCCTCCTCTGGCCTGGTTAAACTTCCACAGTACATCAGTCATGTGGTCCAGGACCCATGTCCCTCAATTGTGCACTGCCCACTCCTCATCTCATACCCAGGTGTGGCCCTTGCAGTCAGGGAATTGTGTCACTTGGGTACTGTGTCCTTGCAGTTTGCTTGACTCAAGGTGGGGGACAGCATCTGTCCCCCTAACTCTGTGGTGGGCATCATGGGTGGGTCCATTGCTTACACAATGCCTGTGTTCTGACATGTAATCTGCGTGTCACTTTGATATGTGGTCCAATTGCTGAGCTGATCCACCACATGTGCCTGGGGTATCTGGCACACACCCATGCTGCGGGTGGGAACAATGTTTGGGCCCCTGGAGTCTGTATATTACGTGTGTCACACATACTTAGCCAGCTGCCTACTGTCCAGGGCTCATCCCTCATTCATGTGGGGCAGGACAGTCATGCCTACTCCAGGCCATACAATACACTCTGTACTCCCACTCCCGTGTATCAGCTGACACGTTGTGCTCAGTGATATGTCCCCTCAGGTGTCTGCCTCTGTGTCAGTGTGCTGTGGCTTCGTTGTCAGGACTGCTGGGGTGTTTCTCGGTTGGGGCTCAGCATGCCACCGGAGATGTGACCATAGGAGACGATACTTGTGTGACACATAGGTGTTTGAACACCTGACCGTGCTGACTGGGGTATGCAAATATGAAGTCCATGCAGCTGATTCCCATTCACAGCAGATTGTGAGGTGCTCAGGTTCAGAGGGTTGTGTTACAGGTCTCCCATATGTCCAATCGGTATGACCTGGACAGATAAGGGTTCAGATGATGTGGTGTGTGGAGGATGTACATGTGCACTTGTTCAGCTCCAGGACTTGCATTCCCCATGACCTACTATTGTGACACAGTGCATAGTGTTGTTGTGTGGCTGCCCTGCCCATGTGTCTGGAGACAGTGATGTATGACTTAGCAGGCATGCCTGTGCCATGGCATGTGACTTCCTATGGGTGATCCTGCAGGGGAGTGACATGTGCTACATGCACACCATAGTGGCAATGGCTATCAGCACATGTGTGCATCGTGGTGTCTGTTGCTGGTATGCATCACATGCATTTCATATATCTGACTCTGGGCATCACTTTCATCCGGGCACCTGTACTGACTCAGTGGCAAGAGTTGTGATGTGTGCATGTTCACATGCTTCACCGTGTTCTCTGCACCGTCCAACTACTGTGTAGGTGGTGCATGTGTCCACACTGGGGTATTGCCAGCCAACGGACGCCAGACAGATGGGTGCAAGGCCAGGTGGGATGTGAGTGCCATGGTTGACGATCAGACTGACAATTGGCTTCTCCTATTCTTTTTGGGCAATTTTAGCAATGTCCAATTAAGGATGCCAGGCCTTGCTCTGTATTGTGCTGTACTTACTGTGGTGTGTGCGTTCGGTGCAGGTGACTGATGTCTGTCTGTTTCCCTATTGTTTGCAGATACATCCACGGCCACAGGAGGGGACAGCTCCACGGACCAGGAGGAGCCGCAGAGCCAGACTGGGTCAACAGCCGAGGAGTGGTCGGAGGGACCCAGTGGCACGGAGGGCGAGGGGAGCCACACCGAGGAGTCCTCAGCACCATCCACCTCAGCTGAGGACCACAGCAGCTCGGAGGATGACTCCCTTATGGAGGCGGGTGTCAGCAGCCACCACACCCCAGCTAGTGTTGCTGTCCCCGCCATCACCACCACCACCGCCCTCCCATCGGCTCCCATTCCCGAGGTCCGTGGAGGCTCCCATGTTTGGGAGCGTGTCTCCTTCGGGCCAGGCACCGCACCCCTGCCCCTGTGTCCCCTGCTGCCCTGAGTGAGGAGTCTGTGTACCTCCTTCGCCAGCTCCATGTAGGGCAGACAGCGATGCTGAGTGTCCTCCATGCCCACACCACTCTGTTGACTCAGCTGGTGTCGTTCATGGAGGGCATCTCATCGGGCATGTCTGCCCTACAGAGGGGCAATAGGTCCATGGACTCCTCCCTGACGGCAGCAGTGTCCCTCCTCCAACAGTCCCTCACCCCTCCTGCCTCTGCCCCAGCCACACTCCCCATCACCTTACCTGTCCCAAGCACACACACACCGGCACAGGCACACACCAGCACAGACACGAGCAGCACACACACACACACGCCACAGACAAGACGCACACGCACGCACAGTCAGGGGACTGAAACCACACTCACAGGGGATGGGGCCCAGTCACACACACACGCATCCACGAGCACTGCGCAGTCCACAGTTGCCTCTCCCTCCAAAGCCCCCTCCGTTGCCTCACCTGCAACCCCAAAGACCCAGCGGCTCTTCCTCAGTGACCTCGGCCTCTTCCCCTCTGATCCAGCTGATACAGCATTCAGGGGGAAGAGGAAGCCCACCCACATGGAGCAGAGTGCCCCTCGCCACCGGACACCCTCCCCCAGGCACAGACCGACTGACGCACCCATCCGCAAGTCCCCCCGGACCCGGAAGAGCAAGACCCCACCGCCGCCCTGCAGCTCAGGCACCAAGTCCATTTCCTCCATCCCTCAGGCCCCCACTCCACAGGTGCCCCCACCACACCCTGCCCCAGGTTCCCCCACCCACAGATACACCATCCCCAAAAGGATCCGGCCTTCTCCCCCTGCCACTTGCTCTTCCGGCCCCACACCCCCCGCTGCGCTTGTCTGTGCCACTGATGTGGTGAGGGTGTCCTCCCCCTCTGTCCAGCCCACCTTGCCTGTTCCCCATTCTCTTCCCCTGGAGGTAGGCACTGCAGTGGAGTCCACTACCACCCTGTCTGACTTGGGCACTGCAGTGGGGAACCTGTCCACTCCATCTGCACGGTCCCCTGCAGTCTTGCCGGCACCCACACCATCAGAGTCATGCCCCCCACTTGTGCCGGCACACACCATGTCAGACACCTCCACTGCAGTTGTCAGTGGCTCTCCAGCACCCACCACCCCTTCCCTGCCTCCTTCTGGTGAGCCCTGATCCTGTCCCTGCGGTGCCTGGCCTGCCCCCCGTATGCCCCTCCGAGGGGATTGTCCCTGGCTTTCATCAGTGCAGGCATGCGTTGGGTGACATCTGCCACTGTCACCCTGTTTTGACTTTCAAGTTGGACTGGCCATTGGCCTTTGTTAACATTTGTGCTGGACATCAACTGTTAGACCCACATATGCTGAATAAAGCACCTTTCTGTTCTCTAGTGCTTTTGCTTCTGATGTACATGTTGTTGATGATGCTAACCATGCCCTTGCTGCAGTGATGGTGATATTTGGTCTCATTATAATGAAGTGTTACTGTGCAGGAACACATGTGGTCCAGGGGGAATGTGTCCTATCCTGTGGTGTATCCATGTCATCCTTAGCAGCATCTGAGGGTGTCATGTGTTCAATATTTGGCAATGGGATTTCCTACTTACATTAGCAATTTCACATCTGTGGCTTCCACCCCTGCACATCTGTTGTGCCTGCCATTGTTCAATTCGTCTACTTCCCTGACCGTGTGGCCATCTCCACTGGACATGCAGGTTTGGGCATCAATGGGGAAGGACTCATCTGTGTTGTCAGTGCAACATTGCTATACAAGTGTGTTGGATCAGTGCTGATGATTTCGTTGGCACTCCCATGACCAGGCTGATGTGACGGGAGCATTCATTTGTTGCTAATTGTTGAGTGTGTGACCAAGTGCTCAGCTGACATGATGGAGCCCTACTGAGGCAACATATGGCACAGCTTTCCTCACACAGGAGTGGAGTCCCCTCATGGCAGTGTGTACTCCTGTGACATTGCCTGCGTCCAAGGTGTGTGTTATATGAGCATGTCTGTGTGTTCACTTCCGTTTAGCTGTGCATGCTGGGATCCCTAGTGTTGTACCTGTTTGTGATGCTTGCTGAGTTGACCTATGTACCCCCAAGTCTTCTCCCTGGATTCTCTGTGATGTGGGTGCATGGCACATTACTGGTCATCAGGGTGTCACCCATAGGTGTGTTTGCTGTCAGGGCTGAGTTTGTGTGCAGACGCAGATGGGTCACAGTCAGGATTCCCCTTGGCACTTGTTGTTTACACCTGTCATGTGATTTCCAGTTTGTGTTATCTTTCAGTGATTGTGATACGTTGTGTGTGTGACTGCTGGCACTCCTCAGGGTCCGGGCTGCAATGTTGGTAGTTGTCTATGTGTGTTCTTTGTGGGTGTCCTTGGCTTCTTCATTGGTGTGTGACTGTGGCTGGGATCCCATTGGTTGGTGTGGTATTGCCGTCATGTCCATGTACAGCGTAGTGTGCAGTGTGTCAGACATTCAGGAGTCTTGTTGAGTGGCCATGTGTGATGTGTTTCTGCACCTTGGTTCCCACCCACCACCCTGGGATTGTCATGGGTGCATGTGCAATGTCACCAGTGCATGTGTGCTTCACTGCTGCACATTGTTGGAGGTCGAGGTGTGTGGTATTGAGTGTGTGCAGATGAGAGTTGTTGCCCAGCTAGACCCCTGCCTCCATGTTGGCCTTGGCTTAGTGGCCGTGCTGATTGATTTGTGCTTGTGTAGGTGTGATGGTAGTTTGTTGCTCAGGACACATGACTGTGGTTCACAGTGTGAACGACATCTACCTTTGTCATCACAGTGGGATTGTAATGCAGCCCAGGGTCACCACATTGTGGGGACCCTGGGGGTAGTGCTGTGGTGTGTCTGTGTCTTGCTGTGTCAGTTGCTGTTCCTACATGCTTGTGTGACTGTGTGATTTGTGCTCCCTCTCATCTGACAATGCCTGATTGCCCACATAGGGTATTTGGATCCATGAGTTACCTTTGTGTGGCACTGTATGCACATCTGTGTAATTGGTATTCAGGCCTCCTCATGTGTTGTGTGGTTGCCTGGGGACACTGGCACCCCCTCACCTGTTATGTTTGATGTGCATTGTGGGTCTGCCTGTTTGTGTTTGTGCATCTGCACCACTGCATTGGCATATCTTTGGTGTGCCATTGGCTGTATGTTGTTTGGTGGGTTTCCCTGCTGTCCCTGGGACTCCTAGGTCATCGGTCAACACAATGATCATGGTTTGTGTGTCACATTGCTGCCATGGTATGGTTTCTGTTCACCTCACATCTACAGTCTCCACAGGGTATCTGCATTTGTGTGCCCATTGGTGCAAATTTGTGGGTCTGCATTCTGATGGTCACTTCTGTCATTGTGTCATTGATGAATGTTGACAGTGTCAGCCCCCATGGGTGTTGTTTGTCTGCACATGGCCAAAGGTATGTCTTATTTGCACTGCAGTATTTGCCTCCCCAATCTATGTTGCAATGGGACACATGCACTACTTTGCCACTGATGTGTTTTATGTTCTGTGACCAGGAATCATCCATTCAGATTGGCAGTTGCAGCTTTTTCTTTGTCAACACTTGCATTTTGGTCACTGTGATGATGGGGGTTTGGACCCCATTGCCACAATGTTCAAGATGTGCTTCAGCCATGGACCCCACACTTACCTTTTGGTCACTGTGATGATGGGGGTTTAGGCCCCATTGCCACAATGTTCAAAATGTGCTTCAGCTGTGGAACCCACACTTCCCTATTGGTCACTGTGATGATGGGGGTTTAGGCCCCATTGCCACAATGTTCAAATTGTGCTTCAGCTATGGAACCCACACTTCCCTTTTGGTCACTGTGATGATGGGGGTTTAGACCCAATTGCCACAATGTTCTGAATGTGCTTCAGCTATGGAACCCACACTTACCTTTTGGTCACTGTGATGATGGGGGTTTAGACCCCATTGCCACAATGTTCTGAATGTGCTTCAGCTATGGACCCCACACTAACATTCTGGTCACTGTGATGATGGGGTTTTGGACCCCATTGCCACAATGGTCATGGCCTGCTTGCATTGTGGGGGCCACACACATATATGTGTGGCACATGTGATAGGGGGTCACATTGTATGTTCAAAGTCATGTTCAGTGTTGTAGCCATTTGATGCAGACTACACACGCTTGTCATGGTGTTGGGGGATGTCTTTTTCTTGCATTCCCTAGGTTGTGGTGTGCTGGTTGTGTCATGCATTGTCCATCCTATGAGTGGGGGTGGTGTTGGTGGTAGGCATCCAGCCCCCCGTGGGTAGAGGTGGTAGTAGTGGTAGGCATCTGGCACCCCATGGGTAGTGGTGGTAGTAGTGACAGGCATCCAGCACCCCATGGGTAGAGGTGGTAGTGGTGGTAGGCATCTGGCACCCCCTGGGTAAGGGTGGTAGTAGTGACAGGCATCCAGCCCCCCATGGGTAAAGGTGGTAGTAGTGGTAGGCATCTGGCACCCCCTGGGTAAGGGTGGTAGTAGTGACAGACATCTGGCACCCCATGGGTAGTGGTGGTAGTAGTGGTAGGCATCCAGCACCCCATGGGTAAGGGTGGTAGTAGTGACAGGCATCCGGCACCCCATGGGTAGAGGTGGTAGTAGTGACAGGCATCTGGCACCCCATGGGTAGAGGTGGTAGTAGTGGTAGGCATCTGGCACCCCATGGGTAGAGGTGGTAGTAGTGGTAGGCATCCAGCACCCCATGGGTAAGGGTGGTAGTGGTGGTAGGCATCTGGCACCCCCTGGGTAAGGGTGGTAGTAGTGACAGGCATCTGGCACCCCATGGGTAGGGGTGGTAGTAGTGGTAGGCATCTGGCACCCCATGGGTAGAGGTGGTAGTATTGGTAGGCATCCAGCACCCCATGGGTAAGGGTGGTAGTGGTGGTAGGCATCTGGCACCCCCTGGGTAAGGGTGGTAGTAGTGACAGGCATCTGGCACCCCATGGGTAGTGGTGGTAGTAGTGGTAGGCATCCAGCACCCCATGGGTAAGGGTGGTAGTAGTGGTAGGCATCTGGCACCCCATGGGTAGTGGTGGTAGTGGTGGCAGGCATCCAGCACCCCATGGGTAGAGGTGGTAGTAGTGACAGGCATCTGGCACCCCATGGGTAGAGGTGGTAGTAGTGGTAGGCATCTGGCACCCCCTGGGTAAGGGTGATAGTAGTGACAGGCATCCAGCCCCCCATGGGTGGAGGTGGTAGTAGTGGTAGGCATCTGGCACCCCCTGGGTAAGGGTGGTAGTAGTGACTGGCATCCGGCACCCCATGGGTAAGGGTGGTAGTAGTGACAGGCATCCAGCCCCCCATGGGTGAAGGTGGTAGTAGTGGTAGGCATCTGGCACCCCCTGGGTAAGGGTGGTAGTAGTGACAGGCATCTGGCACCCCATGGGTAGTGGTGGTAGTAGTGGTAGGCATCCAGCACCCCATGGGTAAGGGTGGTAGTAGTGACAGGCATCCGGCACCCCATGGGTAGAGGTGGTAGTAGTGACAGGCATCTGGCACCCCATGGGTAGAGGTGGTAGTAGTGGTAGGCATCTGGCACCCCATGGGTAGAGGTGGTAGTATTGGTAGGCATCCAGCACCCCATGGGTAAGGGTGGTAGTGGTGGTAGGCATCTGGCACCCCCTGGGTAAGGTTGGTAGTAGTGACAGGCATCTGGCACCCCATGGGTAGTGGTGGTAGTAGTGGTAGGCATCTGGCACCCCATGGGTAGAGGTGGTAGTATTGGTAGGCATCCAGCACCCCATGGGTAAGGGTGGTAGTGGTGGTAGGCATCTGGCACCCCCTGGGTAAGGGTGGTAGTAGTGACAGGCATCCAGCACCCCATGGGTAGAGGTGGTAGTGGTGGTAGGCATCTGGCACCCCCTGGGTAAGGGTGGTAGTAGTGACAGGCATCTGGCACCCCATGGGTAGTGGTGGTAGTAGTGGTAGGCATCCAGCACCCCATGGGTAAGGGTGGTAGTAGTGGTAGGCATCCGGC
The DNA here is from genome assembly GCA_963921515.1 of Calotriton arnoldi. Lineage (NCBI taxonomy): Eukaryota > Metazoa > Chordata > Amphibia > Caudata > Salamandridae > Calotriton > Calotriton arnoldi. The sequence continues at coordinate 399,305 of CAWUFW010013738.1, read as the reverse complement.
ACCCCATGGGTAGTGGTGGTAGTAGTGACAGGCATCCAGCACCCCATGGGTAGAGGTGGTAGTAGTGACAGGCATCTGGCACCCCATGGGTAGAGGTGGTAGTAGTGGTAGGCATCTGGCACCCCCTGGGTAAGGGTGGTAGTAGTGACAGGCATCCGGCACCCCATGGGTAAGGGTGGTAGTAGTGACAGGCATCCGGCACCCCATGGGTAGAGGTGGTAGTGGTGGTAGGCATCTGGCACCCCATGGGTAAGGGTGGTAGTAGTGACAGGCATCCGGCACCCCATGGGTAGAGGTGGTAGTAGTGACAGGCATCTGGCACCCCATGGGTAGTGGTGGTAGTAGTGACAGGCATCCAGCACCCCATGGGTAGAGGTGGTAGTGGTGGTAGGCATCTGGCACCCCATGGGTAGAGGTGGTAGTAGTGACAGGCATCTGGCACCCCATGGGTAGAGGTGGTAGTAGTGGTAGGCATCTGGCACCCCTGGGTAAGGGTGGTAGTAGTGACAGGCATCCAGCCCCCCATGGGTGGAGGTGGTAGTAGTGGTAGGCATCTGGCACCCCCTGGGTAAGGGTGGTAGTAGTGACAGGCATCCAGCACCCCATGGGTAGAGGTGGTGGTGGTGGTAGGCATCTGGCACCCCACGGGTAGAGGTGGTAGTAGTGGTAGGCATCTGGCACCCCATGGGTAGAAGTGGTAGTAGTGGTAGGCATCTGGCACCCCCTGGGTAAGGGTGGTAGTAGTGACAGGCATCCAGCACCCCATGGGTAGAGGTGGTAGTAGTGGTAGGCATCTGGCACCCCTGGGTAAGGGTGGTAGTAGTGGTAGGCATACAGGCCCCTATGTGTATGTGTGGCATTGGTGAGGGCCATCCCGCCCCTATGGTGCTGCTGTTGCTGGTGTAGGTATTTCTGCATCCCTCTGTGTGTGATGTGTCGGGTACGTGTAGTTTGTTTTTGTTGTTGGTGTCTGACTTACCTTCTGCGCCGTACGCGTCCGTGCCTGTTCCGGTAATAGAGGTAGAATATTGGTAGGATCGGTACGAAGGGATTCATGGTTGGTTCGTCTCGTTCGTCTTTCTCTTTGCTTCGCCTCGTCCTCGCCGCTGGCGTGTTCGTCTCGTAGCCGTGGATCGTGTTGTGGCGCGAATCGTAGCTTATGTGCGCCTCGCCCGGATGCTTTGACGTGCCGTGCGTAGCGACGGGTTCGGCGCGTACGGAATGCGCATCGTACTAGTCCGGCCGGACGGGGCTGCATTTTTGCTTCCGTGCGGCTCGATTCTACGATTCTTGGATCCGGCTCGGTTGGGGAACAGGTCCTGGATTGGGTGAGTACGACAGGGTCGGAATCTATGCTGTAGTGCGCATCGTACTTGCTCGTTCGGAATAATGTGCGGATCGGTCGGGAAACAGGCATTCGCATGGCTTTTTTCCCGACCGAATGGTGTTAGGTGCGTCTCCGACCGAGATCGGAATCGACCCCATAGTCGGCTGACTAGGTATGAAAAGGTGATCTTGGGTGCAGACAATGTAACCATTGTAAGATGCACAAGTGTGAATCCTTCAACTTCACTGCCAGATGAAGTAAATGCAGAAGTCAAAGATGAAGTTGATCATAAGTGTTTGGATGTGCTTGAATTTTGCACAAAGCCTCGCCCTGATATCAAGGATGAACCTTTAAGAGAGTCAGATTATGTGATGTTTGTGGACGGGTCATGCTTGTGGACAAATGAAGGAGTTTTAAGTGCTGCGTATGCTGTGTGTACCGTGGCAACCATAAAGGAAGCATCCTGTCTAAGAGGAATTCGTTCAGCCCAAGTTGCTGAGCTGATTGCTCTGATTCGAGCGTGCAAACTGGGAAAGAACTTCCGAATTACTGTGATCACAGATAGCCAATGTGGCTTTGGAGTGGTCCATGATTTTGGACAGATCTGGTCCCAGAGGGGATTTCTGACTTCTTCAGGGTCTCCTATTAGAAATGGTGAGTTTGTAAAGAAGTTGCTTGAGGCGATACAGCTGCCTAAACAGATTGCAGTGGTAAAATGCGCTTCTCATAAAAACGGGAATGACTACATTACCGTGGGTAACCAATTTGCTGACAAATTAGCTCAATATTGTGCCAGAAATGTGACCTCAATGAATCGAAGAAGGGAAAAAGAGAATGTTCCATGTCCCTTGTTGTTTACTAACACAGTTGAAACCTGGGATGAGGTAAAACAATTGCAAGAAGAGGCAGGTAATGAGGAAAAGGATGTCTGGATAAAAGCAGGTTGCAGACAAAGAGAAGATGAAGTGTGGGTTTACAGGGATGAAAGACCAGTTATGCCTGATAGCATGATCTCTAACATGGCACGGATGTACCATGGACAAGCACACATTGGTAGGGATGCCATGATCAGACTTTTCAGACAGACCTGGTACAACCCAAAATTTAGAGCTATAGCTGAAAGCCTTTGTCAAAGATGTCTTAAATGCCAGCAGATAAATTCTGGAAGGAAGACAGTAGTGAGTTTGGGAACAATAGGACCTGAAGGAGGTCCTTTTACCAGAATGCAACTAGATTTTATTGAAATGCCCCCAAGTAACAGATTGAGGTATGTCCTGGTGGTCGTTTGTTTGTTTTCTCGTTGGGTGGAGGCCTATCCGACAAGAAGGAATGATGGAGTTACTGTAGCTAAACTCCTACTGAGAGAATTCATTCCTAGATACGGCTTTCCAGTAACGATAGAAACAGATAGAGGAACACATTTCCAGAATGAAATTATCCAGTTAATATGCGAAGCATTAGACATTCAACAAAAGCTGCATTGTGCCTACAGACCAGAGGCTTCTGGAGTGGTAGAGCAAGTAAATGGTACAATAAAGAATAGGCTAGGGAAAATGTGTCAAGCCACAGGACTGAAATGGCCCGAAGCCTTACCACTGGTGCTAATGACCATAAGAAGCATACCTGACAGAAAAACAGGTCTGAGCCCTCATGAAATAATTATGGGACGAGCAATGAGACAAGCACACGTACCTGTCAACAAATTGCTGACTATAACTGATGATCTCGTATTGGACTATTGCAAAGGATTGGCTGATGTGGTACATTCTGTGTTTCATCAGGTTGGACCGGATGCAACCACTCTTGAGAGAAAACCAGCTCATGATTTGAGTCCAGGAGACTGGGTCCGCATAAAAGTCCACAGAAGAAGAAACTGCCTGGTTCCACGTTGGGATAAGCCACGTCAAGTGATCCTGGTGACAACAACTGCAGTAAAGTGTGCAGGTGTGAAAAATTGGATTCATGCCAGTCATACCATCAGAGTTCCAGATCCTGAAGCTCGACCTGTAAGTCGACATCTGGAAATATCAGATACTAGTTCAGCATCTGAAGCAGAGACTGAAATAATCAGAGTTCCAGATATTGAAGCTCGACCTGTAAGTCGACATCTGGAAGAATCAGGTACCAGTTTGACAGCAGAAGAAGAAACTGAAGCAATCAGAGGTCCAGATCTTGAAGCTCGACCTGAAAGTCGACATCTGGAAATATCAGAAGCCAGTTCGGCATCTGAAACAGACCAACCTGAATCCAGTGATAAACAAAAGGAAAAATCCAAAAACGAGAGAACTGATATTGAAACAGGAGAAACTGAACTAATAAACAGTGACAATGAACAACCAAGTACCAGTTTTGGGAAAATTCCTCCAGAAATTGTAGAAGTGACTCAAGAAAAACTAGATTCAGATAGAAAGATTGGTGAAATTGCGGAAGAAACACGAGGAGGGTCAGATTCAGAATCCCAAGCAGAAGAAAAACAGGGAAAGTTGATTTCAGATATAGAGATTGGGGAAATTGCGTAAGAGACACGAGGAGGATTAGACTAAGAATTTCAAGCGGAAGAAACACCAGAAGATTCAGATTCGGACAAAGAGACTGAAATCATAAAGTTCAAAGTTAGAGGAAGTGAAGTGAGATCTGAAACAGAATCTGAAGAAAGTGAAGAAGAAAGAAAGCAAAGAATAGGACCAAGAAAGAGAACGTGGAGAGCAGAACGAGAAGAAAAAGAAAGTGAACTGAAAAGGCCAAGAAAAGGAGACCATTGGCCCAACGAAATCAAAAGACTGAGATATAAAATAATAAATTTGAACAAAGACAATGCAGAACAAGTAAATGAAATTACAAGACGAAAGGGACAAAGAAAGACAAGTGAAAGAGAGTTGCAGAGACCAAGAAGGGTGAAAAGACCTAACTTGAAATACAAGTCACCTGAATGGTTATACATAGCACTATCTGACATTAAAGAAGTGGATAGCAGTCACGAGAACCCAGATCAAGACTGTGAACAAGTGGATGGGAGTGAACTGCGTAAACCTGAAAGGCAAAGAAAGAAAACCGGACTAGACACACAAACTGATAAAGACAAAGAAAATTTCTGGAAAACTGAAAGGTGTGCCAAAAAGCAGTTGATCCTAATCAACGCTAAAGTCATTTGAGGTGTGGAGACACATTTTCTGTACATATAATTAGAAAATACTTCAACATGGTAGACACTGAGAATAGAAGATCTAGATGTGAATTTTTCTGTAGATGGTATAGGATGTGTTTCTATTGCACAGGATTATTAATGTTTATGTGGGTCATTTTAGCAATAATAATTCCACTTAGATTAGCTGGAGAAAATACATCTGCAATCAAGAATGACACAAATAGTGATAAGAAATCTAATCTAAAGAACACTGCAACACTGATAGATAGTACTGAATTTCATAGGGATAGATCAATAACTGATTTCTCCAAGAATGTCTTCTCAAAACTTTTATATGAATATGTAGAGACAATGGATGTTAGAGATTGTTATGTATGTATGCAGTTACCTGCGTCTGTAACCGAAGGTGTGACGTATCATCACCTTCCTTTGACGTATGGAATAACATGTAGTGTTTTACCTAGTTTATTTTATAAAACAGGTAAATTAGAATATTACTACACTGACATAGATGACATTTTTGCTAAAGTTCCCGTAGTCCCTAAACTAAATAAAGTGAAAGTTGGAAAGGTTTTTGGAGAATTTTTCTTAGAAACAAAAGAACTAACATTAGATTATGTATTTAGACATAACCTTACTTGTAGGTTGAGAAGGGAAGAAAAGATTTTCCTAGACATGGTAGAAGACAGATGGATTAAGTTCTAAAGAAAAGCAGCAGGAGAAAAGACAAAAACCCCACATTGGGCGTTTGAAAGGGAAAGTTATGACAAGAGCGAAACGAACGCAGCCATAGGGTTAGATTGGCCCCAACAGGGAAAATTGTGAATTAGTAGAAGTAACACTGTATATGATAACTATTTAGTGGGTTCTAGTGAGTGCAGAGATACATACAAAATTATAGGGGGATGGGGATTCAAAGGAGGCAAAGATCCAGTATTTCCAGGGATCTATTATATTTGCGGAAATAGAGCTTATTATAGATTGCCGGACCATTGGTACGGAACATGCTATTTAGGCCTGGTCTTTCCAAATATTTTTCACGTGGAAAGAGGAACGAAAGGAATTCACGAGATAGGTAAACCATTAACCCGTAGGAGGAGGGAAAGCTTCTCAGAAATAATAGGTGACATTTTTGGAGCATTGATACCAGCAGTGGGTGTATCTTTGAATGCATACAAAATTCGGAAATTGTCTACAGTAGTAGATCGTTTATCAACGAATACTGCTGGAGGGTTCTTGATGGTAAATACCGAAATGGTTGCCATGAGGGCTATGGTAATGCAAAATCGACTTGCCCTTGACATTCTTTTGGAAAAGAGGGAGGAGTCTGTGGAATGCTGAAGGTACAACATTGTTGCACTTACATTCCAGACAAAAGTGAGAATATACAGAAGTATATAAAGAACATTACTGATTTGCATAAAGAAATTGCCCCACTGGAGGTTGAAGGTGCTTGGGAGAAACTTGGTAAGAGTTTTTCCTCAATGAAGAAATGGTTCACTGAAATAGGTAGTTCTCTTATTGGGGAAATAATAATACCAGTAAGTTTAGTAATAGTGATAATGATGTTATTAAGATTAGTATATGTGTGTGTTAAAAGAAGAAAGAGAGAAAATAAAACAAAGAGAAAATGAGAAAAAGAAAGAAAGCGGGAAATGGGAGAGATCGAATTGGAAGAGTTTAAAGAGAACATGTATAAAAGTTCTAAAAGAGAAGATGAAAAGAACACGATTGTCTAAACTAACAAATGCAAGTGGACAAGAAACATTTATCTGATAAATTTTGTAGGGATAGGTTTTAGTGGTGATATTAAAAATCACCAAAGGGGGAATTGATGGAGCAGGGGAAAGCAAAATATTTTTTTGTACCCCTTTGGAAGTTAATAACCCCATAACAATTAATGATACTAACCGCATGAACTAACCAACAAAATACACCCTTTATTAAACAGTACACGTGGGCAATTTACTGCTATTGCAAAATCAAATTTGTGTACAACTGTGAAGCAAAATAACATTAGTATTGTGATTTGCGTAGTAAATAGAGAAAAATTGCATGATTTATGTTGCGTAATAAAATTGCACTGCAGCAAAGAATGCAAATGGTAAGTAAATTGGCTTTAAATGTCGCTTCTGCTAGGTAATATCTAACACGGGTCTTTAGAATGGCGGGTGGTAAACAGAAAAGGCTTATTTTCCATGTTTTAATTACTGTTGTGTTTGTTCTTATATTAGTTTCGTTCGGGCCTGCTAGGCCATGCTTCAAAAATGGCCGCTGGTAAGGACGAGATCGCGTGTGCTTCAGAAATGGCCCCGCGCATGTCCAGTGAAAGGCTTCAGTCACGTGTATGCAGCCTGTGCTCGGAGTGAGAGATGTCAAGGCCAATCTGACCTGCAACAAGGAGGGTGCCAAGAATTCAGCATGTATTCGTGAGCATGGATGGGAAAGAGCCGAGTGACAATGGATGAACTAAAATGTGACCTACAAAGTTCGTTACAAAATGGATTAACAAATTGGACTACTTTGACATTTCAGTCATGGGACTTATTGTATGCTTTATTGTCCCCAAACCGGTTCGAACAAGGAGGGCGATGAGGTGACCATCACCACCCCTCCAATGGACCAATGAGTGTGATACTTGCCCCTAAAGATTGTAACTTTTGAGTGTAGAGAGCCAGAGAAAAGGGTATAAGAGAGTCTGCTCTTACATTGTGATTATTGACTATGCTATGGTCGTCTATGCTATCTATGCTGCTGGAGGAGCTTATGCTATGCGAGCTAATGCTATGAAGAAAGCTTCTTCCTTATTTTCATTTTTCCACCTTGATACTACAAGAGACTACATCATCATTTTTGGACTTTGAACTCTGACTGGGGAAGGAACGAGAACGTTGCGGGAATTTACCCGGGAGGTGCGTCCGAGGAGGTTAGCGGGACAGACAGTCAGTTTGGGAGTCCTATCCTGTGATCTGCGGTTCATCTTCCTTTGGTGAATCATTCTTGACATCATGGCCAAGGGTAAAGAATAACTTTTAACATTTTCCTAAAAGTTTTCCTTAAATGTCTAACGATATTTTCTAAATGTGTTTCTTAATAAAGAATTTTACTTATTGCTCAAAGAAAATTAGATAAAATTATATTCTAACTCTAACAAGAGTCTGTGGTTCTTTAAATAAAATTGTGAATTATAAAATGTTAAAGGTTTTAACTGTGATTGAGCTGGTCTTAATCACCATCAACTAATTCTACTAGTTGGTCCATCGACCGAATAGCGGAGTGCCTTGATGTTTAGAACCGACAGGATCCGAAGTTTATGTATATAATGTATATGGTTTAATTCTGTCTTTTGTAAAAAGGTATCCCCGCTTGTCCAGCAACTCAATTTTTCCTCAGGAGGTTTTTGATCCAGAATGTTTGAATGAATGTATGCATGCGGTGTCATGGGCCCCACCGACATGAGTGTTTTTCTGGATTAGGAGTCTTGAGGAGAAATTTATATTAGCCGCGCTGGCTCACCACCCTACACTGCCACTCTGACACCGCCATTGTGCTACCACTGTTCTCAGTGCCCCTCTACTCACCACTTAAGGCCACTGCACTTCATGCCAATGTTTTCTACGCCATTCTACTATATACCGCTGCACTCTACGACAGTCTACTTTGCAACACTGCACTTTCTGCCACTGAACTCTACACCACTGCACTTTAAGCTGCACCACTCTATTCTGCACCACTATTCTTCTCTGCGCTGCTGCACTCCACACCACCGCACTCTGACGCTCTGCAAGACTGCACTCTCTGCCACTAAACTCAATGCCACACTGCACGACTGCACTCAAAGTCACTGCACGCTACACCACTCTACACCCCTGTGCTTTAAGCCACTGCACTCTACACTCGTCACTGCACTCTACTCTGCACCACTCAACTGTACTGCACTCTGCACCACTACACTCTGCATCCCTCCACGCCACCCTAATCTATTCAAGGAACGTGAAACAGGAGTAAACCCGTTGAGACCGGGTAAGTTATGTACCAAGAACAACAATGTCTCAACCGGTAATCATTGAAAAAGACCGTTACATAAAGTGCATAAATCACTAAAGGAGGGAAAAAAGGGAATAGGTTGTACTTTTATGGATATACTGCCTATCCGAATAAAGATTATGAATTGAATTGAATTGAATTGAATAGGGAGACCAAAAGTTGAGAATAAAGGTTGTTATTTGCAGGTAGTTATAACAGCACTACATTACAATTAGATTGAAGTAACCATAACAACCAAATGTGCACTGAACGTGCTTATGTGAGTGACCAGTGCAGTGACACAAGTGATAAAGGACAACGTGATACGGCGAAAAACAATAAAGACAAACAGTTATTCGGCAGTCAAAAATATAACTTAGATAAATGCAGAAATAGTTCGTTTTGGTTAATTTTGAATGACCCCGTAGAGGCCGTGGATGACGCTGCGAAGTCGACGGCGTTTCGACCTATTCAAATTAAGGTCATCATCAGGACGATGGTTACAAATTCCTTAGGTAGTGCTGTGGAAGAAGGAGGGGAAAGAGAAATGAGGTAAGAATAAGAAGGCCCCAGAATTAGGTATATGGAGAGAGTAATGGCGACAGGTAAGTGAAATTCACCTGGTGGCACAAATGAGTGTCAATCACGAATAGGAATTGCAGCGAAGGGAATCAATCACGATTGGAAATTGCAGCGAAGGGGATGGTAAATCGCTGGGGAAGGAAGAGGATACCAAGTTACTAGCTGTTGGTTGCCAATGCCGATCTGGATAAATGGAAAGGAAGGTCCAAGTGATACCTGTTAAGCTTGAGGGAGGGTCCGTGATGGTTCGGTAGATGATTTTGGAGTCTAAAAGAGGGAGGGGGGGGGGTGGAACAGGCAAAGGGCGGCTTAGTAAAAGGAATTATGGGGGTCGTGGAAAAAGTCCAGTGGGGAACTGAATATGAGGGACCTTACCTGGGCGCTATGTGATTGCTGCCCGGAATGGATAGAGATCCCAGTCAGCGAAGTAGGACGGGGCGCCGGGTAGCGGCGTACGAGTCACAGGGAATCGATTGGGCTCGTCAAGGGAATGAATCCAAGAGGACGAGTGAAGCGTCCACGCTGGCTGCACGGCGGGAAAGGTATAAGTGCCAGAGCCAAGGACTTCCTGATCACGTGATGAGAAAAGCACTAGCATGAGTCTAACATCATGGGCAAGTGCCCCGGGGAGACTAAGGAGGGAAAGACGCCTCAAGAAAGATGGAGGCAGTAAAGACCAGCGGCACTAGAGGAAACAGAAGTGGTCTTGACAAGCATTGCACAGTGATAAAACAAATGAGAGTAAATAATGCCAGACAAATTACAATAAACAGTGGCAGTTGCTTGTTCTAGGAACCGGTATACAAATTAATCCGATATAGTTAATAATGGTAGGCACCGCAAATATTAAGTTACAGTCAGAGAGCCTGGCATGATTGTAAACTTAACGGGTACATAATAAATCATAATCATAACAAAGAGATGTAGAACGATTCACACGGGTAGGATTTAAACGCATGAAAGCATAAGGCATGAAACATGCACAGTTGTGACTCGGAGGTGTGGGCGGTGTGAACATGCCTACAAGACAATCTATGTATATTGGTTAAAAAAGGAAACATATTCAGTACAGAAAGAGACCATGTGCCTCTACATAAAGGTAATGTTCAGTACATATATACATCTATATACAAAAAGCGAGTGAGAAAGGGCATGGGTTCTAAGATGTTGCGATAACTGTATTCCATTCATCAAGAGAATTCAGCCCATGGGTCACAGAGTTGCAACGTGCGATCCACCTACGTTCGCATTTGTTCAATAGGAGTTGCAGATTACCACCACGAATTGGTAATTTGCGGCGGTCAATGACCTGCCATGTCAGGTCAGTTTCAGAGTGGTTGTGTTCTTTGAAGTGTGACACTAGTGGTGCAGTCTCAACGTTGCATCTAATACGGCTTTTGTGCTGGGCGATGCGCTGTTTTACCATTTGGGTTGTCTGGCCAATATATAGCATATCGCAGGGGCAGCGTATCGCATAAATGACGTTGGTAGTCCGGCAATTGGAAAAAATTTTCAGATGGTAAGTATGATCAGAGGTCACAAAAACTTTGGTGTTACTGGTCAGATCACAAACACTGCATGTCTGGCATTTGTAGTGGCCTATGATGGGGGGGAGGCCCCACATGGAGGTCACTGATGGAATGCCCTTATCTTTCTTGGGCCATGTAATGGCATGGACCAGCTTATCCGAGAGGTTGTTGCCTCTTTTGTGAGAGAACAAGGGGGGTTCTCTGAGAGGTCCAACGGTACGGAGTAAAGTCCAGTTTCTTTTTATTATGTTACTGACCCTGTTGCTGGAGGGGCAATAAGTGGATACAAAAGGGATGCGTGGATTCGTGCGTTTGGTGGATGGTGTCAAGAGTATTTCCCTGTGGCTGTACCATGCTCGCTTAGAGGCCCTTCTGACAAGGTGTTTGGGGTAGCCTCTACTGGTCAGTTTCTCTCATAGGATGGCTGCTTCTCGGAAGTAATCTTTGCGCCATTTGCAGTCCTCCTGATACGGAGGAACTGTCCGTAGGGTAAGCCATCGTGCAAATCACGGGGATGGTAACTAGAGTGCAATGACAAGGTATTGCGCTCGGTGGGTTTACGGTAGAGTGTGGTACCAATGATACCATCCTCTGCGTGGAGTGTGAGGTCTAAGAATGGTAGATCATTTTTTCTTATGTCCAAGGTAAAGGTAAGATGGCATTGACAGGTGTTAAGCCAGGAGAGAAACAAGGTTAACTCATCTTGTTGGCCATGCCAGAGGAGAAGAATATCGTCAATGTAACGACGCCATAATGTGATGTTGCTCAAAAAAGGGTTCTGGATGGATAAAATGTGTGTCTAGATGGTGGACATACAGGACAGCAAAGTTTGGGGCAAAGCATGCGCCCATTGAGACTCCTTTCACCTGGAGATAGAAGGTGTCACTGTAAAGAAAGTAGTTGTTAGTAAGGGCAATGTGAAGCAGGTCAATGATAAATTCAGTGGGGATGCGAATGGGTCTGGGTCTGGTGTCCAATAGATGTTTGATGACTAAGAGGCCCTCAGTGTGGGGAATGTTGGTGTACAACGATTCTATGTCGAGACCAGCCATAAGGTCTGTCTCTGCATTGAACGGGAAGTCCTCAATGATATTAATCAAATGGGTACTGTCACGGACAAAGGTGTCGGTAAGTGGGACAAACTCTTTCAAAATAGAGTCAATGTACTTGCCAAGAGGTTCCAGAATAGAGCTGCATCCAGATACTATCGGGCGGCCCGGTGGCTCAGAGGGATTCTTGTGGATTTTAGGCAGTACATAGATTACTGGTGTTCTGGGGTGAGGATTATTGAGGAACGCATGCTCTTTTTTAGAGATAATGGCTGAATGAAGGGCCTGATTGGTAACCATCAGTATTTTACCATGGATGTTTGTGAGTGGGTCTGAGGTCAGGGCCTGATAGTGTGCAGGGTTGTTAAGTTGCCGTATGATTTCGGCATCATATTTGTCAAGATCCATGACAACTATGCCACCGCCTTTGTCCGCGGGTTTTATAACTATGTTTTTGTTGTCGCTTAAGCTGTTAATGGCATGTTTTTCTGAGAGTCATCCATCAATGAGGCTTGTAAAGGGTGAGTGAATGGTAAATCGGTTCTCACTGTTGGGGACCCCATTGGTAAAAGTTGCGGCGAGTTTGTCGTTCGCCTGCGTATTGGTAGTTCTGTCTCTTTCGACCACGCCCGCGTCCGAGGTTCACTCCTAAAAAACCAGTGGGTAGGAGTGGTGGTGGGTGAGCTTGGTTCTGTTGGCGTTCAGAACTGGGGCCTTCGCCTGGGTCTGAGTCTTCAATGGAGGTGTTGGATGAGTCTGAGAAGGAAATGATCTGATTGTTCCTGTATCGGCCCCAGTTCCTACTTCTAGGAGGCTGGTAGGGAGTGTTGTAGAATGTGTCGAGTAAATAAGGGTAAGTCTGATCCTTTTTGTAATTTTTTATATCTGAACGCCAACAGAACCGAGCTCACCCACCACCACTCCTACCCACATTGATGGATGCCCCTAGGGCTCCTACCACACTCAACATAGAGGACAATGAAGACACCTCATATACTGACCTCAACCCATCTAACGTTCCCCCCTTGATACAGAGGCTACCCTTGGAACCCATTGAGGCACTTTCTCAGCCTACCACGAGAAGTGTAGTTCACCACTTACTACCATGCTCAAACACCATAGAGGACAATGATGACACCTCAAACACTATTCTGAACTTATCTGGTGCTCTTTCCCTGACACAATTGTTACCCATTGCACTTGATGCAGGTCCCACTCAACCCACCATGAGTAGTGTAGTTCACCACGCATCATCATGCCCCAACACCACTATCCCCATCTTCAACTTATCTAAACATTTGTTATCCACTGACGAAATCTCACTCCTTTCTAAAGGCCTCTCCTTTGTACCAGCAGACCGTAGCAATTTTTTCAAATTACAAGAAGATTTATTATTGTTCTTCAGGCGCATCCGTTTGAAGCAATTTTTTTCAGACAAACCCAATACCGATAAGCCCTATGAGAAACAATTTCACTTGCCTTCCACTTTTCTGCCTCCTTCGTCCATGATGCCACCTGAAATCCTGACGTTTGAGAGACTTGTCATGCATGAGGTCAAGGAACTACAACACCAATCCGAGTTTGTTCCTTATAACCTGCGACTCTCAGAAAAACATTCCATTAACAGCTTAAGCGACAACAAAAACATAGTTATAAAACCCGCGGACAAAGGCGGTGGCATAGTTGTCATGGATCTTGACAAATATGATGCCAAAATCATACGGCAACTTAACAACCCTGCACACTATCAGGCCCTGACCTCAGACCCACTCACAAACATCCGTGGTAAAATACTGATGGTTACCAATCAGGCCCTTCATTCAGCCATTATCTCTAAAAAAGAGCATGTGTTCCTCAATAATCCTCACCCCAGAACACCAGTAATCTATGTACTGCCTAAAATCCACAAGAATCCCTCTGAGCCACCGGGCCGCCCGATAGTATCTGGATGCGGCTCTATTCTGGAACCTCTCGGCAAGTACATTGACTCTATTTTGAAAGAGTTTGTCCCACTTACCGACACCTTTGTCCGTGACAGTACCCGTTTGATTAATATCATTGAGGACTTCCCGTTCAATGCCGAGACAGACCTTATGGCTGGTCTCGACATAGAATCGTTGTACACCAACATTCCCCACACTGAGGGCCTCTTAGTCATCAAACATCTATTGGACACCAGACCCAGACCCATTCGCATCCCCACTGAATTTATCATTGACCTGCTTCACATTGCCCTTACTAACAACTACTTTCTTTACAGTGACACCTTCTATCTCCAGGTGAAAGGAGTCTCAATGGGCGCATGCTTTGCCCCAAACTTTGCTGTCCTGTATGTCCACCATCTAGAGACCACACACATTTTATCCATCCAGAACCCTTTTTTGAGCAACATCACATTATGGCGTCGTTACATTGACGATATTCTTCTCCTCTGGCATGGCCAACAAGATGAGTTAACCTTGTTTCTCTCCTGGCTTAACACCTGTCAATGCCATCTTACCTTTACCTTGGACATAAGAAAAAATGATCTACCATTCTTAGACCTCACACTCCACGCAGAGGATGGTATCATTGGTACCACACTCTACCATAAACCCACCGAGCGCAATACCTTGTTATTGTACTCTAGTTACCATCCCCGTGATTTGCGCGATGGCTTACCCTACGGACAGTTCCTCCGTATCAGGCGGAACTGCAAATGGCGCAAAGATTACTTCAGAGAAGCAGCCATCCTATCAGAGAAACTGACCAGTAGAGGCTACCCCAAACACCTTGTCAGAAGGGCCTCTAAGCGAGCATGGTACAGCCACAGGGAAATACTCTTGACACCATCCACCAAACGCACGAATCCACGCATCCCTTTTGTATCCACTTATTGCCCCTCCAGCAACAGGGTCAGTAACATAATAAAAAAAAACTGGACTTTACTCCGTACCGTTGGACCTCTCAGAGAACCCCCCTTGTTCTCTTACAAAAGAGGCAACAACCTCTCAGATAAGCTGGTCCATGCCATTACATGGCCCAAGAAAGATAAGGGCATTCCATCAGTGACCTCCATGTGGGGCCTCCCCCCCATCATAGGCCACTACAAATGCCAGACATGCAGTGTTTGTGATCTGACCAGTAACACCAAAGTTTTTGTGACCTCTGATCATACTTACCATCTGAAACATTTTTCCAATTGCCGGACTACCAACGTCATTTACGCGATACGCTGCCCCTGCGATATGCTATATATTGGCCAGACAACCCAAATGGTAAAACAGCGCATCCCCCAGCACAAAAGCCGTATTAGATGCAACGTTGAGACTCCACCACTAGTGTCACACTTCAAAGAACACAACCCCTCTGAAACTGACCTGACATGGCAGGTCATTGACCGCCCCCAATTACCAATTCGTGGTGGTAATCTGCAACTCCTATTGAACAAATGCGAATGTAGGTGGCTCGCACGTTGCAACTCTGTGACCCATGGGCTGAATTCTCTTGATGAATGGAATACAGTTATCGCAACATCTTAGAACCCATGCCCTTTCTCACTCGCTTTTTGTATATAGATGTATATATGTACTGAACATTAACTTTATGTAGAGGCACATGGTCTCTTTCTGTACTGAATATGTTTCCTTTTTTAACCAATATATATAGATTGTCTTGTAGGCATGTTCACACCGCCCACAACACTGAGTCACAACTGTGCATGTTTCATGCCTTATGCTTTCATGCGTTTAAATCCTACCCGTGTGAATCGTTCTACATGCTTTGTTATGATTATGATTTATTATGTACCCTTTAAGTTTACAATCATGCCAGGCTCTCTGACTGTAACTTAATATTTGTGGTGCCTACCATTATTAACTATATCGGATTAATGTGTATACCGGTTCCTAGAACAAGCAACTGCCACTGTTTATTGTAATTTGTCTGGCATTATTTACTCTCATTTGTTTTATCACTGTGCAATGCTTGTCAAGACCACTTCTGTTTCCTCTAGTGCCACTGTTCTTTACTGCCTCCATCTTTCTTGAGGCGTCTTTCCCTCCTTAGTCCACCCGGGGCACTTGCCCATGATGTTAGACTCACGCTAGTGCTTTTCTCATCACGTGATCAGGAAGTCCTTGGCTCTGGCACTTATACCTTTCCCGCCGTGCAGCCAGCATGGACGCTTCACTCGTCCTCTTGGATTCATTCCCTGGACGAGCC
The DNA here is from genome assembly GCA_963921515.1 of Calotriton arnoldi. Taxonomy (NCBI): domain Eukaryota; kingdom Metazoa; phylum Chordata; class Amphibia; order Caudata; family Salamandridae; genus Calotriton; species Calotriton arnoldi. The sequence continues at coordinate 383,444 of CAWUFW010013738.1, read as the reverse complement.
CAATCGATTCCCTGTGACTCGTACGCCGCTACCCGGCGCCCCGTCCTACTTCGCTGACTGGGATCTCTATCCATTCCGGGCAGTAATCACATAGCGCCCAGGTAAGGTCCCTCATATTCAGTTCCCCACTGGACTTTTTCCACGACCCCCGTAATTCCTTTTACTAACCCGCCCTTTGCCTGTTCCCCCCCCCCTCCCTCTTTTAGACTCCAAAATCATCTACCGATCCATCACGGACCCTCCCTCAAACTTAACAGGTATCACTTGGACCTTCCTTTCCATTTATCCGGATCGGCATTGGCAACCAACGGCTAGTAACTTGGTATCCTCTTCCTTCCCCAGCGATTTACCATCCCCTTCGCTGCAATTTCCAATTGTGATTGATTCCCTTCGCTGCAATTCCTATTCGTGATTGACACTCCTTTGTGCCACCAGGTGAATTTCACTTACCTGTCGCCATTACTCTCTCCATATACCTGATTCTGGGGCCTTCTTATTCTTACCTCATTTCTCTTTCCCCTCCTTCCTACACAGCACTTCCTAAGGAATTTGTAACCATCGTCCTGATGATGACCTTAATTTGAATAGGTCGAAATGCCGTCGACTTCGCAGCGTCATCCACGGCCTCTACGGGGTCATTCAAAATTAACCAAAACGAACTATTTCTGCATTTATCTAAGTTATATTTTTGACTCCCGAATAACTGTTTGTCTTTATTGTTTTTCGCCGTATCACGCTGTCCTTTATCACTTGTGTCACTGCACTGGTCACTCACATAAGCACGTTCAGTGCCCATTTGGTTGTTATGGTTACTTCAATCTAATTGTAATGTAGTTCTGTTATAACTACCTGCAAATAACAACCTTTATTCTCAACCTTTGGTCTCCCTATTCCCTTTTTTCCCTCCTTTAGTGATTTATGCACTTTATGTAACAGTCTTTTCAATGATTACCGGTTGAGACATTGTTGTTCTCACCCTAATCTATTCTGCACCACTGCACTCTACGCCACTTCATCACACCCCACTTTCCGACACGCCACTCTCCTTCACCCCACTAACTTTTAACCATGCTGAACAGCAGACACGCTGGTGTACAATATGGCTAAAACATATTGGCAAAGCCAATAGCTCTTGCAAAGGCCACACCTTTTGGCTTTGCCAATGCTTGTTTATTTTAACCAATACTGCAGACCATCGACAGAAGACATTGGCAAGCCACTTGGTCAAAAAGGCAAGACCTATTGGCTTTGCCAATGCTTGTTTTTGTAGCAATAATTTGCTCTGCCAACAAACTAATAAAACGGTGTATTTCTTAACATCCAGTGTATGTCAAACAAGTATTACTACTCAAGATCATCCTTGAATAATGCATCTGCATATTGAATCCGCCATGCAGTAATACAGCCAAAACCCATCCTAGGGTAATACATCCCCATCATGAAATCATAGACTAATACGGTCCCAGTCCCATTCTAAAGTTATCCTTGGATCATCCTTGAGTAATGCAGCCTCATTCTGAAGTCATCACAAGTTCATTCTGTAATAATACAGCCCTATCCTGAAATACTCGTAGGATCATCCTGGAGAAATCCAGCTTAATCCTGAAATCATCATGGGATCATCCTGCAGTAGTACAAGGTCATCACCTGCTTTCCACTGAAGTAATCAGGAACTAATCCTGGAGTAGTTTCTCTGAGGACTCGAGAGTCATCTCATTTAAATATTATGCCCTATAGGCATACTTCAAGATGGCTTCGGATGACTTCCTCAGATGATTGCAGGAATAGCCTGGCTGAAGTCATCAGATGACTTCAGAATGACTCTAGGATGATCTTTCTTTTTGACTTGGGTACGTTCAATCCGCCAAAGAAAATTAGAGAAGGAATTCAGTGGAACCCACCGATTGGAAGTATATGTGGCGACCATTTACGAAAGGAATCTTAGGTGCCAAGTTTTCATTATGCTTATATGTGACATTTCCATTTTCTAGCGTGTCGATTAGTGACATTTATTTATTTAATGTAGTTTTATATAGCGCGAACTTTACCCAAAGGTGTCAGAGCGCTTTACAATAGAACCAAGTAAGTTACATAAGGAGAGTTACACACTAACAAGTTACATATACAATCAGAATTATTAAAAAAATTAAAGGTGGCAAAATTAGGTTCATACAGGTATACAGGGCTTTAAGTGGGCCGGGTCTCACCGGTGCTGAGCACCAGCAGTTTTTAGATCGAGCCTAGAGTCAGCGCGCAAGCGCTGCTCTAGGGAAGATCTGGGGTAGTTCAGTACGGGAGTGAAGCCCCGCCCAATACCCTGCCCATATTTGTCATTGGCTTGTGTCTTTGTCCTTTGTAAATGCTGCCTTCGGATTCGTTTATAGGCTCGTTTGTCCCTCATTAGTATGGCCCTCTCGTCATTTGACTCCTCCCATGGCTACTGGCCCCTTTACTTCGGTTCTTACACCGTAAGCACTAATTCTTTATTGAGTTTGTCTTACTTGAGGCAGGACGTCTGCTTTGTTTACTTTCAGCGCGCTGTGCGCTTTCACTTTCGGAGCTGCGGGACAATCTAGACCGCTTGTTAATGTAAGCCAGGGGTCTTCAAACTGTGGGGCGCGACCCCCAGGGGGGCCGTGGAGCGATGCAAAGGGGGTCGCGCCTTCCCAGTCACACTTCTGCCGAGTCCCAAGGGCTTCAGCCCCCCCTCTTTCCCCGTCCGTCCTGCGTCTCAGCCTGGGCTGCTGCAGTGCAACTCGAGCTGCTGGGGGCTCAGCTGGGCAGTGTCTGGAGTCTTATCTCCGGCAAGCCCGAGTTTTTCACAGGTCTTTAAAGACCATTTGCATATTTACATGCCTTTGTAAACTGGTTACAGAGGCTTAGTTTTTTCCTGGTTCCAGTACCCCCTGGGCCCCCACTCTGCCTATTCCTTACATTTGTATTTTACCTTTAGTGCTGCAGTGTGAGAATGCATTTCATGAAAAGGAATATAAAGTAGGGTTGCCAAAAGAAAAATACCAGCCATGTGTTGTTTAAAGAGCCTGCAAAGACCTCCTCTTGACACTAAATAGACTTATAAATAAAAAAGTATGTATGCATTCGTTATGTGACTTTTCTGTCTTTGTTCTCTTTAATTATCAGTCATGGATCATTGAGGCAGCCCTAGAACACAATTAAAAGTGCTTTCTATTTATATTTGCTGTTCGAAGTACGCACAGATAAGTGCTGAAAATACAGCTTTAGGTGACTGCTTATTTTTGTACCGACTGGGCCTTCAAAATAATCTGCTGGCAACCCTAACCATAGGACTGGAAGTTTGTTGCAGGATCAGCACATTATTTATTTCCTCGATCCCCGATTAATGCCATAATAGCAATAGTTTAACTTAGATCTTAAACCCTACGCCGCCGTCCATAACATGCTGAGTTACTTCAAGTGTCTGGGAATGCACTCTGCATTCAGACAACTCACTCGTCATTCTCGCCCTTCACTTTCACGCTCACCCTGCATTCACAGCGATCACAATGCACTCACACCATTCACCCGCTCACCCTGCACTCAAAGTGATCACTCTGCACTCACAATGCACTTGCGCTGTTCATCCTATACATCACCCTGCAGTCACACGAGTACACTACTCATCCTGCACTCATGTGACACTTCACTCACCTGTCCCCCTCACTGCTCAATATGCAACTCACTCAAACAAGCCCATCAGTAATCATACACTCATTCGTCCCATTCTGAACTTGCATCCGCACCTAAATTCATAAGCCACCTCACTCACCCTGCAGTCACTCCTCTTACCCTACTCTCACACTGTTGCATCGCTCACCGTGCACTCACATGGGCACTCTTGTCACCCACACAGTGCAGAGGGTTAACGTTCCTGCTACAAAGAATATGTACCATGCAGATCACAGAAATGAGTGTGAGTAAACTATGAGTAGCGCTATAAAAAAATGAAATGTTTGTCAGAAAGGTGCTATAGAGAGATGAGGTGAATTGTTGGTGAGTGGCAGTGAAGGAATTCATGGAGAAGGAGGAAACGGGGTGGGGCACCAAAAAGACTGTTGCACCGTGTGCGACCAGTGTTAGGACCAGCCCTGGCTGGGAGTGTTAAAGGTGAAGTGAGAGGTTGAATGGGGAGAGTTCAGAAGTTGTAAAAAGGGGTGAAAGAAAATGGCCTGCAAAGTGAGAGAGGGATCCGGGGTTAGGAGAGGACAGAGGGATGGAAGGGAGGGGGTGAGAGGAAAGCTGCATGGGTAAACTGCTTAACTCTGCACAAAACCGCCAGGGTTTTAAGGGACCCCTGCTTCTCCCGGCCAGGGCCAAGTGAGCTTCTAATTTGGCAGCACGTATTCCTGCGGAGTGGAAGGCCCTTCACAAAGGTTGACTAGAAATCTTTCTGATGTTAATTGCTGTATTTTGGTTATACACTGGTACTGATGGGGTGAAATCTTTCCTCAGTGTTACTGTGTACGCGGCATCACATAACATCATTTACCTTTTCTTCCCACACAATTTAGTCAAGCCTGTCACGTAATTTGGTCCTCACCTGCCTCATAATTTCAGTAGCCCTGCCTACAGGTTTAGAAATTTTTGTCAGGAGGGGGTCCTTACGCCTCAAAATGTTGACAGGGGGGTCTCGGCATCCAAAAGTTTGAAGACCTCTGATGTAAGCTGAAGAGAGACTGTGGTTTCCCCTCTGTTTATTTACTTTGTGCGAGATTAATATGTTGAAACGGCATCCCCAGTGCTGACGGCCAACAAAAAATCGAAGAAATGAGAAACAGGAAGTTATGCATCCACAGCAGCCTGTGTTTAGGCGCTGCTTATGAAGCTGGTCTCCTTGACTGCAAAAGCTGGAGAATAAAATCAAAGAACGAATGTATATATCGGTCTTTAAATGTGCGTTTAAAGATCCGTTAGAGGTGTAACAGCATGGTTGGATGGTTTGTGTTACATATGAGGAACAGAAACAACGTGGTCTCGCTTTGGTGTTTACGTTTGGCAGATATCGATTAACTGCTCCATGATGTCTATGCGTTTTAAAAAAATATATATTGATCCAAGCGAATAGACTGTGCGCCGGCATTCTTAGCTGACAGCCCTGACCCCTTGGTATCACAACAAACACAGACTGGAGGCTTGACTACAGGGCATTACTGTACTGTATCCCTCCTAGATCCCTTCTGGGTAAATGGGATCTAAGGATTACGGCATCAAACGCCAAACACGCTGCACGGTACACTTCTCTCCTGTGCCTGCCCTTGATGCTAGCTGCAGGGAGAGGGGCAGTTAGGACGTTTTATCCCCCTCCCTGGTCCAGGATATCATCCGCCTGTCAGGTGGTGTGTATGAAATCAAAAACATAAGCACCACCTTATGCTTCTTAACCGAAAGAGTGTTTGTGTGTTACTGCTCTCAACCTTCTAGGAAGGAATTGGTGCACCAGAAAGCTCTGTGCACCCGAAACATTTACAGTCTAGCGAATCCTATATAACTATCAATAAATAAAGCAAATTCTTATGCTCTTCTCGAGCATTTTTGCAGGTTGCCTTGTGTTCTCTTTTTCTGTATTTGTGACATATTCTGCCATCTTTCCTTAATATATGCAGTATTTGAGGAGTTGATAAAAGGAGGGAGTTTTTAATTCAGTACATGCCACTCTTATAATTAAAAAAGCCTTTTCTCCTGCAGTCGTCCTTCCATGTGCGATCAGTTTTTTAAATGGGTACGTTTGCGTTTATGATCACCCCAATTGTCTTGTGTGTGTGCGCGCGTGCGAGGGAAAGAAGGTGCTTTGAATAACACTTAGCAGTGTAAATTTTCACCTCAGTATGTATATAACTGATTTCTGTGACACCATATAGTTCTATATACTCCTTACTAACTGATATGCTTAAAATTGTTATCTACAAGTGGCTCCTTAAGAATCGCAGGTGCCAGAGATGTTATAGGTTTTGGGTGCAGAACGTTAATGTCGATTCTTATTTTGGTTAGTAAAGGGGCCAAGATTGGTATCAGTAGGCTGGTGCATAAGAGCTGTGTTAATTTTTTATATCTACCAATCATTTCATCATACTTTCAATAAATACTCGTGTAACTCGATACCTGGGCGTCCCAAAGTGCTGCAGCTTTTATGTTATTTCTAAAGTGATTTTATGATATGTACTTACTGTATCGTGAGTTTCACCAGTAGGCCAATATTCAGTGTTTGCAATTATTTCTTTGACTAGATTATTTATAAACTTGTTTTGTGTTGGCCAGTGCCAAATACTTACACATGCTAAACATAATAAAATATAAAAAACTAATTCCCCACCTATTGCCTACTAAAGTACTGTGATGCAGAGATACATTATTTTATAGTTTCAGCATGTTATGTCATCACCTGTAAATGATTGTTAAAGTGCTTGGGTGTAACACTGCTATATTAGTTCATAGCTTATTACACAACTCCATTCAGGCGTTTACATTGAAAGATGTTTTGAGATCAAGGCCTGACACTGGAAGTGCTAGATCATAAATCGAGTCCCAAATAGAACAGTGACATCATCATCCCAGTTTTAATGAATAAAGAACAAGGAAACGCCAGTTGGTTAGGAGTCTTTAGTGCCTCAGTGCAGTATCTGATCAGTGGCGGTGCGTCCATTTGGGCGCTGGGGCGTTGCCCCACCTGCCACTATGCCCCCATGGCCCCAGGGCCCATTCATCATTCGTTCAATGTCGAACGAGATTGAAGTTCAATCTCGTTCGTTCTAATCTGATGTGTTGTGTTGAAAGTGAAACTCGAGTGAGTCGCGCCGCGCGGCTGTTCCGGGCCGGCACCTGACCCCGGGGCACGCCCACTTGTGGTGACTGACAGTCAGACAACAAGAAGCAGTTGTTGTCTGTCTGTGAGCGCAGTAATAGTGCGCATGTTCGGTTTTGGGCATGGTCATTTTTACGACCAGCCCGAACATGCGCACTACTACCAGCCGATGCCTTCCCTTAGGAGAGCGAGGGACTGGGGGTTGCTTGCTTCATTGCAGCAGCCCCGACCCCCGTCTCCTAATGGGCGGGGGGCATCTCTGCCCTCTAGCCAATCCTTTTCGCAATTCGTCACAGGGGGGCGGTTCCTGCCCTATGATGAGTTATGAAGTGGTGGGGTAGAGGCTGCAGGCAGGCGGCAGGAAGCTCAAGTCGATTGTGCGCAGTCGTGTCTGGTATCCCGCTGGCTGGACTTGCCGCAGGACTGTGTGGAGGTGGACCTGGAGGGACGGTGCCGGGTGCCCCCTTCACCAACCATACGGTCAGAGCGAAGACAGAAGTCCTGCTGACGGGACAACACCCCTGGAACCTGGCAGGCTAGAACAAGCCCTCAGGAAGGTAAGCGCCATGGGGAAGCTTGGTAGAGTGCGTACAGTATAGTGGGCTCTGAACGCATGTGGACTTGTTTCGCCGTAGTGCTCTGTGTTGTCTTGTTACAAGCATAGAGGTGTAGTGGCGGCATGCTGCGATGTATATAACTCTGATGAAAATGTAAATTAATACCACTAGGAGGGCATGACACTGCGTGTGGCGCGGGAGCACCCCCGCTGGAGTGTGCAGGGCATTCCATGTGGTGCGGGAGGACCCCACAGAAAAGTGCAGGGCACAGTATCTGGTGCGGGAGGATCCCGCTCTATGATGTACGGTGGCCTTTGGCTGGAGAGTGCAGTGCGCTGCATGTGGTGCAGCAGGACCCCGCTGTAGAGTGCAGGGCACTGTATCAGGTGGGGTAGGATCCCGGCTCGGGAGTGCAGGGCTCTGCATGTGGCGTAGAACTATCACTGCTGGAGCGTGCAGCGCGCTGCATGTGGTGCAGGAGGACACCGCTGGAGAGTGCAGGCACTGCATGTGGTGCAGGAGGATGCCGCTGGAGAGTGCAGGCACTGCATGTGGTGCGGGAGGACCACGGCTGGAGAGTGCGGGTCACTGAATAAAGCGGGGGCAGACCCCGGCTGTAGAATGCAGCGCACTGCATGTAGGGGGAGCTCCCCTGCAGGCGAGCGCACGGCGAGTGGCGGGCAGTACATACACCCCCACAGGGTGCGAGAGGAATGAGAGTGCAGCGCACTGTAGGGGACTCCGGGTATGAGGGGGGAGCACTGCATGTGGTGGAGAGCCTGCGTAGGGTAGAGGGTACCCCGGGTGTACGTGAGGAGCACTGCATGTGGTGGAGAGCCTGTGTAGGGTTGAGGGTACCCCGGGTGTACGTGAGGAGCGCTGCATGTGGTGCAAAGAGCCTACGTAAGGTGTGAAGGGGCTTCGGGGTGAATGGGTGAATGGGTAGAACTGCATGTAGTGGAAAGAGCCTGCGTACGGTGTGAGGGGGCTTCGGGGTGAATGGGTAGCGCTGCCTGACTTGGAGAGACACTTCATGGAGAGTGGGGGCCTGGGGGCGCTCCAGTCGGGGGGAGAGGTTTCCTCGTGAAGAGCTGTGCACCAAGCGTCACTATATGCATGAAAAACATTAGTACGTTGGAGGTGAACATGTGGTGAACAAGTCTGCCAGCCTTCGGTTACACAGATGTTGAAGGCATGTGCTAAGTTCCTGGTTCGTTCCTGCCCTTCAGCTGTGCTGTTTTCACTCTTCTAGCAGTGAAATGTGTCCCCAACCGGTCCCCAGGCCCTCGCTGCACATTGCTCGCTCCTTTAGAAGTGGAGCTGCGGCATTTGCTCCCTTGTGAAATGGATCCAAATATCCGAGCCAGGCCCAAAGCGAGAGATATGTGCTTACTGTGTAACATGTGCTTACAGTGGCCAGTCCTCTGATGTATGGCATTAAAACTGGCCCTGTGTACATGCCCCTAAGTTAACACTGATGCCAAAAACATGGATTGACTTGCAAACAATGAATGTTAAAAACGTCGAGGGAATGCATTTCAGCGATTTAGTTCCTCTCTTATTTTACATGTTTACTTGATCTTGCATTCCCCACGAGTTAGCTATTTTATAATGTTGTTTATCTGTATTTTTTTCTGTGCATACTTTGAGGCTTGAGCCATGCCAGGTGTTTATGAGGGGCTTTGATTGAGCACGCAGGCGATAAGGCTAAAGCCAAACAAAGTGCCTGTCAGTGGGTTGTCCTCTCTGCAGAGCACACAGAACAATATTTGTGTATTCCATTTGCAACTGAAATTCTGTGGAAATGTGTGTGAAGGGGGTACACTGAGGTCAAAAGAGGGAGTGCAGTGCATGTTGGGGGCGGTGAAGTGACAGAGATGTGAGGAAGGGCATTCGGGGAAGAGTGAAAAGAGGATGCTGAAGAGGAAAGAGAGGGGGTTGAAGATGTGCAGATGGACAAGATATGCAGAGAAAAAGAGGATACATATCTAACATAAAGCATACATAATTGAAGGCCAAAGCTCCTTCCACAGGCCTCAATGCTATTTAATTCACAGACTCACTATTTCAGAATTTAAACATTTTCAATGTTAATTATTTATAAGAAATCATTGTTGTTACTCATTTATCTTAAACAGCTAACACCCAGTGACAAGGCCAATCATACTGACAGGCTTTAGGCGTATGTCAGTTGCTGTGCAATTTATCTGGATAAAATTACATCTTTGAGAGAAACCAAAATACCGGTCTGATGGCACACTATGGGAATCACAGAAATGTATTTGGCATGTTCCTTTATAGGGAGCACCCACTTTTTTCATCTCACTTAAAGACCTGTCTGCACTTATTTCTATATGACTGGTTACAGCCAGCAGCTGTGGGTGCTTCCTGAAGTCTGGTTAGAGCATATTTTTCCAAAGTTAATGCTGCATGCAGTGCAAGACACTGGGCAAGCATACATTTTAAAGGGCTAAAGTTGTCATGCAGAACAATTTACATATTACAGTAACTGTTGAACAAATGAATGCAAGAAGATACGGGGCAGTTTTTAATATGTTTTAATATTTCAAGACTATACGTTCCCACTGCTTAATAAGCCTTGCTTTATCGCTGCATTCATTTGCTTTAAAATGCACCATTTGCCAATCTTTTTAAAATTTCTTTCTCAGGAGAGGGACTCTCCCTAGACCCCAGATTTTTCCATTGAACTTGTTCACATCGCTAACTAGTGTTTTCTATTGGAAAGGGTAGAGCCAAAGCAGTCTTGCTTAGTACCCTAGCACTCTTCAGAAGTCAGACTTGCTTGGCAACCCAGAAATTCTCTGAAATAATGTATGAGTTTTCTTTTATGAATGCCTAGAAGAACTGAATTTTTAGTCCATTTATCACAGAAATAGTGCTGAAAATCGCACCAAAAAGATGCCAATTTTTAAAAAATTTCGTCACGGGGGAAGAACTTCCCCAAACCCCCCTTATTGCCGTCGGCCTCGCTCGCTGCGCTCGCATACGTTGATTCGTTCTGCTTACGCCTCACCAGTTTCAAATTCCACCAGCCGCCACTGTATGATTTATTACTCCGACATAGTAAACAGTATTCTGTTGTGGAAGTATGTGCTGCTGGTAAGCTCCACCCCAGACATTAGGGACTCTGTTACTGGGCAAACGTCTGCAGTTCAATGTGACAACATTTCTCTTAATTGAGGAACTGGGCATTGCCAGAACCCAATTTTCTTACTTTCGTATCAACGCAAATGCTTCTGGTTGTGAACTCCTAGTGCCTACGAGGTGAAGGCAGGAGCTTTCAAGATTGATGTAGTGATTGCAAGGAGACACAAAAAGCATTGATTAATGAAGGATTCTATTACTATCTGCAAAAAAAAACATTGGCAAGGGAGGGGCAGCCTCCGCAGCCTTGTTGGTTATGATTTCTTACATTTATTTTTGTGATTTTTTTTTGGGGAGTCATGGTTCTATGTACGCTGCAGGCAAGGAACATTGAGATGGTCCTGCCGAACAATAAGCTGGTGAAAGCAGAGGAAGGTACGAAATCATGCTGACTTGATCAGGAACACAAATATTGGATGGAACGGCCAGTGGAGGCAATGCAAATAATCCGGATTAGAGGGCATGTATGATAAGTGGAATTGAATTACTATTCCCATGGCACTTGTAGAGCAGGAGCAGGATATTGTAGAAACATGTAGCTAGAGTTTTGAGGAAAATAATAGGGCGTAGGTAGATTATTGGGAAGATGCAACAGGGGCGGCTCCATTGCCTAGGAATCTGAAGCAGTGGCGTAAATGGAACTCGCATGCATTGTAGAAAGTGTAGCCGTGGTGGCATTTTGATTTATTAAACAGTATGTAGTTAGTAGGGTTTTGGAAGTCACAAGTAGCACAGCACACTAATCCAAGTTTAATTAAAAAAAACAGACTAGTGAGTTTGTCATGGTAGCATCTGCTAATGACTGACTGTTCCATTGCAATCTCATTTTGGTTGTTAATGAGATGTGAAGGGTACAAGAAGTTCACAATATTTATTCTGTTAGCCAGGGCACTTACATAACGAGTTGGAAGTTCATGGCCACCATGGCTCTTATCAGTAGAGTTTCTTAGCAAAATTGCAAATTACTTTCTAAGAGTTGGCATGCAAAACGGAGTTGTTTCTGGAAAATTAATTGGAAACTGAAAATAAGCCCCCATCTTTCTTCAATCAACTCAGATTTTATAGATCATAATTGCTCTATTTATGAAACTGTGGAGTGGCACCCTTCTCACACCTCCCCACCCCCCTAGCAATGTAGGCTTCTTTCAACTATGTCCTTGTAGACTTACCTGATGCCAGACGTGGGCGTGAGTTGCTTGTACCAGGCCACGGATTGCTCATACAGCATACTAATTTTAGTTGGTTGTGCCTGCATATTTTGATTGTGTTCCTAAGAACACAATAGATGGCAGATGACACAGTGTTATGAGTTTACTTTAAAAGCTGAAAGATCTTTTCGAAGGTTATGCATCAGTAAGCGCATGGTGCCTTTGACTTTGTTCTCATGTTACCTCGACCCAGTCCCTGTGAGTACTGTTCCCAGTACCTGGGGGGGATCAGTTTGTGAATGCTTAACAGTGGTTTAGGATTTTGAGCTAAGAGAACACACCTGTCAACCTCACATTTAAAAGTATTTGAGAGAGGTGTTTGCAGCGTCTGCACAGGTATGCTCAGATGTGGGGCCTGTGGCTTACTGTACCATGGAGACTTAAGTTGGATTTCACTGATGAAGCCCAACTTGGACAAACATTAATATGACCCTGGACTAGTGTGCAAGTTCAATTTGAGAAAAGTTTTGGACAAACATGTCTGGGGTTTGTTGTGTCCCTGTTTGGAATGAGACGTGGCCAACCATATTGAAATTAAAATATTTTATATAGCACGCAAATGCCATAAGGCGTCTTGGCGCTGATGTCTGCTACATTAAGATGTGCATGGCAGTAACCCATTTACTTACCGGAAGGGCCTATATCTGAATCCAGCCGCATGGGAGAACATCCAAGTTTTCAGATGTTTTCTGAAACTGGACAAGTTAGACTGAGCTCTAAGCTGGTAGGGTAAATTATTCCACAGTCGACATGTAATGTGGATAAAGCTCCTTCCTCCCCAGCACTCTCTTCTAATTTTAAAGACATTGATTATCCTAGAGTTTGCTGAACGAAGGGTTCTTCTGGGGGAGTACAAGAAGAGGTTTCTTTTCAAATATGCTGGACCTTTGCCATACAGAGTTACATGTGCCATACATAAGGCCTTGAACATCACTCTTTTTCTCAAAAGGAGCCAATGGAGTTCAACTGGAGTCTCCGAGACTGACTTCAACTTGGGAATATTTTTCAACAGTCGTGCCGCTGCATTATGTAGGCCTTAACGTTTATTAAACGAGTGATGGTAACTGCCCAAATATAGGGCACTGCAATAGTCTAACCTGGATAGGACTAAAGCAGTGATCACTGATTTCTGCAATTTGTATGGAATAAGAGGGAGAACTTTCTTTAAAATGCGCAGCAGAAAATAGGAAGAGGAAGTAAGCTTATTGATTTGTGCATTAAAAGAAAGTCTGGGGTTAAAGATAATTCCCAGATTACTGACTGACGAAGCCGGGATAGGGAGAGGGCCAAGCATTTGAGGCCACCAGAATTGATCCCAAAAAGTTGTGTCTTTGCCAAACACAAAGACCTCAGTTTTGTCCGAATTTAGCATGAGTGTTATTGTTCGTCCTTTCTGCGACTGCACCCATGCAGTTGTTAAAGTGGTGTGCAGCCTCGTAACATAATTCGAGATGACACGACAATTTGTGTATCATCAGCGTAGGCCACCGAGGCAAGACCAAAAAAGCGGATCAACCTTGTCAGAGGGGCCACATATATATTAAAAAGTGTAGGGCTCAATGGTGATCCCTGAGGAATTCCACATGGCAGTGAGAACGGTTTGGATACAAAGTCCCCCAGGGCGACTGACTGCTCTCTATCTGCGAGAAATGTCTGCAGTAGATTAAGATCCGGGCTTTCAATTCCGATTTCCTTCAAACGTTCCTACATAATTGCATGGTTCATGGTGTTGAAGGCCGCCAATAGATCCAACAGGCTCATCACCACCATCCCACCATTATCTAAAATACTTCTCAGCTCTTCTGTGGCTACTACCAACACTTACTCAGTGATATGGTTTGGTCTATTCCCAAAACCACCAATACCAATACCATCACCACCAATACCAATACCGCCACCAATACCACCACCACCAATGCCACTACCACCACCACCAATACCGCCACCACCAATACCACCACCACCAATACCATTAATACCACCACCACCACCAATACCACCACCACTACCACCAATACCAATACCACCAATACCACCACCACCAATACCACCACCACCAATACCACCACCTCCACCACCAATACCACCACCACCACCAATACCAATACCACCACCTCAGCACCTCTCGCTCACTAGTAATAGCAGGGGCACTGTACGAGGTCAGAGCTGCAGCCGAGACCATCCCTCCATGCCTGCCATAAAGCCTAGCCCGCCCAGCAACAGGAGGTGAAGCCAGGGCCCTACTACAGCTGGAGTGTTTTTTATTAGGCCAAAGATAGCAATGACATTACGCAATGCCACACTGCACACTTAAATCACGGAGAGGGCAGTAAATACCCCCCTCCCGCTCTGCCTCCTGAGCCGTGACAGTGTAATCACAGAGCGAAAGGTGTTGGAGCGCTTTGTTCGTGTTTATAGCTTGGATCATATGTAACTCTCACTTCACACTTTGTGTCTGTGTAATTTACAACACTTACACATCTTTTTAACGGCACTATTTATCACTACTTTGAAGACGTCGCAGGCCGGTCTCTTCCTCTGATATTTACAATCTAACAAGCGGTCGAGAAGGCCCTTTATTGCAATGCAATAGGTCTCGCATTTGCGAGAGTTTAAGCTATTAGTATTGTAAATGACAATGCCTTTTATTTATGTTTTAAAACCCAAAATATAAATAAAAGGCATTGTCATTTACAATGCCAATAGCTCAAACTCGCGTGAATGCGAGACCCATTGCATTGCAAATGCTTGTTTAAAGGGGGCCTCGAAACGGGTCTCTATCGGGCTCTGTTTTGTGCCCTGGCACAGGCGGTCCGTTTTTTTCCGGACTGCAGTGACAGCAGGCACATTGGTGTGCTCGTGCTCACACTGCTCACTTCTCACTAGTGGAGAAGTTACGGCATGACGTCATGCCAGGTGAGCGTTGTTGGGGAAGGGAAATCCTTTAAAGAGAGTCATGTTCTCTCTGGATTTCCCTTCTCTTTTTGAACTCAGGAGCAGCAACATTGTCGTGGTGTCACCAGGGCTTTAAGTGGAAGCTTTTTCAATATTATATAATAGCCATAGCTGCTGCTTATTTATCTTATGCAACTAACAACCATTGAGAAAGCCAATAGTCCTGACTTGTTGTAGGTATGATGTTACTTGTTGTATCATATATCTGGATGCAGGGCCGGCTTTAACACTGGTGGCGCCCTGTGCGACAATGTTTGTTGAGGCCCCCCATGACCACCTCTGCCTCGGATTCCGTCACTATCACCCTTTAACAGTGCCCCTCAAGTCTCCATAACCACTGTCTCTCAGATTATTTAGTTTTATAGCACCACTCATACCAGTGTAAGGTCAGACCACTTTACACCACACACACATTGCGCAGAGCCAATCATATGTGTGTAAATCAGTGTGTAGGAAATGTTACATCAGACAGCACTACAAGATGTAGTGTAGGAGTGACATGTCTTTGATACTGTTAGGCAATATAGTTTGAGTCCTTATTCTGGAAAAGCACAAATTCAGAATTTAAAACATAACATGATTGTTAGGGGTTCTCTCTAATAATAAGAATTGTTTTCTACCCAAATGAACCCTTTTGGCAAGATTAGGATAATGAAAGACTGGGCAAAAAAAATATAGCTCTAACATATACCTTGCAGTTTGCATGCAGCTCTTTGATGACAGTTAATAGCTCAATGTTCTGTATTAGTATTTTGACTTATAAAGGACAAGTAACAAAAGGAGCTCTCTTACAGAAGCAGTAACCCACTTTACCTATTTACATTATATGCACTTTGTTATCTGCATGGTACTTATTCTTGGCAGCATGCATTTTAACACTCTGCGCTACCTTAGGATGAGTCAAAACTTACACTAGACAAACCTCCGGTCTCTTTCCAGGAAGATGATTAATCACGGGAGTTATCCTGACATTTTAATTGATGCCTGAAAATTGCTGGAGGCCATGGCAGCAGCATGTGCTTTTAAAATGTTACTATCCTTGCAAAAATGACGCCCCCACCCCAAGTCAGCGCCCGGTGCGGTGGCACCGATCGCACCGCCCTAGAGCCGGCCCTGTCTGGATGCAATGACAGAAACAGCGAAATACAAGTCAGGCGGCACTCTATGCTAAGCACAGATTTTTAGCGGACGTGTTTTTAAGCCATGCCCTTAAATACATTAGCCACGCCCCTTTGAGTGACCCCCAGTTTTTTCATCCCACTTAAAGCTTTGCAGGTATAGAATACATATTTACAAAGTTGAGATCAAGTGAATGCCAAGCGGCCCTGAGGGTCATGAAATGGGATGAATTATTCCTGGAAGTGTGTTTGGAAGAGAAGAGTTTTAAGATCTGTTTTGAAAGTCCAGATAGAGGTGGTGGTTCGGAGGATTGGAGAAAGCAAGTTCCAAATTCTAGCCGCATTGCCAGAGAAGGATTGAGCCATAAATCTTTCCCTTTTGAAAGTAACTGGCTTGAGCAATAAGTTTTCAGCATTGCAGGTATAGAGCCGCCTGAGATTTTGAGTTTATTTGCCAGATAGTGAGGGGTGGAAGTGTGCAAGGCTTTGTGGGTGATACAGCCAGTCTTGTAAATTGACCTGGCTTCGATGGGAAGCCAGTGAAGAGAAAACAGTATGGGTGTGATGTGATCATTTCTTTCGGCCCTATATATGAAACGTGTCGCTGAATGGAGGCTGAATTTTAGAAGGGAAAGGTGGGTTTTGGGGAGGCCAGCAAGGAGAGAGTTGTAATAGTCCAATCTGGAGAGAACCAATGATTGGACCAAGGTTTTTAGATCTTGCTCAGGAAAGAAACGCCGAACCCTCCCAGAGAAGGCGCAGTGGTAACGTGCATTCTTGGTGATGGTATTGATATGGGAATGTAGGTTGAGCCTTTTGTCTAGGATGACGCCTAGGGATTTGGCGCTGTTGACAACAATAGGTTTGTTGTTGAGTATGTTCAGATTGTCCATCCATGATTGAACAGGAGGAGGAAAGAGCGATGTAGAGAGAAGAAGGAATTCCGTTTTGGAGGGATTCAGAATTAGTTGATGAGTTGACACCCAGTTTTGAATGGAGTTGAGAGTGGTGCTGAGGATTGAGATGTCATGTGCGGAAAACACCTTAAGGTAGATTTGGGTGTCATCAGCATAGAGGTGATAATGGATTCCATATTTTTTTAGGAGATTTCCCAGTGGTTCATTGTAAAGATTGAACAGGATGGGTGCGAGGATTGAGCCTTGAGGGTTGCTTTGTCCTACAGCCATTGATGTAGAGAGACAGTTTGCTATTTTGATCATCTGAGATCTGCCAGAGGAATGATTCAAACCATTTGAGCACTGTGCCTTCAAAACCCATTCTTTGATTTAAAGTGTTCAGAAGAGTGTTGTGATTAACAGTGTCAAAGGCTGCGGGTAGGTCAGGAAGGATCAGGAGACAAGACTCACCAGAGCCAAGTACTCGCAGGGCATCGTCGATCACTTGTAGTGGGGCTGTTTGGGTGCTGCAGCCTTGCATGAAATGAGATTGGAATTCGTCAAGAAGGTTGTTGTCCTTGGGAAAGTTGCTTTGCTACACAGCTTTCAGTGATTTTTGCATTTCATTGCCATACGTGTGACACTTTATTGTGAGTGCAAGAAGCGGTTATGATAATGTAATCAGGCAGATGGGACAATGTTACCCCTTTCTGTGCAATACAGTAGTGTGTAAACTGCATACAAGCCAACATTTTAAAACTGGACAGTGGGAGATTTTGAAAAAAAGCATAGTGGGAATGTATATTCTCCTTTGACTTATATTGAGGCAATTTAAGGAGAGAGACTGATTAAAAAAAAAAGCACGACCTCCTAGGCTGCAACCCAAACGCACTCATAAATGATGACCACACATTTGGGGTCATGCCATGCACTGGCTCCCGAGGGGTGCAGGCACCTTCATTTATCTTGTCGGCCAAGCCCGGCCATACGAGTGTGTGCGTCAATCAATCAATCAATCAGAGAATTTTAAGCGTACTACTCACCCGTGAGGATCTCAAGGCGCTGGGGGGGGGGAGGGGAGGGAGCAGCTCCAGTCGATCGAAGAGCCAGGTCTTGAGGGTCTTCCTGAAGATGTGCAGGGTGGGGGCGCGTCTGATGTCGATCGGGAGCTCGTTCCAGGTCTTGGCCTCAATGTAGGAGAAGGTTCTTCCACCAGTTCTAGCTCTGCGGATGCGCGGGGGTTCGGTGAGGGCGAGGTCGGCGGATCGGAGGTTTCTCCTGGGTACGTGGAAGGAGATTCTATCGTTGAGATATTAGGGTCCTGTGTTGTGGAGGCATTTGTAGGTGTGGGTGAGTATCTTGAAAGTTACTCTCTTCTCGATGGGGAGCCAGTGGAGGTTACACAGGTGTGGGGTGATGTGTTCGTGTCGAGGGATGCCGAGGACGAGTCTGGCTGCGGTGTTCTGTATGGTCTGGAGTTTGCGGAGCAGAGACTTGTTGATACCGGCGTAGAGGGCGTTTCCGTAGTCCAGTCTACTGGTTGTGAGTGCGTGGGTGACGGTCTTCCTTGATTCGGGGGGGATCCATTTGAAGGTTTTCCGGAGTTTGGGGAGGGTGTTGAAGCAGGTGGAGGCAACGGCATTGACCTGTCGGGTCATGGAGAGGGAGGAGTCGAGTACGATACTGAGGTTCTGGGCGTGGTCCATCGGGGAGGGGGGGTGCCGAGGGGGTTGTCCCATGCAGAGGGGGAGGGTCCAAGTGCGAGGACCTCTGTCTTCTCCGAGTTTGTGCTTAGCCCCAAATCCCACGTAGTAGCCTGGCGCCTCACTACATCCCATCCAACCATTGGACAAATATAATACTTGGCTGACCAGATAACTCAGTAAACAAAATGCAAAGGTCCCCAAATCAGAATCATAGTAATATCAGCAACTGAAGGAATGTCGGACACAAGAGAGAAAAAAAAGACTGATGGGGGGTGGAGGCAAATAGGTATTACAGCAACATGACAGAATACCACCAGGTCCATTGTCGGCCACTCTTGGTCAGGAACACCGACAGCCTCATTTGACGCTTGCAGCAGATGAAGTCTCGGAGTGGCTGACTCCGTTGTGGGTTGGCCCTCAGATTGTATGGACGCCCACAGCTACTCCTTTCTCCGGAAGACTGGACCAAACGACTTTGCCCCAGGTGTTCTTCTCTCGATCTACAGGAATCACTCCCAATGTTCGCCTCGGATGCTGGAGAACAGATGTTCTCAAGTTTGAGGCTCACCCCGCTTTCATCCAACTCACACCACTAGCTGTTCTCACAACTTACCACCATTCATTTCCGGGTGGATTCTTCTGAACCAGGATATGTTTCTGGACACTTCGGTGTTTCCCCTCTTTGCCATCACCATAGTTCCTTTGACGCCTACAACCTCCCAAGGCTCTAGTTTAAATGGAGTCTGAAATTTCCTGGTGATCTCCCAACTCTCAACGTCAGTTCCACCGAATTCCTGTTTCGACTCGCCTTGTCGTTTATGGCCTTCCCTCTTTCCTGGGCAGCCTTTTCATCAAGGACCACAGGTTGCCAGGAAGGGCCTGCTGGCAGCAGATCACTGGTTGGCCATCTCATTATTAGGTCACTTGGCGCGCACCCTCTCATGCTGGGGGGTGTCTGTCGATATGCCCTCAAGAACTGATATAAGCAGCTTTCCGGGTCTTCTCCGTGATCTACTCCAATCAGGAGTGCCTTGTTGAGCGGCCGCATGAACCTCTCCACCTCCCTGTTGGCTTGGGGCCATTGCGGTGTAATGGGTCGGTGTCGGACATTCAGCTGTTGGAGATACTCCCTAAATTCCTGATCTTGAAATGGAGGCCCGTTGTCTGTTTTGATTTCTTCTGGTATCCCTAGCATGGCAAATGCTCACTCGAGTGCAGGCCTGACATACTCAAAAGCAGTGGATCGGACCACTTCTACAGCCGGGAATTTGGTGCAACTATCCATGTGGACCATCGTCATGCGGTTGTCCGAAAATCTCCCGAAATTGAGGCTGACGGACAACCACGGTTGAGTGGGGGCATCTTCGGTAACCACAGGTGCTACTGGCAGTTCTAGGCCCATGATGATGCAGGCCCAGCATTTCTTAACACGTTCTTCCCCCATTCGATCCATCCTCGGGAACCACTCCTTGCTCCTCAAAGTGCCTTCGTTTTGGCCACGTCCTGGTGTCCTTGGTGTGCTAGCTCCACGGTGCGAGCCCACAACTTCTTTTGCAGGACAATCTGATGGCCTTTCAATATCAGTCCTTCCTCGCTTTCGTTGAGTTTATCTCGACAGTGCCGCATGCGTGTTTGGGTTTTCTGTTCTTCTGCTGTCCATTCTCTGGCTCCGTCATGGACGTTCTTCCATTTATGTCTCTTGAGAGCATCGGTCACACGGGTTAAGCAGGCATCTTCCATGGTGGTTCACTGACAAAACATCGATGTAAAACATATAGAAGTAAAAAATATCGATGAAAAAATAAAGAATGCAAAAATATCGACTCCCTATACTTAAACAGGTAAGTACAAAAGATGGAAAAAAATATCGATGTAAGAAATATAGTTGTACAAAATATCAAATTATATATATATATATATATATATATATATATATATATATAATAATAAATATTAAATATGTTAATAATATTAATATAAAAAATAAAGTAGATTTAATATAAATGTAAAAAATTATAATAAATAAAATTATTTAAAAAAAGTTAGACACATACATAATTCATATATATTTACTTTAAAACAAGTAATAAACTATTAATTGTAATTAATTTTATAATTTTAAAATCATATAAAAATTTACATATATATATAAATATCCATATGAACGAGCTCCCAACATTGAAGGCGCCACACACGGTCGTGTTATATTCCTTTTTAATTGCAGGGCATACAGGGCATCAACATCGCTTGTTCCAGTTCACAAATATGCCAAGAATTCCATACGCGTTTCAGGCGTACCTTCGCCCTTGCTCACTGGCTTGGCCTGTAAAGAGAAAAAAAAGGCGGCAGTCACTTACATCGCACTCACAATGGGTTTTTATGTCCCGCCTATGTAGGCGTATACTCCCATTGCATTCGGGTCTTGGGAGTTCACTTATTTCTTTAAATCCCAACTGGGTGCCGGCAAATTCTCCTCAATTAAAATCTTGAATACCACAGTGGGTTACTGAATACAGGTAAGGTTGTAGCTCTGCTCAAATGAAGGTCCATGCAATACGGACACGCCGTTCCAAACGCACCCTGTCAGTCAAGGCGCTGGACCCGCATTGTCAGCAGCGGGGCGCCCTCGCGACCAGAGCAGGCCGCTAACATATCCATATGAACGAGCTCCCAACATTGAAGGCGCCACACACGGTTGTGTTATATTCCTTTTTTATTGCAGGGCATACAGGGCATCAACATCGCTTGTTCCAGTTTACAAATATGCCAAGAATTCCATACGCGTTTCGGGCCTTCCTTCGCCCTTGCTCACTGGCTTGGCCTGTAAAGAGAAAAAAAAGGCGGCAGTCACTTACATCGCACTCGCGATGGGTTTTTATGTCCCGCCTATGTAGGCGTATACTCCCATTGCATTCTGGTCTTGGGAGTTCACTTATTTCTTTAAATCCCAACTGGGTGCCGGCAAATTCTCCTCAATTAAAATTTTAAATACCACAGTGGGTTACTGAATACAGGTAAGGTTGTAGCTCTGCTAAAATGAAGGTCCACGCAATACGGACACGCCGTTCCAAACGCACCCTGTCATGCGGGTCCAGCGCCTTTACAGGCCAAGCCAGTGAGCAAGGGCGAAGGAACGCCCGAAACGCGTATGGAATTCTTGGCATATTTGTGAACTGGAACAAGCGATGTTGATGCCCTGTATGCCCTGCAATAAAAAAGGAATATAATACGACTGTGTGTAGCGCCTTCAATGTTGGGAGCTCGTTCATATGGATATGTTAGCGGCCTGCTCTGGTCGCGAGGGCGCCCCGCTGCTGACGATGCGGGTCCAGCGCCTTGACTGACAGGGTGCGTTTGGAACGGCGTGTCCGTATTGCATGGACCTTCATTTGAGCAGAGCTACAACCTTACCTGTATTCAGTAACCCACTGTGGTATTTAAAATTTTAATTGAGGAGAATTTGCCGGCACCCAGTTGGGATTTAAAGAAATAAGTGAACTCCCAAGACCAGAATGCAATGGGAGTATACGCCTAAATAGGCGGGACATAAAAACCCATTGCGAGTGCGATGTAGGTGACTGCCGCCTTTTTTTTCTCTTTACAGGCCAAGCCAGTGAGCAGGGCGAAGGAACGCCCAAAACGCGTGTGGAATTCTTGGCATATTTGTGAACTGGAACAAGCGATGTTGATGCCTCGTATGCCCTGCAATAAAAAAGGAATATAACACGACTGTGTGTGGCGCCTTCAATGTTGGGAGCTCGTTCATATGGATATGTTAGCGGCCTGCTCTGGTCGCGAGAGCGCCCCGCTGCTGACGATGCGGGTCCAGCGCCTTGACTGACAGGGTGCGTTTGGAATGGCGTGTCCGTATTGCATGGACCTTCATTTGAGCAGAGCTACAACCTTACCTGTATTCAGTAACCCACTGTGGTATTTAAAATTTTAATTGAGGAGAATTTGCCGGCACCCAGTTGGGATTTAAAGAAATAAGTGAACTCCCAAGACCAGAATGCAATGGGAGTATACGCCTACATAGGCGGGACATAAAAACCCATCGCGAGTGCGATGTAAGTGACTGCTGCCATTTTTTTTTCTCTTTACATGCCAAGCCAGTGAGCAAGGGCGAAGGAACGCCCGAAACGCGTATGGAATTCGTGGTATATATGTGAACTGGAACAAGCGATGTTGATGCCCTGTATGCCCTGCAATAAAAAAGGAATATAACACGACCGGGTGTGGCGCCTTCAATGTTGGGAGCTCGTTCATATGGATATGTTAGCGGCCTGCTCTGGTCGCGAGGGCGCCCCGCTGCTGACAATGCCGGTCCAGCGCCTTGACTGACAGGGTGTGTTTGGAACGGCGTGTCCGTATTGCATGGACCTTCATTTGAGCAGAGCTACAACCTTACCTGTATTCAGTAACCCACTGTGGTATTTAAAATTTTAATTGAGGAGAATTTGCCGGCACCCAGTTGGGATTTAAAGAAATAAGTGAACTCCCAAGACCAGAATGCAATGGGAGTATAGGCCTACATAGGCGGGACATAAAAACCCATCGCGAGTGCGATGTAAGTGACTGCCGCCTTTTTTTTCTCTTTACAGGCCAAGCCAGTGAGCAAGGGCGAAGGAAGGCCCGAAACGCGTATGGAATTCTTGGCATATTTGTGAACTGGAACAAGTGATGTTGATGCCCTGTATGCCCTGCAATAAAAAAGGAATATAACACCACCGTGTGTGGCGCCTTCAATGTTGGGAGCTCGTTCATATAGATATGTTAGCGGCCTGCTCTGGTCGCGAGGGCGCCCCTCTGCTGACGATGCGGGTCCAGCGCCTTGACTGACAGGGTGCGTTTGGAACGGCGTGTCCGTATTGCATGGACCTTCATTTGAGCAGAGCTACAACCTTACCTGTATTCAGTAACCCACTGTGGAATTTAAAATTTTAATTGAGGAGAATTTGCCGGCACCCAGTTGGGATTTAAAGAAATAAGTGAACTCCCAAGACCAGAATGCAATGGGAGTATACGCCTACATGCGGGACATAAAAACCCATCGCGAGTGCGATGTAAGTGACTACCGCCTTTTTTTTCCTTCTCTTTACAGGCCAAGCCAGTGAGCAAGGGCGAAGGAACGCCCGAAATGCGGATGGAATTCTTGGCATATTTGTGAACTGGAACAAGCGATGTTGATGCCCTGTATGCCCTGCAATAAAAAAGGAATATAACACGAACGTGTGTGGCGCCTTCAATGTTGGGAGCTCGTTCATATGGATATGTTAGCGGCCTGCTCTGGTCGAGAGGGCGCCCCGCTGCTGACGATGCGGGTTCAGCGCCTTGACTGACAGGGTGCGTTTGGAACGGCGTGTCCGTATTGCATGGACCTTCATTTGAGCAGAGCTACAACCTTACCTGTATTCAGTAACCCACTGTGGTATTTAAAATTTTAATTGAGGAGAAATTGCCGGCACCCAGTTGGGATTTAAAGAAATAAGTGAACTCCCAAGACCAGAATGCAATGGGAGTATACGTCTACATAGGCGGGACAGAAAAACCCATCGCGAGTGCGATGTAAGTGACTGCCGCCTTTTTTTTCTCTTTACAGGCCAAGCCAGTGAGCAAGGGCGAAGGAATGCCCGAAACGCGTATGGAATTCTTGGCATATTTGTGAACTGGAACAAGCGATGTTGATGCCCTGTATGCCCTCCAATAAAAAATGAATATAACACGACTGTGTGTGGCGCCTTCAATGTTGGGAGCTCGTTCATATGGATATGGATATATATATATATATATATATATATATAGGTGTGTGAGCAAGGCAGGGGATCCTGCCGAAACGCGTTATAGCCCTTCATGAATAAATAATTGTTGGAAACTGACCTTCGGTTTGCTGTGTCGTCTTTCTGGCCGAGAAAAGTTGGAGACCGGAAGTGGTAGAGGATATATATATATATATATATATATATGTGTGTACCAATAACATAAAATCTAATTTAAAAAAACATTCTATTATAAATTAAAACATTAAACTATTTAAAAATCTTCAAACTTAAATTTCCCACTCCAGTGAGTGCAACAGTAGGGAAAGTGTTGGATAGCGGAGGGGTAAAAATTACTATTCCCACTCCAGTGAGTGCAACAGTAGGGAAAGTGTTGGATAGCGGAGGGGTAAAAATTAATATTCCCACTCCAGTGAGTGCAACAGTAGGGAAAGTGTTGGATAGCGGAGGTCGTAAAAATTACTATTCACACACCAGTCAGTGCAACAGTAGGGAAAGTGTTGGATAGCGGAGGGGTAAAAATTACTATTCCCACTCCAGAGAGTGCAACAGTAGGGAAAGTGGTGTATTGCAGAGGTGTAACAATTAATATTCTCACTCCAGTCAGTTCAAAATTAAAAACAAACACAATTTTAACAACAACAAATATATTTAAAGAACAAAATAAATACATTTTTTTATAAATATGTTAAAAATTAAAATGCAAAAATATTTAATATTAAATAATTAAAAAAACATATAATGTTAAATACATATGACAAATACCTACAAATATTATATTAAATAAAATAAAAAATAATTTCCAAACAAATAAATATTTTTAATTGGAAATTATTTAGAAACAAAAACATTAATTATTACATACATTTACTTTTTTTATTTCCTACCCTATAACACCACACAATTCACAACCCACATCTAAATAAAAAAAATGTACTTCCTTAACTAACATAATTAATTACCAATTAAGGAAATATTATTAATGAAAAAACAAATTAAAACTCATACAAATTATTTAACTTCCCACACTTTACCCCTATAATCCCCACAACCCACAGCTAAAATTAAACTGTAAAAAAATTAATTACACAATTAAAACTTATTTTCAATTAAAAAACTAATAGTATTTAACAACTCATTATAAAGTAAGTAAAATTAATTTACTTCCCACACTGTACCCCTATAACAACAAAACCCACACACAAAAATATAAACAAATACCCTAATTAAATATAATTTAATTAGTTAATATTAATGATCAACACATTTTTAATTAATTAATCATAAATTACTTCCCACCCTTTACCCCTATGAAACCCACAACCCACACCTAAAATGAATTACACAAATTCCATATTTAATTTTCAATTAAATAATTAATATTAATTAAGAACTAATTATTGATTAATTAAACATAAATTACTTCCCACCCTTTACCCCATAAACCCCACAACCCACACCTAAAACAAATCACACAATTACCATAATTAATTATCCATTAATTAGTTAATATAAATTAACAACTAATTATTAATTAATTAAACATAAATTACTTCTCACCCTTTACCCCTATAAACCCCACAACCCACACCTAAAATTAATTACACAATTTCCATAATTAATTTTCAATCAATTAATATAAATTAACAACTATTTATTAATTAATCAACAATAAATCACTTCCCACCCTTTACCCCTATAAACCACAACCCGCACCTAAAAAAATTACACAATTACCATAATTATCAATTAATAAATTAATATTAATTAACAACCAATTAATAATTAATTACAAATAAATTACTTCCCACAATTAACACTATAAAATCAAAATTAAATAAATAAAAAATAATCATTAATGTATTATAATTAAATTACTTCCCACCCTATTCCCCTATAAACCCACAACCCGCTACGGCAGTAGTTCCCAAACTGTGCGCCGCAGCACCCCAGTGCGCCATCAGAACTTGCCAGGGGCGCCGCGCACCTCATGGGAACTTGGGAAAGGTTCTCCTCTACTGTAACTAACCCGATGCTTTCCTTCCATTGGTGAGGCTGACTGTCTTGCATTTCAACAACTATAGCTGAGCGTGGCGGCTTTTAAAACCCATCATTTTCGATTTGTTTTCAATGCTATTCTTTCATTTTCATACTACTGTACGGCTTCGTTATAAATACATGCAGTTACGTTTTTGGAATGTGCATTTGTGGGCTCCGAGCAATCCATGTGGGAATGCTATGTAGGGGAGTTAGGAAGCCACACCTGTCCGCGTCTGGAATGGTTTGAACCAGCGCGTGACGTGTTACAATTGAATAAAGAGCAGGTCCACTTAGGCGTGGCCAGGCTCAGTCAGGACAGTGATGCCGAGTATTAATGCTGCCGTGTTCTGCAGCCCCTCTAGTAATCCCTTCTACGAGGGAAATTAGGTAATCATGATCATGTGTAGCGAAGGGGTCATGTCAAGATCAGTTGCGAGTGTTTGTGGAGTTTTGGGGGGGTGTTTCTGATGACTGGAGAAATAACTGTGTTATATGCTTTATAATCTTTCCTGCCACTTATAAAAACAAAATACCACGTCGTCAGTTGGCTTGCCTTATCTTCCAAAATGAAGACTCCAAACTGCTTACGCACCCTCCCCATTTTTTCACATATTCACAACTCTGTAAAGCACAGCATTGCAATGCGGGGGCACACGAGTGTTCATAAACACACATCTATTGAAATGCGCTCACACTTGAAACACACAAATCTGCACAAGTCTGTTCGGAGGTGAGCACATAGCGCTGGTGCCTTCACTGTTCACACTCTGGGAATGTTTGACCTAAAGCAACGTCCTGCCAAAATTACTTGAAAAGTTAAACAGGACGATTTTTTATGTAGCACAGATACAGATTCACAGCAACATACCTACCTTCCAAGAATGAGCCTTTCTATGACAATAATAAAGCGCATTTTTTTCATACGGTAAAATAGGAAAGGCTGTTTTCTTGATCATGGGCTACTGATTGTGGTAATATTGGATTTACCGTTTCAATGCTTTCGGTCTTTAAACAAAACGAGCAAAAACTAGGCAGGGTGTGGGGAGAAGGGGTGTACTCCTTGGCATCAGGTGGCATTATCCTTTTAAACCCTGTCAAGAAACATATCCGGGAGTATCGTGTAATGCTCCAAAAAGAAATGTCAGGTTTTACCCAGCAACATTTGTGTAGATTCCCTCCTGCCGGTAATGAAACAGAAGCCATTACAAACAACTGTTATATTTTTATTTTGTTACAAATATGATCATAATACCTTCACTGTCTCCATCCCAATTATTTTCAAGGAGAAAAATGGAAGTGCTCCTGAGGTCTGGCTTACATTCTCCCAACTATCCAAAAAAAGTGACATAATGGGGAGCCGCGGCCAACAGCCAATAGATCAAGGGAGCCGCAGGTTGAAAAAGTTTGGGAACCACTGCGCTACGGAACTAAAAAATGCAAAATGTTATTAAAATTTTATTCATAACTTCTAAAAATGGAACACATATATTAAAAACATAAACAATACTTATACAAAAAAACATACATCACATACATTTAAAATATAAACTAAAATACATAACACTAATTAAAAAAATCAATATTTTTAACATTGTATTTTTGCAAACAATATTAATGACTTCTATATTTAAAAAAATGATATTTCTTACCTTAAATTCGATATTCTTGACCACGATATTCTTGCTGTCGATATTTCTGAATAACAATATTTCCAACTCGATATTTGTGTAAGTCGACATTTCCAACTCGATATTCTGTCTCAACACCGTATTGTGTATATCTCCGGCTAGGAGATATCTGAATGTGTTAGTGAGTGTCTTATAATAAATACATATTTTTATAAATACACTGTGTGGTTCTTTTCCACTTAATCAATACCTATAAGATTATGTTCTGGTAAAACAAGCTGCTTTACAGTCCTTCTGGACTAAGCATGAAGGCTGCTCTCCACAGCTACCACTTAGAGAGCTTTCTAAGGTTGTCTAACACCACTAAAATCTCCATAAGGGTTGTCTGGACTGGTGCAGGGTGCTCAATTACATAAGTGTGCATCATAAAACAGGCCAGCCTCTCACATTGGTGTGCAACGGTTAGGATTCAAGCCTGCATTGTTTTACCAGATAATCTTGGTGTGGATTAATTGAAAAAACATCACTAATACTAGGCATATATAAATACAAGATTAGAATAAGTAAGTTCTACTGAACTTAGGGTTGGGTAGTTAAGGGTCTAGCACAACCCTTTCTCCAACCTCAGAGAGTTTAGTTCCCACTAGGGTAGGTAGGTGCAACACCTCACTACACCTAGCAGGTCTTCTAAAGGAGATGCCAGTGGCTCTCTGCCTTCTAGATACAGTAACCTCACGTTCCAGGAACTGAGGGCCCTGTGTTCCTCTAGGAAGCTTAAGACAGGGAAAGGCCCTAATACTCAATGCCTCCTAGAGGTGTTACTGTTGGATGACCTACAGAAAGCTAGTGGGTCAGATGAACAGGACAGAGTGGGTGGGCAGGGGGCAGAAGATGGGTCAGTAGGGGAACCCCTTGTTGACCTTCATGCTAACCCTGACCAGGAGGCGCCTCATGACTCCCACCTGGAGAACTCAGATTCCCCCAGAGGATAGGGCAGATGGCACAGAGGGTGCCCCCAGAAGTGTGTCTCCCTTTGTTCCTCCTGGGAGGGTCCAGAGTAGACCAAGGAGATCTAGATCCTCCTCTAGAGAATCCAATGCTTCAGGGCATTCTATAGGGACCTCCATATCTAGTAGGAGGGACAAGTCTTTTGAGAGGGAGTACCAACTGCTTGAACTTGAGAAAGCAAGACTTAGGCTCAGACAAGATCAGTTGGCCCTTGACAAAGAGTCCCTAGAAGTCCAGAGAGCTAGGAAGAAACTGGGATCAGAGTCCCATGGTGGCAGCAACAGTGTTCCTGGGGTTAGAGAAACCTCTTTTGATCATAGGAACCTGAACAAGATAGTCCCTCCTTACCAGGAGGGGGATGACATCCATAAATGGATCACTGCTTTGGAGAGGGCCTGTAAAGTTCAGAGGGTCCCTCAAGAGCAGTGGACAGCTATCTTGTGGCTCTCCTTTGCTAACAGAGGAAGAGATAAGCTCCTCACTGTTAGAGAAGAGGATGCTGACAATTACTCAGGGGGTCATTACGATGGCGGATGGAAAAGCCCTCCGACCACCGTGCTTCCGGAAAAAAAGCGCCTGCACGTTCCACGGCAAAACCGGCAGTGACATTACGATGAGATGAATGTAAAATCCGACCGCGGCGGTCGGATTTCACAATAAACCATCCGCCAAGTCCGGAAAAACTGAAAATCTGACCGCGGCGGACGGAAATGCTGCGGAAAGCACTAAAAAGCTTGATCCTCACGCGGAATGACCTCGAGTGAAATTATGATGAGATGGCGGAGCAGGAGGAACGATCATTGCGTTACGACCGCTGCGGTCACGCTAAAAGATGAATGGCGGTCGAATGCAACTACACAACAAGGCCTCCAAGTGTGCCTGTTCTCTCCGCTGCCCTCAAACACATCTGATACACCCCAAGGTATTGAAAACCAATGAAATCCAAGGTCAACATGGAAAACACACCTGACAGGCATACCAAATTTTGACACACCCACATAGCTGAGTATAAAACCAACCCCTTCCCTGACCATCATCCTTTGCACAACTCCAGCAGTGAAGGGCCATACTCCACAGCTGAAAGGAAAGGCAAATCATCACCCATCACCCCATCACAACCACCCACACCAACACTTCCAACACACACCTCATACATCACCACCACCTTCCTACCTGCACTTGTCACTTATTTGCACATCACACACCATGTCACAGAAAAAAATGCCCAAATTCATAGACAATGAGTTGTCAGTGATGGTATACGAGATAATTAGAGTAGAACCACATTTGTTTGGAAGCATGGTCCAACAGACCCCACTAGTCAGAAAAAATCAAATGTGGGAAAGGATAGTCAACAAAGTCAATGCAGTAGGGACCACCCTGCGCACACAGCGTGACATCAAGAAGAGGTGGCTTGACCTCAAGACCAGGGTGAAATACCATGCCAACAGGAACCATGAGGCGGCTCAGAGGACTGGCGGTGGCCCTCCCATTACACCACTAACATTCACTGAATGGGAGGAGAAGGTGCTTGCCATACTGCATCCAGAGAGTCTCACAGGAATAGCTGGGGGAGTGGAGGCTGGTAAGTACCAACAAATGTATCCCATCACACTGCCATGTACTGTCTTGCACAACTATAAAGCTACACTTTCTAGACCTAAATGCACTTATGTACAACACACTCTTTCCAACACATGTCCACATATCTACCATTTCCTTCATCTGATTCACCTCAAAGGTAGCTAGCAATATTTCCATGGGGGTATGTGTAGAGGTAGCCAGCACTACAACTCCCACCAGGTACCCTTGTCTCACAGCTGAGCAGGATGGAACACTCACCCCACCCAAGAGCCATGTGTAACCTATTACCTTCCTCTGCTACACTTCACAGGGAGGTAGCCTTCTCAACAGGGAGGGGGGGGGTGTGGACAGGCAGCCATCACTACAACTCCCACCAGGCACCCTTGAGTCACAGCTGAGCAAGATGGAACACTCCCCCACCCAAGAGCCATGTGTAACCTATTCCCTTCCTTTGCTCCACTTCACAGGGAGGTGGGTGTGTGGACAGGCAGCCAGCACTACAACTCCCACCAGGCACCCTTGTCTCACAGCTGAGCAGGATGGAACACTCACCCCACCCAAGAGCCATGTGTAACCTATTACCTTCCTCTGCTACACTTCACAGGGAGGTAGCCTTCTCAACAAGGAGGGGGGTCTGTGGACAGGCAGCCAGCACTACAACTCCCACCAGGCACCCTTGTCTCACCGCTGAGCAGGATGGAACACTCTCCCCACCCAGAACCATGTGGCAGCCATTTCATTGCTCTCCTTCACCTTACAGGTAGGTAGCCTTCTCAACAGAGAGGGGGGTATGTGGACAGGCAGCCAGCACTACAACTCCCATCAAGCACTCTTGTCTCACAGCTGAGCAGGATGGAACACTCTCCCCACCCAGAACCATGTGGCAGCCATTTCATTGCTCTCCTTCACCTTACAGGTAGGTAGGCTTCTCATGCTCACTTGCATCACCCCTGAGCAGGATGGAAAACTCCCCCCCCCAAACCATGTGGCAGCCATCTCCCTCCACTGTGCCACCTAACACGTAGGTAGTTAGCGCATGCACCCTGTCATCCTTCTCAAAATGCATGGAGCCATATGACCACCACATCCCTCACTTGTTAGCCAACTCTGTACAGATCCAAATGTCACATCCAGTGCGCACACAGCTAAGCACATGTAAATGTCACATAAAATACACTTTGAATCACAAAGTCCCATGCTAAATAAATTCAGGGCCCAATCATGTAAAGCACACAATGCAATGTGTAAGTGTCATTGTTTCAAAGCATGAAGGCTCATGAACACAACACATGCATGGTCATTCTGTCAAACAAACAAAACTACATGATTTAAAATAAATTTTAACTAATGAAATTAGAACGTTTTGGCATAGCTGAAACAGATTCTCAGAAAAGTCAACAAAATCCAAGCATAAACCAAAGTGGATGTGCACCAAATTGGTAGATGATGACATGTCCTTGTAAACACACTATCTGTACATGTCAAATGGTTGTTATTTACATGTCACACTAATAACAAGTAATGTATGTACCTCAACATCATGTCATGATGCTGATAATCCTTTACCAATACCAAGTGATCGCAATGTAAAATGTTTGGCGTATCAACTGAAACATCCAAAACTGTGTCACCAGGGTTGTGGAGTGACTTAACTGACAATCTAACCTCTGTTCAAAAGGAGATTCACAAGCAACAGCTGGCAAAAACACCACCAACCAGCAGAGCCAGCCCCCCCTCCCCGGAACGTGAAATCTCTGACGCTGATTCTCTACGTTTCTCGGATGAGGATCAACAACCTGGCCCCTCAGGACTGCCAGGGCGCACTCCGTCTCAGGGCCCCATGGGCCCCATTGTCCCCACCAGAACTATCAACACAGCAGCGACAACAACTTCGCTGACCCCTGCTACAACGACCTGTGGTGCAGCCACCATCACCACCGCTGCCTGCAACACTGTCCCTGGCTCAGTGGTTACCATCACCACCACACAAGCCGAGGATGCCAGAGACAATGTGCGGGTGCGTAGACAGCCAACCCCACAGGTCCGTGTCAGCAGGGCAGGTGGGAGGTCAACTGGGGGACAATCACATGAGGACACAGAGACAGAAGCCCTGGCCACCGTCGCAAGAGTCCTTGGTGCATACCAACAGAACCAGGGACAGATGGGCCAGGTTGTAGAAGAACTACGTGAGCTCTGCCTGCTGCAGAGGTTCATGGACACACAAATGGGACAACTTGTGGATCTCATGGGCCAGCTTGTGGGTGTTCTGAGGGACATACATGCTGCTCAAATGACGGCTCACCCCCCTCCAGTGGCCAGCCTGCTGATACTCCCAACACCTCAGCTGCGGCCACAGAGAGGGGTGAGCTGCAAGACAATGACTCCTCAGACACCTCTGAGTCTGTAGCAGAGGCCCCCCCTGCCAAACGCAAGCGGGCAAGTCCAAGAAACACCACGGGAGGATCACGTGGCAAAGCACCAACCAAAGCCAAATCGCTGAGCCAGCCATGATGGCACCAGTGTTGCACTGAACATTGACTTTGTTGATTATCCAATCCCACATTGCCATGTTGATGGCAGGAGTTTGTTTGACTGTGTAATTCCATTATTGTGGTGACTACCCTATTTGTCTCTGTTACCATCACTGGCAAATCATACACTCACTATGCACAAATAACTTTTCATTCACTTTCAATTTAACACAATCTAATAGAAAATAAACACTATTTACACACCTATGCCTTTGTGTCAGTTCCATGTTTATCACAGTATATACAATGTCAACTCTGATTCCAATGTACCACAAGCTTTTATTGTGACGAGACATTGATGGGGCAGAGGAACCTAGAAAGACACAAGAGGATGACATTGAGTTGTCATATGATGGCATTACAGCAACAACACACCACTAGTCAACACCGTACAAGATTCATCCCACATAACACTGACCAACACCATCAACATAGACATGAGGTAAGTGGAAACCAAAACACTGTACCACACACATCAGCCCTTAGCAGTGTGCCAACAACAGCCAGCATCCAAACACATCATCTATGCTTCTGCACTAACAGCAAAGCAGACAGACACTGTCATAGTTGCTCAATGGTTACTTACACTCAAGGGAAGTAGTTGGCGATGAGATGTTGACGCAGGTCAAGACCTTCCTCTTCTCCACTATCATCGTCACTGGGCATGTGTAGATTTGCAGCGGGGGGCATCTGCTGCTCATCATCGTCCAGAATCAGAGGGATCTCTTTGCGCAAGGCCAGGTTGTGGAGCATGCAGCATGCGACTATGATCTGACGCACCTTTTGGGGAGAGTAGAGTAGTGCACCACCACTCTTGTCCAGACATCGAAATCTAGCCTTCAGAAGTCCAAAAGCACGCTCCACTACATGACGTGTCCTCCCATGGGCAGCATTGAAGCGGACTTCCCCTGGTGTCCTTGGATTCCTCAGTGGGCTCAGCAACCAAGGCCGGTTGGGATACACAGAGTCACCTAGTTGTGAGAAACACAGACCAAGTTTGTAATAGAAATAGTTGAGGAGAACAGCATGTCACACATACAGCACACTACTTGACACAGCTCACTCACCAACAAGCCATGCACGCTCCGGATGCAGATTTTCCATCAATTGTGGGATGATGCTGTTACGCAGTATGTAGGACTCATGTGCAGAACCCGGAAATTTGGCACATACATGGGAGATAATCATATCCGCTTGGCATACCACTTGCACATTAATTGAATGGTAATGCTTCCTGTTACGGTAGATGTGCACACATGCCTGTGGTGGAACTAGGCCAACGTGTGTGCAGTCAATGGCTCCAACAACATTAGGTATGTGACCAAGGTCATAAAATTCCCCCTTCACATCTGCCAATTCATGTCTCCTTGGAAAGTGAATGTAGCTGTCCTTGTAGGTCAACAATGCGGACAGGACATCATGCAACACCATGCTGAACATAGTTTGAGACATCCCACCTGCGATGGCCACCGTGTACTGAAACAAACCAGTGGCAAAGAAATGCAGGGCGGCCATCACCTTTACTGTTGGTGTCAAAGCTGTTGGATATGTTCTGGAGGGCCTCAAATGGGGCTCCAACTGAGCACATAGCTCTTGAAGGGTAAGGTGATTCAGACGGAATTTCTTAATGATGTCGGTATCCTCCATTGTCTCAAGCTCTGGGAAAGGCTGATACACAGGTGGTCGTCTCCTACGTATTGTGGCAGGGGACACATGTAAAAATGAGTCAGAGAGGAGATGTGGGTAACATCTTACACAATGACTAACACAACCACAACATTGACAGGACTGAAAAAACAGATTAATGCACAAGAGTCATGCATAGACACCTTGATCTCCTGTAGTCATTCATGTAGCCAGGATGTACATACTAACTACTGTCAAATCTAAATCAGACTATGTGTATGGTATATGGTACCCTGCTACATCATGTGTCTCCAGCCCTATGTGTAGCTGACACAGCACATGTGGCTAACAGCATCAATGCTGAGTTGGATGTAGCTGCTGTCACTGCACAACCTCAAGCTTTAGTCACACTAAGCACAACATCATTACAAAATGAGCCCAGTGAGTGTAAGCTGGACAACTATCAATATAAATACAGCACTGTCTACAGAGATATATGCACATTACGTGGTCTGTCCATCATGACTGTGGGATGAGTTTGCATTTCACACATTTACATGTTCACAAAAATGATAAGCAATTCAACAAGAAATCTGTATACATGCCCACATGGATGAAATTTGACATGTGAGTAAGGATATACCAATGCATTTAATCACGTGTACTCACAAGACATGTGTGAGCATTATTAAGTTAAATGTCACACTCTCAATTCACTTTACAACGAGCTGAAATTATTTTTGGTAAATGTATTGTGATCAGTGATGCAATTCGCAAAGCGAGAATGCTAATGCACAGGATGTGTGACGTTACAACGCATGCCATTACATCGCATGCCGTTGCAACGCCAAACTTTACCCTGACTTTCTGTCGGGGGAGCGCTGGAAGTTGGAATAGATTAGTTTTCTATTCCAACTCCAGTGTGTGCAACAGTAGGGAAGGTGTTGGAGTTAAATCCAACACCTTCTACCCACTGCTGCACACCTTTTTCGTTGCAACGGCATGCGATGTAACTGCATGCGTTGTAACGGTTGCGTTGTAAAGGCTGCTTCCTTAATGCACAATGTGTTTACAGGTGCGGTAGGCGTGCTCCGCCACTGCGGTAACAGGCATTGGCCACAATTGAATGATGCAGGATTGCGGTAGAGACCACCTGGCCTCTGCAGTGTGACACCGCATATGCGAACGTCATTGCAGCCAATGGGAACCGCCATTTCAGTTTTGAACATCGCGGTAGGTGTGCTCCGCCACTGCGGTCACAGGCATTGGCCACAATTGAAAGATGCAAACCAGGTGGAGCAATTGCATCAGCAGAGTACCACTGGAACAACCCTAGGGGCCTATAAATGTCTGTGAGAGAGCCACACCTGTCACTTGCATTCAGACACTGCTGCCTGCCATTCATCACCACCAATTGCTGCTGTGCCTCTACTCTGGACCCAGTCATGGCTCGTACAGAGAACATCAGGGCCCCTCCCTTCACCACAGAGGAGCTGGAGGTCCTGGTGGACGAGTTCCTTGGCCAGTACGGGCGGCTATATGGTGCTCCAGAGGTACTGGTAAGTGTATTAGTAAATGTTTTAGAGTGCTCAGAATGCTCACATTATGTTACTGTACACTAGTATGTGCCTGTGAGTGCAAGCCAATGTTAATGCATTCAGATTTTGCAAACAGCATGGGCCATACATGACCTAGAACGTTTTGCACTTGAGTATGTGGGGAGGATGGCAACATAGACACTGGTGCAGCACATGTTGTTTTCAGAATGTGTCATGTAAATGTGTGAGACACTGCCTAGCCTAATGACTTCACCTCAATGTGGTGTATAGCCTTATTCCCCCAGATCCCTGACTGCATGCAATGATGATATGGACATAACATGGTTTAGCAGTTGTACAGTTACAATGCTGATTTGAGGAACTCTCACTCTGAACACACAATCCCTGTGCCATGTCGTGTCATAGTTCATTAAGTGTGCAGATGATCATTTGTGACATTTAAAATGTAGAATGGCCAGAGGGTACCGATTAATGTGTGTACTGCTTTGATTTTGACCCTATGGAGATGTGGCCATTCTGCACAGGAGTACAAGGCCTGTATCTATCACTATTGGTGGCAAATCACCTCTCACACATCTGCTAAATGTACAGTGGACATGTCATCCTTCTTTTTATTCCATTATGTGTAGAGTCTCACGTGTGTATGCACTGTGTCACCATTCTCATTGTACATGCATGTGATTCTTGTGATGGACCACACTTTTCGTCAGTGAAAAGCACTCAGGCCTGGCAAGTAAATGCACAATGTTTCAAGGCCCCATCACTAAAATGACTTAGAAAAACATATGTGTTGTCCACAATCCTATTTTTGAAGCAGCTATTATAGTCCTGAGGAGTACACAAGACAGGCCTTCACCTTGTGACTAGAGTGTGTGAATGTAAGATCAGTTACCTAATTGTGACCTCCATTACACGTGTAGCTATGCAATGGTCAAGGACATTAAGGGGTGTGTAGTGTAAGACACAGTGAGTCTGACTGTAGTGTAGTTCCTATTTCCCTAATAGGCTCTGCGCATTGGAATAATATACCCTATAGTTTTGACATAGGACTGAGGTCAGTATGTCCCTATCGTGTATATTAAACTTAATTCCTTTGTGCCAGCTAGCTCAGAGGCCACTAGAAACTCCTTGAAAACAAGAAGGGAGTAGTTTCTGGCAACCGCATAAACATGACAACTTTGTTTCCCTTTTAGAATCGGAACACGTCTCAGAATCGTGGAAACAATAGATAACAGTTTCACTCAGCTAATCGTGCATGCTTAGTTTCTTCAGAGTTACACAGAAAGAATAGACGGGCGTTTCAATAAAAGGATTTATTGAACAGTCTTGTTTCTCGTGTAAGAGATATGAGCTGTTATGATCACAAGACAATATGCAAGATATATAATGTACAGCGTAAGCAGTAGAAAGAAATAATACTGCGCTAGCATTATCTTTTAGCATATATTCACGTACATAAATAACATGAGCTAAAAATGCGAGTACTCATAAGATGCTTCTCTAAGCTAGTTCTACCCCAGTGTACCTAACCTAAGTGTGGTGCAAGGTAAGAAGTAGGTGGAGTATTCTGTAGTATGATATACTAAGAGTCTGGTATGCAAAGAGTCTGGTATGCCAAGAGTCTAGTATGCCAAGAGTCCCTCTAGGTTCTAGTCAGCTCCATACCTTGAGAATGAGAGAGGTGGGAATCTCTTTCCGGATCTGGAACTCTAACACCCCGCGAAGGGAGTCAGAACACTGGAAGCTGGATTCTCTGCG
Organism: Calotriton arnoldi; assembly: GCA_963921515.1. Classification (NCBI taxonomy): domain Eukaryota; kingdom Metazoa; phylum Chordata; class Amphibia; order Caudata; family Salamandridae; genus Calotriton; species Calotriton arnoldi. The sequence goes on along the minus strand of CAWUFW010013738.1, from coordinate 345,511 downwards.
AGCAGGGATGACAGCGTCTTCTCAGTGCGTCAGGCCGTGACACGGCTCCTCTAAAGTCGAGGTCTCCTCCTAACTTGCTTTGGCAAGGGAAGGTATATTTATACCTGGTAGGTGTCTTGGAATGTTAGCATTGACGTGAAGTCGGACAGAGGAAGACGTCAGGAATGAACCCTTAAGGAATAGCGGTTCATGCATAATAGATGAGTTCTTGGAGAAATCAATAATCCTGTGCTAGGGGAACTCCCAAGAGCTTAAGGGTCTGGTTTCTAAGAACTCGTTGTGACGTTAGGGTGGACGGATGTCGGTGACCATGCCTGTATTTGGAGTGCATGGCTAATGCCTAAATAAGGACTGGGTTTTTATGCCTATATAAGGGCAATGCGAATTGTGCCTATATAAGGACATGTTTCAGGAAAGCCTATATACGGACACCTAAAGCGGAATACAACACCCACTCCACTTTCGAATGAACGATAATACTAAATGCTAAACATGAAATGCTAAACATTAAACTGAGTACCACATGTTGCTAAAAACATTTCTAGAAGCATATTAAAAAGAAGTCTTTAAAAGAAACTGTTGCTAAAACATGTAATGCAATAGGTACTGTACATTTGTAAGCATTTTTTCATTCTAAGCATATATTATAAATAAAATGCCACATGAATGAATAAACAGAAATATATACATATGACGAAATGGTTGATAAGTTTTAAAAAATCAAAGCCATTGCATATCATGGTATTAAATGAAATTTTTAGACAGATAAGGTGACAATGTGTCCCTGGAAGTATTCAAAGAAGTCCGTTTTATAAGAATAGTTCTACTGTAAGCAGATTGTTTTGCCATGTGTTTTCAAAAAATAGAGAAAAAGAAAACGTTCAATTTTAGGAAGAGTTCCAAGTTTTGAAAATATGAAGGTCAAATTCATTGCGTCCCTGGTACACTGTGAGCCGAATCAAAGTCAGTGTATGGGTCTGGTGTAAACATGAAGTCATCTATTTCTATAGACAAAATATCGTCTACCGATGTTGGTGACATTTGGAACACCTCGTTCAGAAGGTTAATCGCACAGAGATGAGAAGCATCGCCTTCAGCATAGGATGCCGCAGCAATGTTCGCGTCCGTTGTTACCTGTGTGCCTGTTGATCCATCTCGTACCTCAGCAGCAGCAGTAAGCGTCTGTGAGAGCTCAATGAATGCCGTCATCAGGATTGGTAGCCTCTGGGGACAACACAGAGCATGGGCCGTTATCGGGTCCAGCAGAGTATCGATATCCGTTGGCATGACTGATGGGAGTGTTAGACAGGTGTCTAGCATGCATTCTTCACCGCAAAGCAGGCAGCGTAGAACAGGTAAGATGCAATCTTGCCAGATTGGTCTGAATGACAGAAACCATGTTGTATTAAGTTCCCGTAGACGAGGTATGCCAAAAAGTTGCACTATGCGCTCACGGCACTTCCGTTCTAGGAGAGCTTTCTCCACATCGCTGGGAGTGATGCCGGTGAATAGGCTTGCCATAGCGTAGTAGTAGGAATAAAAATAGGATTCCTGCAACGAGTGCTAGAATTAATGGCACACCACCAAACACCGAATGTGCGAAGTTTGGGATGATTCCGAGGACTGCTTGGAAGGATGCTAACAGTCCTGAACACATGGTCTTAAATACATGTACAATTCCGCTCATATCAGACATGTTAAAGATACGTCCCATCATTTCTGTGAAATGTATAGGGCAGTTTGTACGAAATAAAGCCTGTATCTCAGCCGAAGTCCTTGCAATTTGTAAATCATAGATTTCTTTGGCCGAGGTCAAAGGCACGGTTTGTTGCAAAAGCATGGCTTTCATTCTGCTTAAAGTATCAAAACGTATAAAAGAAACATTCAATGAAGGCAATAGAGGCGACTCCCTGACTGTCTCTGTTTGGGGGAACAATACTTGCATACAGCAAGTAACCCTGGAGTCGACCGTTACCAGATATGGGATGCCTGGCAACATGCCACAGCAACTCTGATCATTCAACATGAGGTAACTCCCGTTAGAAAGTTGGCCAAATGTTGGATTAATCACAGCAGCTGGTGTACCTTGTGGGTGGCAGGACAAGTTTGCCACAGAACCATTACAAGCCCCGTGTAAAGAAATGTCCTGACATATGAGTGAACCGCTTAGTGCATTTTCACAGTGTGTACCGCTTAGAAACACTTCACGATCCCCACTCCAACATCTGTAGTCGTAAGGTAAATCCCAGGATGTCTTAATGTATTCTTTACCCAACCTTTCATATTTGCCTGCTTGCATTTGTTTGAGGCAATACTGAAACTGAAAAGTAGTGACAGGCAGAGTGATTTTGCCGTGAATAAGCCATTCTGTAGCTGGTTTTTCTGCCACTGTGTATGGTAATTTTTCCAGTTTTTCAATGCTCAGCACTGTATACTTTGCTCCCCTTTGTGCCAGTTCGATCTGTTTATCAGTTAGATTATATTCTGCAAACAGAGATGACGTGTTGATAAAACGCCAAGGCACATAGCCCGCACGCAAAGATTGCAGCGTCCAGCTTAATAACATAATAGAACGTAACTGAGATTGGCCTTGTTGTAACATGGCTAAATCCTGTTCCAGTATGTCAATAGCAGAGGATACAATGTTGACCAATGAATAAATTCTGGATGACAAAGTTGTTAACCCATTGTCGACCACAGAGAGAGTTTTCTCTAAGTTAATACGATCAAGTTCACGTATTCTTTCTGCGGCCTCTGCCTGTGAAATCTTCCATATCTCATTATAAGCAGCATAGATGCCGGAATATATGAAACGTTTTTGACTCGGTTTTCTTGGTCCTAGCAAGAATTCCCTAAGGTCTGCGTCTTCTTTAAGTAAAGATAAGTGTTGTTTCACATCCTCAAGTGTAGATTTTTGTAACCAGTCAAGGCACAATTTTCCTACACTGTATGTTGTTACTACCCCTGGATGTTGTCTTTGAACATATCGTGGGTCTGGCCTATGGATTGTAAACCCCTGTGTTTTATTCAGGAATCTTTCTTGACAGATGTTTGTGTCTGTGGGCCAGAGTAACCATTTTTTCCAATCAGGATCTGTTCTGTTGGTTTGTAGTATTGTGTCTACTGTGACTGCTTCCTGTGTAGTGCTATTACTTGCAGGTGTTGGTACAGAAGGTGTATTCATGTCTTTGATCTTGGCTAGACCAAGGCAAGACGTTTGTTGCACAGTGTCATTCAAAAACATTATTTGATGTGGGATGATACATGCTCTAAACAAAGCTTCAATCCCCTGCACTTGCCAATCTTTATAACCCCAGACAGATTTTGTGTCTATTGTGTCTTTCCAAAAGTCAAATCCTTGTCTAGACAGTTGGGTAATAAAGGCTGCAGAATAAATCTGTTTTGTATTAGTTAACATAATTTTCTGTCCTGTTTTGTTTACATTTTTATAGTAAAATGATTCTGGATCAGATGTATTGTACCCTGAAAAATAGGAAACTTTTTAGCAAACGTTTTTGAACTACCTTTTGGTGGTGTAGGACAATGTTCCCATTGATTAAACATAAACACATTTCTAGGTGTTGCAGATTTATGCAAGAAATGATGACCATAGTGGTTATAACAATAAAGCTGTTCATAGTCTGATGAACCCTCTAAGTATTCATTATTAGAGAACGCAGCAGACCTTTCTAGATCAGACATCATATCATTTACAGTCTCAAAGTCCCAATCATCAGAATAGGTACTGGAGGTAATAAAATCACTTAATGAAATTTTAAATAAATGTGGAATGTTCTAAAGTTCAGTCGGGCCGAATATGTCGAAATCGGTTTTGTCCCACACTATACCATCCTGTATAGGAACGGCTGTGATGTTCACTGCTGACAAGTCTCTTGTTTCACGATGGGAAGATTTGTGTGGTTTTAAAAGTAAGTTCACATTTTTACTTTCAATGTCCAAACGGATGTATCTGCCATTTATGAACATGCTGATAGTCATAACCAAAGCTAGCCAAAGCAGAAAGAAAAATATCCCAGAAATAATCCATAGTTCAATCCATGGTGAAACCAGATAAGTCTCTTTCAGGAAATGAAAAAGGTCTTGTACTTGTTGTTTAAAAGTTTTTGATGCTGGCGTCATTTCAGGTTCACTGGGATCCTCAGAAAACGTATCAAAGTTAATGAAATAGCCAGAAGCAGTTCGGTCAATTGTTGGAATTGCATCAGGATTTGTTGAAATCGCTGGAACCAGTTGATCACTTGTTACGTTGGTGTAGACAGGTGTATTTGGACGAACTGTTACTTGAGTTTCAAGAGGGATGAGTTCCATAGCATTGTTGCTTAGTCCTTCATCTGTTACTGCTGAATTCTCGATGGTTATGAGTCTTTCAGTCTGAACCTCTTGGATAGTAGCGAGGGGAGTGCGTCTGCTACTAGGTCGGAGTCCACGAGGCCTACTATTTAGTATTGGCCACATACTGTGGTTTGATGAGGTCGATTGACACAAATCTTTTCTCCTTTTTTCCAGCAAGGGGCAGCAGAAGTACTGTTCTTGTTCCGTGGATGGCTAGGACAGGTACTGGTTGTCTGTAAGAAGGTCCAAATTCCTTCTTGTCCGCAATCTTCTCTCTGACTAGATCCCCAACTTTTGGGATCCAGACAGGCCTTGCTGGGACTGCCGGTGTTTCCCCAGTGGTGGTTGGCTTCAGGAACACGTTGCTTTGTTTCGATCTTAGTTCATTTAGATCCTGTAAAACAGCCAAACGATCTTTGATATCAAAGGGTTTATTTTCCACCACTGTGCCTTTACATTCGAGATCGGGAACCCACATTCTTGTCCCAAATAGGACCTCATATGGAGTGACCCCCTCTAAAGAACTTCTTGGCAAATTATTTAATGCGCGTTGGACCCCATAAAGATGTTTGACCCACCCATCACCCGAACCTAAATCTCTAGCTGTTATAGACTGCTTTATGTCCCGGTTTTTCCTTTCCACAACAGAATTTCCCTCAGGATGAAACGGAGAGGAGTACCGCAATGCAACGCCCAAACTGGCCATGGCTTCTTTGTAAGCCCGAGAGCTAAACGCAGGGCCCTGATCAGAATGTAGTGTGCCTACTGCGTATGTGCCGATAAAGACTTGCAAATCTTTTATAACAGTTCGAGCATCAGCCGAGCCCTGAGGCCATATCCATAGGAACCTTGAGCACGAATCCACTGCGACCATGATATATTTATAGTTACCGTCCCTTTGCAAGGGACCGCAGTGGTCCAGGTAAACACAAGCTAATGGTTTGTCTGAAATCAACAGGGGTGTCTGCGCAGGACGTTTCACTGTGGAGACTTTCATCTGTTGGCATATTTCACATTCCAAAACATAGTTCTTGGTCTGTTTCCTAATGCCAGGCCACCAATATCTTTGTTTAAGTAAAGATACTGTTGCAGAAACACCTGCATGGGCAGAGGCTATCCCTTCATGTGCTGCTAGGATTAGTCCTAATCTACGTTCCTTGTTTGGAATTACCCTATCCCCCACTCCAGGGATTCGAGCAAAAGGAACGTTGTTCGCATCAATTACATAAAGTACTTGAGTGGAAACTTTTTAGGTAACGCTGCACCACTGCCTTTGCTTGTAGCATTGACAGCCAACAATATCTCACTGTCTATTCTCGTTTTTGAACGAGTGATCGCAGCTACGGAAGCCGTCTGAACAGCCCCCTTTGCGGCTTCGTCAGCCAATGAATTCCCTGCAACGTGAACGCCATCACGTTGATGACTCAGCGTGTGTATCATGTGAGCTTTTGGTAGTTCGTTTTTCAACTGAACTACTTGTTCCCAAAGCGTTTTATGCTTTATTGTGCCACCTTTTGCATCTTTGAACCAATTTTCAAGCCAATTTTGTATATATTCATTATACGACTGAACACAGTAAAAAGAATCGCACACTATGAGTGTGGGGAATTTGCGATCTGTATTTTCAAGTGCCAGTTTGAATGCTTGTAGTTCAGCTCGCTGAGCTGTACAATCTCCTAGAGATTGAGTTTTAGTGACCATTGGTCTGAAGTTACCATCTTGCATGCGACCTTTAACGATTGCGCACGCTGCACTGTAAGCTTGCTTACTCCCTGTAGCGGGTTGTGCGGATCCGTCAGTGTAAATTATAAATTCATACTGATCGAGAGGCAGAATTTCAGTGGGCAGAGGATATTCATGTTCACAGTGCAGGAACGCTTGTGTTTTTAAATCAGGATCAAAAACATATTCAACATCTGTTGCAGCAAGAGAATTAACCCATTGTATCCATCTAGGATGTAAAGCTTTTGCATTTGGAATGCTCGCTTTTGTGACCGCCTCTAAGGCTGGTACTGGAGTTACGACAATAATGCGTTTTCCTTGAGCTAGAGCTCTTTCTTTTGCTACTGCAGTTTGAACTTCTGTCAGTATTTTTTCTGTTGAAGTGAAGCGCATTTCTGCTTGTGTATACAAATGTGATTTGTATGCTATTGGTACTTTTTCACCTTCATTAAATGTTAAATAGGTGAATCCGCATTGACCCGAAATTATTCGGATCACCAAATTGCGTTTACTTACGCGTGTTTGTAAGTGATTTGTTGCTAACATGTTAGCTTGGAGTGAACGCAGGAGGTCCAATGTTTTATTGAAAAATCAGGTTTGATTAATTCGTAGAGAGGTTTAACCCTTTCTGCGTAATTTAGAATGTAAGTTCTTCCAAAGTTTAGGAAACCCAAGATGGATTGTAAATTTTTCTGCGTTTTTGGAGGTTGGAGCAGCGCGCACTTTTCTAAAAGTTGGCTGCTAGGCTCTTGCCTTCACTTGAAAGCTCATATCCTAGGAAAAGGACATTGAGATGGGCAATTCTGGATTTTTTAAAGTTGAATTTATAGCCCTCTGAGGCGAAGCCCAATATAATGGTACTCACCCTGTTCAAGTGCCTATCCAGGTCATCGTCTGTCAGATAGATGTCATCGACATATGACAATGCCTCATTATCATAAATTTGTAGTAACTCTGTTACCCTTGCTGAGAATAACCCCAGGCTATTTTTGAACCCTTGTGAGAGTCTACAAAATTGACGCTGGGTCCCCATTATTGAGAAAGCTGTTAAGTACCTGCTTTCAGGTGCTATGTTTTGACAAAAGAAACCATTTGAAATATCCAATGTGATTTTATATTTTTTACGCACAATGTTGTTCATTAATGCTGTACTATGTGCATTTTGCACTGCAAATGTTTTAGAACAAGTGTTCAAGTGTCTGTAATCCAAAACTAGACAATATGTATTGTCTGGTTTGGATACAGGAAACAAAGGATTGTTCATTGAGGAGGTGCATGTTTCAATCACCCCTTGGTATTCAAGTTGAGCCAAGATCTCCCTGACCTGTTTTTTAGCTTCTTGCTTTATTGGGTACTGCCTTTGTGCAGTAGGTTGATTTTTTAAATGTATTTTGTGGTGAGGTGAATCCTCATCCCATCCTACATGATTTTTATATAATGCTGGGGCCTGGGCAACTGCCCATTTCCTGGCATCATTATATTTTAGGTGAATTGGAATATGGTTGGAGAAGGCAGGCATAATAATGTCCACGCCATGTGGGCACTCCCTGACAAATTGTGGTGGCCAGTCTTTTTCTGCTAGAAGTATATCATACCCCTTGAAAGTTTCTCCCAAAAGAGTGCTTTCACTTTTCTTGGTATGTCTCCCTCCATTCGGAGTGTTATTCCATATAACTTTTGTGGAGAACTAACCCTGGTGTCTACAGTTTCTACTGTGATGTACTCATTCAAGTCCACTATCTCCAGAAGTTCCTTCAGGTTCTGGCGAGCTATTGTGACTTCTGCTGCACTGTCCAGCATTGTCTGAGCCCATTCTCCATTCTTGAGTTGTGTTCTCAGTATTCTCGGCATGTCTGATCTTCAGACCTGCTACCTTCTTTTTTGAGAATTGAGGTTTTGATTTATTTTTCTGAACGTGTTTATCGTCTTTAGACTTCACGCGTTCTTCTTTATGTTCTGACCGTCCTCTTCTTTCCGATGTCTGTGACGATATCTGAAAGGTACGAGAGGAACATGTATCAGTATCTTGATACCTGTCAGGTTTTCTTAAATTATCCCTATTCCTGAGGTTATACCTCCTTTCAGAGGGCTCCTTTTGAGGAGACCTACCTCGGGATTGAGAACGTTTCTCGTTTGAATTTTGTTTATTAGTTTCCCACTTCTTTTTAGAAGATGTAGGAGTTTGTTTAATAGAGTCCTTCTCAGGACTTTCAGATAGTTTTGGCTTCAAAGGTTTTCCACCCAAACTATCTCTGCCTAATTCTGCATAAGATTGTTCTATTATTCTGGGTAGTTCATGTTGATGTTCTGTTACATCAAATTCCCTTAAGCGTCGGCGGATCGCCACTGATGCTGCCTCCCCTTTAATATTAGATAATATTATTGTTGAGACCTGGTCGAAATTTTCCAGTAATTTCATACCTAAATTCAGAGCAGGCTCTGCCCCGTATTCGTTTTGAATTTGTTTCAGGACATCTGGTATTACTGTAATTGATGGAACACCATGTGTTTTAGTATAGATGGCAGCAAAGACTGCGCCCCAAGTGGTGCAATCTTCCAGTTGTGGTGTGATCCCCATTGGTAAACAGATTGTTAGTATTCTGTGTTTCTCGTAAGGGCTAGTATTAGGAAATACTGCTTCGATTTGAGTAATTTTTTGAGCTATCCAGAATGGAATTTGCTCACGTTTTGTGGGCATTTTACCCATGACTGCGTGTAAAGTCTGTGGAGTAATTTTTAGTGTATTCCCCTGTTGAGGGGTTTGATTTGGAATGGTCAATGGTGGTTGGACTGTGAAAATCCGCATGACATATTGGACTAATTGTCTGTAAATTTTTATTAACTCTTGTAGTTGAGTAAGTAATTCCTCGTCTGACATCTCTTCAATGTCAGGATGAGGTGTGTAGCCGGCTAGAATCGGCCATGTTGCTCCTGGTCTACCTAGTGGACCGAGCCTGGTAATGTTTTTGTGATGTTTTAGGGCGCCTTTAAACCAGAGCTGATGCTCCTGGTATGTGAGTGGAATTTCAATATCCTCGAAAGGAATATATTCCTCTGGTGGTTCATCTTCTTTGTAGAAGTGAAACACTTTTGTTACTGTATTTGATTCTGGGAATACTATCCATGAATAGAATACCTCTGTATGAAAGGATTCGTGTGCCTCTATCACGAAAACTGCTCTACCCCCTCTTGGTGGTAGGCCGTGTTTTATAAGTTTTAGAGTGATGGCTCTTCTTAAGTTTGGAGCGATGTCTATAACACCCTCCTCGGTTTCATTTAAACCGGTAAAATTAAAAGCTGTTACGACTGGTTCAGCCGCAGCTACACCGTTCCCGGTGTCATTGTCCCCGTGATTGGACATTTGTTTTTTGAAAAATGTAGTACAAGTTTCAAGGAAACAAAAGATAAGGTGCACAATATTTTGGAACACTGTATCCTTCAACGTTGAACAAACCAAAATAGCTCATATATAGGGTTTTTGTCCTATTTAGCTTTGGCGGATATTTAACCCTACCCACTCCAGACGTCTTATGGAGTATGTGAGTAGGGGTCTCTGAGCGAAAAGCACGACTGAGTTACTCAGTATCTAGCGTTTAATTACTGCCTTACCAAACGGTTGGGCGCCATGTAGTGTAGTTCCTATTTCCCTAATAGGCTCTGCGCATTGGAATAATATACCCTATAGTTTTGACATAGGACCGAGGTCAGTATGTCCCTATTGAGTATATTAAACTTAATTACTTTGTGCCAGCTAGCTCAGAGGCCACTAGAAACTCCTTGAAAACAAGAAGGGAGTAGTTTCTGGCAACCGCATAAACATGACAACTTTGTTTCCCTTTAGAATCGGAACACGTCTCAGAATCGTGGAAACAATAGATAACAGTTTCACTCAGCTAATCGTGCATGCTTAGTTTCTTCAGAGTTACACAGAAAGAATAGACGGGCGTTTCAATAAAAGGATTTATTGAACAGTCTTGTTTCTCGTGTAAGAGATATGAGCTGTTATGATCACAAGACAATATGCAAGAGATATAATGTACAGCGTAAGCAGTAGAAAGAAATAATACTGCGCTAGCATTATCTTTTAGCATATATTCACGTACATAAACAACATGAGCTAAAAATGCGAGTACTCATAAGATGCTTCTCTAAGCTAGTTCTACCCCAGTGTACCTAACCTAAGTGTGGTGCAAGGTAAGAAGTAGGTGGAGTATTCTGTAGTATGATATACTAAGAGTCTGGTATGCCAAGAGTCTGGTATGCCAAGAGTCTAGTATGCCAAGAGTCCCTCTAGGTTCTAGTCAGCTCCATACCTTGAGAATGAGAGAGGTGGGAATCTCTTTCCGGATCTGGAACTCTAACACCCCGCGAAGGGAGTCAGAACACTGGAAGCTGGATTCTCTGCGAGCAGGGATGACAGCGTCTTCTCAGTGCGTCAGGCCGTGACACGGGCTCCTCTAAAGTCGAGGTCTCCTCCTAACTTGCTTTGGCAAGGGAAGGTATATTTATACCTGGTAGGTGTCTTGGAATGTTAGCATTGACGTGAAGTCGGACAGAGGAAGACGTCAGGAATGAACCCTTAAGGAATAGCGGTTCATGCATAATAGATGAGTTCTTGGAGAAATCAATAATCCTGTGCTAGGGGAACTCCCAAGAGCTTAAGGGTCTGGTTTCTAAGAACTCGTTGTGACGTTAGGGTGGACGGATGTCGGTGACCATGCCTGTATTTGGAGTGCATGGCTAATGCCTAAATAAGGACTGGGTTTTTATGCCTATATGAGGGCAATGCGAATTGTGCCTATATAAGGACATGTTTCAGGAAAGCCTATATACGGACACCTAAAGCGGAATACAACATGACCACTACACAGCATTTACAGTGTATCATACGTCATGCTCGCTCACATAGTGCATCACAGATGAGGCACAGTTTCACCTTGATTTCGGTGCTGGCACTCTGCATGTGTATGAGATGGGCAGGTAGTGTGTCCATCATCTTAGATGTTTACATTGCAATGAAATGGCTTGCTCCAAGTGTACTATGTGACATGGTCTCTGGCCTCTGCTGTCCGTTGATGTATCTGTGTGCTATGTGTTTACATGCTCCTGGACTGGCACACAGTGGTACACAGCACAGTGTTACAAATATTCCTCTTCTTGTCTCCCATGCCTACAGCTCAAGGTCCATCAGCGTAAGGCCATATGGAGGGCCATTGCCCGCAAGGTGCCGGCCCTGGGGGTCTCAAAACCGATGCCATACACACTGCCACAAGAGGTGGGATGACATCTGCCACCTGAGCAAAAACGTCGCAGAAATGACGCTGGGGCTGGTCCCTCGAAGTGGCCGGTTGGCGCGCCGGACCATGACCCCACTTTTGGACCGCATCCTGGCAGTGACAGCCAGAGCTGGATGGACGCTTGAGGGCACAACAGCAGCAAGTTGGGGGTGAGTATTGTGCAAAGTGTGACTTTGGATATGAGTGACTGCATGAATCCCAGACCAGAGCAAGGCAGGACCTCTGAGATGTCTCTTGTGTGATGCCATCGATTCTAAGTTGCCTCAGTGGCGAGTGCAGAGGTTCAGCATGTGTACTGCGTTTAAATTCTAATGTGGCAAAATCATTAACGGTGTCATAGCAAGTCATCTTGACATGTTTTTATCTACCATTTTGTGAATGTTGTCTGAACTGAGACCTTCCTACATAGGAAAATACGTTGTGTGAAGTGTGTAGCCCGGTACACTTGTCAGACTTGTGTGTGCTGTGTGGCTACCACAATAGTGTGCTCATGTGATGATGTGTAAGTGGCTAGAGACATGCACAAATGTGGAGTCAGGGTGCAGTGAGTTGGTAGAGGTTACACATGTCCCATGGGTTGCATTTTTCTGAATGATACAGATGACAGCATCACTGCAAAACATTTAGCCTAATATCAGCAGCATGGCATCACATGATGTAATTTCCTGCCACAGTGACAGCAAATGCATACAGGTGCTGATGGGGTAGATGGTGATGATTGCAGTGATGCATTGGCTGATTTGCATGTGCAAATTGTGCACATGGCAACATGACTGGGATGGTTAGACTATGGAATTTTAATGCAATGTAGCTAAACCTGGCTATTGTGAGATTGGTTTGGCACTAGGGCTTAACATGGTTGGATGTGATCAGTGGGTAGGGCAAATTGTGATGTGACTGAGGTGTTGGACTGTAATTTGATATTGAAAGAAGCAAATGTTACACAGAGTGTCAGTCCTCATTATGTGTGCATTGTGGAGGGGTGTCCATATGCATCAGTGCATGGTGAAGTTGTGGCTACTGCTTTTTATTAGTGAGTGAATTATTGGCACATTGATGTGTAATGGATATCATCAGTCAGTGATTTGCCCAGAATCACAGGATGTTCAGCGTCATTGCCAAGACTCAAACCCAGTTCCCCAGATTCGAGGTCGACCGCCCTAGCCGTTAGGCCAACTCCTCTCCCCAGACGATTGTATGTGATGTTGAAATGTAGATACATGCACAGCAATTTGGCTGTGTCAATGCAACATGGAGCATGACTATCGACTAAGCATGTTTCCATACATCAGCTGATGACTGCATAAATTTGGAATATGCAGACAGTACATGGAGTAGTTAAATGTGGGAATTTCAGTCCAAGTATTTCTGTTTGTATTGCATATAATGTTTGTGAGTATGCCACTTTACTGAACCTATGTCTCTGTCTCTTGCAGCATCTACCGAGGGCAGGGAAGGAGAGGGGCCCGACACCATTGGGGAAGCTACTGGCACAACTGGTCCACGGGAGTACAGCGACACTGAGGGGACCAGCGCCTCGGAGGAGGACAAAACACTTGCCTTGTCTGCCGTGGACCAGGTGCCTGCCACAACTGGCCCCAAACCTATTCAGAAGGCTGTTTCGCCCAAAACTTCCACTCCCACCCACACCCCTGTGAAGCGCAGACAAGAGAGCAAAGTGGGGAGTGTACCTCCACAACAGGGGAGGCAGGGGAAAAGGCAACCCCCACCCCAGCGTTCCACCAGGTACGGCAAAGTCCCACGGGAAGATACACTACCACCACCTGCTACACTTTCGGGGAAGAGGGAGGCTGTTGGGGCTACCTCACTTCTCACTTGTGGCAAGACACTTGGTGGATATCGGATCCCAAAACAATTGAGACCCAGCCCTCCTCATTCACCATCAGCTACTGAGCCTCCACACAGCATGTCTCCCCATGCCATGACTCCACCCGGTCCAACCAGCCCTCAAGCTCCCACATCCACGGATCCCTCTACCTCAGCCAGTTCTTACCCTCCTAGGTCCAGTCCTCCGACTAGCCCAGACAGTCAGCCCCTTCCCAGTTCAACTTCCACACAATTTTGAAGCCAAGTCCCCCTTCACACCCCATTCATCCCTGAGCGGTGCCTGGGCTGCCCATTTGAGGCCCCAATCCTGGGGTGATTCCCATGGCAGTGGACTGTGTTACATGTTTGTTGTGCAAGTTTTCATGCACACATGTGCGGACTTGAAATTTGGACTGAGAGTTGGCCGTAATGTTTTGCACTTTTGATGCCGATACAGAGTTTATGAAATAAAAATGTTATTTATGTTCTGAGCTTTGTCGCTGCCCTTGCTAATGATGCAGTGTAATGTATGTGTATATGTTCATCTGTTACATGCTCTGTATGCCACATTCACATTGGCATCTACTTGATTTGCTTTTGCAGAGGTTGCCAGAGGTTACAGCAACTTTTGTGCTTATTGACTCAGAGGCTTGAGGGTGCAATGATGCTGGTCTGTGATGGTCTACTCTTGTCCTAATCATTCTATTGTCGGGTCTCTAGTTTTGTACACGTCATATTTGGATGCTGTTCCACAATAGCAGAAAATTCTATTCACATGATGACTTGAGGGGTGGACAGGGTCCGTCATATCTGTGGAATCTATCTTGATGTGTACACACCAGTGTAGATGTGTAGTCATCTTGAGTAGGTCTGGCTTCATAGTCACATGGGTACATTTGAATGTGTGCAATTGAGTACTCATACAGTGGGATTGTCCTGTCATTAGCTGAAGTATTGATGTGTATGTGCCCTTGAGCATGACCCTTACACACATGTATGATCCAGTTGATGAGTGCCTGTTTGTTTACATGATCAGACATCTGCTGGAGATTTTGGGCACATGTATGAGTTGTTTCTGGAGCAATGTGCAGTGTGTCAGTGTGACCTTGCAGTCCTAGGGTACACCTACTTGTTGTCCACATCATTTGTGAGTATGCAGAGTGTGTCACTGCAATGTCTGTGTTGTGAGTTTTGGGATCAGCCATGGCTCTTGCTTACCTTTGTTCTCACTGTTCTGACTGGCTCAGGCAAACAAACATTATAAGTGAATTTTCACATACATTGATGTCAATTTACACTTTATTTACTCCACTATGTGGTATTCAGAGTCATACCAGCCCCAAGAAGACCATTTGATGCCTATACATTGTGAGTTACTCCTCCATGTGTTTTTGATCTGTACACTCACCTGTACAATACTAATGTATACACCACCTCAGTCTAATATGTACCACTCCATGCCTTGGCAGTGTTTGACCCTCCCCACTACTCCATAGTGTGACACTATACTGTGGGAAGATGATCTGTGTCCAGAACCATTGTGCCCCTCAGCACTTTCACAATTTGTTATGTGCTATTTTATTCTATTTGATTTTAGTCATGGTTGATCATGTACAGTACAGATGAGTTTCCAGCACAGTCCTCTAGTCAGGTTCCATGCATATGTGTTAGCCTGAGTTGTGCAGCATTAGGCGATAGATAAAGTGTGTATCTGTTTCCTGAGGTACTGCTACCCATCCTGAGTGTGAAGTGATCTGTGTGATGTGATGATTTGTGATGTTAAAGTTCATGGTGGTGAAATCAGATATGTGCGATGCTGGTTTTAGTGGTGTTCACACACTGCTTACTGTGCATGCACTGCTGTGAGTGGATGTTGCATTGTCCTTACCAGGTGTGAGTCACCCTGATGTCCAGCTGAGATTGCTATGTGATGTGTTTGGATGTGCACATGTTATGAATTTGTTGTTGAGGGATACAGTCTTTGTCCTGTGTTGGCTCTTTCTACTGACAGGTCCATGTGTGTATAATGTCTTTTTTAGCATCACATTGTGTGTGAGGAGTTTGTGTATTTGAATGCATTCAGATGGGTGTTGAATTTGTACTGTGCAATTCTTGTGTGCATGTCACATGCGGCAACGTAGAGTCTTGTTTATTAGCTTGTTTTGTGTGCACAATTGTGCTATGGCCTCCTATATTTGAACAGTCACTTGTCAGGATTGTGCATGTGAATGCTTGTGCAACACATTGACACCATGCTCACTTTGTAACCGCTGGAGTGTCTATGTCTGTCTTGGCAGATTTGTCTGGTTGCACACAGTTTGTGGTTATATTCGACATTTGTTCATGTATTTTTGGATTAGTTTTGATGATGCTGTTTGTGCAGTTGGCCAGAGGAGAAATGTTATCTATTCCAGGGTGGTCTAGGATCACATTGCCCATCCACTCTTTTGCTGCACATGGCCATGCTTGTTGGACTTCTTTTGGTGTGGTTTGTGATACATTTATTTGGCAATTGGTTTGAGTTCAGCATTGGATCAGACATCCCTGAGTGGAACTCAGACATTTGTAGATACACACTAGGGTGTAGCATTGGGTATCAGGGAACTCATAGGACCTTATTTTTACCTTTATCAGAGCTTCTCCCAGGTGTAGAGCAGTGAAGGTGGACGATGGGTAGATGAGGGGTATGTGTGAAGGTCATAGTTGAGTTTGACAGTCAGGGAATGTCACCGTGAGCCATGATGGTTGCGCTGGTGGCATACACATGTCAAGATAGTTGATACAAATGAGGGGCTGGTCACCGTATGGCTTATGACAGTTCATCTCATTCTGGTCCAATGCATTACTTGCATTGCTGTATCACAGGGATACTGCACAGATGTTACTTTCATACAATTTTCATCTCTGTGCCACCCATGCATTATTTGATGTCCTAAGTGTAGTGTCATATGTGGTACCTCTTGAATGCCATGTACATATGGTACCAGTCATTTCTCCATGCTTTTCCTGCACTGTGCACTCCACTTTAGAATAGTTTACTTGTTATCATACAGTGCTGCTGACTTATGGTTTGTGTATGAGGCAGAGTTAAAGTGTGTGAGCTGTATCAAGGACTTAACATGCAGACTGAACATTTCCAAGGTTGTTAATCTGCACAGTGACTCTTCATTTCTTCAATTACTCACTTTTATTCACATGAGTGGAAGGCAGGTGTGAGGAAGAGGAGGGTTGTCATGAGTCTCAGGTCAGAGTTTACTGCTGTCGAGATGGACTCTTCCTGACACTTTGGCATTCATTCAATACTTTATAGTTGGTGCTACCTTTGTTGAGGTGGAGTAATGGTGTGGAGGTGTTCTGTGAAGTGGCAGTGTAGTCAGTGTTTTTGATGTACAGGACATACTCACATGGTGGCATTTAGTGCAGCAGTACACAAATGAGTCAAATGCACACTGGTGCTTACTTTGAGTTTGAAGTTTGAGTCAGAAATCTTGTACTGTGTTGCATGGTATGGGCTGTCATTATGTGGTATGGTCTGCCATTGTATGTGATGAGCCTACCAATGTCTGCTTGGGGTGTGTGCTGATCTGTGATTATGTGGCAGTGGTGTCTCAAATCATATGTCATCTACCTTGGCTCACTGACTCATCCAACACCTTGTTGGACTTCTGTGAAATACACATACACACCCTGGTTGCTCTGCCCTCCTCTGTTCAACATTGTATGTGGACTGACCCTTATTTGGATGCAATGATGACTATTGTCCTTTTGAAAGGAATCTAGCCTCATCCCTCACTCATGTTGCTATACAATTGATGATGATCCTAATGAGATGTCACTATAGACAGTGTCCCTGCACATGACTTCTTGCTGCAGATATGTTGTGCAGAGTGGTGCCTCTCTTATTAATATGTGGTGTGGAGGTTGTAATGAGGATATTGCTTGCCTGGGACAATGTGCTGGACTCCTACAACATTGTGGGCAAGTTGTACCGCGGCTTCACCGCTGCAGTGACGTGACCGCCACGACCGGGCTAGATGCAATAATTTCTATGGCGATGGGTGCCCCCGATGCTGAGGTGACAATTTACCTACGTGCAAGACATGTGTACTTAGACTATGGTATGTGTTCCTGTATCCACCAGGGTGTCTGATGTAGACAGGACACGTATTTCAGAGCGACAGTTGTGTGTTGTTGTTGTACAGGGGTTGTATGCGGGGATATGTTTTTAACTTACCTGCGGTGTTGACCGCGACGGCGTCTTATCTGCTGGTAGTGGATAAGGTACAGCAGTGGAAGGGCTTGTAGAGCAGGATCCATGACGGCCAGAACCGTGTGGAGGTGTCTCGGACTCGAGTTTCTATCTCCGCAGTTGTGCTTCCGCCATCTCAGAAGAGCTGGTTTCTCCGCCGCGTTCTGATGAGCTGGTTGACGCAACGTGATCTGTCCGGCGGACAGAACGTCATTCCGCACAGCGGGCTTTCTCTATCGGCTCCCTCCGGCACCGCTGCGGAACGAAATTTCTGGCGGATCCGGAAGCACCGCGACGGACGGAAAAAGGGCTATCTTTGCCCATTGTAATATGGCGGTCGCGAGGACCGCCGCAGGAGTAACTAAAATGACGTTTTCCGCCAGCACCGTGGAGGTGCCTACGACCGTCATCGTAATCAGCCCCTCAGTTCTGAAGAGTGCTTTCATAGATGGGTTTGGCTTAACCACTGAACAGTATAGGATTAAGTTCAGAGACACCAAGAAGGCACACACCCAGGACTGGGTAGATTTTGTAGACAGTTCTATTCAGGCTCTGGAAGGCTGGCTTCATGGAAGCAAGGTACAGGACTACCAAGGATTGTACAATTTGATTATGAGGGAGCAGATCCTTAATAATTGTCAGAACCAGCTTTTGCACCAGTACCCAGTGGACTCTGATCTGACCTCTCCCAAGAATTGGGAAAGAAGGCAGACAAATGGGTTCGTACCAGGGTTAAGCAGAAAAACCATGGTAATGGAGGTGACCAGAAGAAGCAAGATTCTTCTAAATCTCAGGATAAGGGTGGGGACAAAGCCAAAGATAAGAAGAGTCTTCTCAAGGGCCCCAAAAACCTGCATCTGGGGTGAGTCCCAAAATTCCGAAAAGGGCAAAATTAAATCTTGGTATTACTTCTGTAAGGTGACGACCCATTGGACAAAAGATGCTGATTGTCCAAAGGCCAAGGAAACTACTCCTACTACCACTGCACCTAAGGCACCTGCTCCCCTAGCACAGGTACAAGTGGTAGTACAGCAAACAAGAGATTAGTGGGGTTAACCTTGGGTACTGGGATGGGTTCTGACTTAGTCAGAACACCAGCTCAGGCTGTTTTAGTCTGTGATGGTGGCATGGATCTTGCCACCTTACTAGTCAGTCCTACTAACTTGGGCAAGTACAGACAACAGCCTTTGATCAATGGAAAAGAAGCAATGGCGTACAGGGACACAGGGGCCAGTGTCATTATGGTGACAGAGAAACTTGTGTCTCCTGAGCAGATCATACTTGGACAAATGTACCAAGTAACCAACGCTAGCAATGTCAGGACTGACCATTTCTTGTCAGTTGTGAATCTCAATTGGGGAGGGTTAACTGGACCTAAGAGGGCTGTGGTGTCTCCAGACCTACCTGTAGATTGTTTGTTGGGCAATGATCTAGAAACTTCAGCCTGGTCTGAAGTGGAGTTCAGGACTCATGCAGAGATGATAGGCATCTCTGCCAGTGTGTTTGCTATCACCAGGGCTCAGGCCAAACAGCTAACCACTGACAAAGCACTGGATCCTGGAAAAATGGGCCAGGTGCTTCCCAAGAGAAGAAGCAGGAAGAGTAAGGAATTGCCCTCCTCCCAAACTCTCAGTGAAGATCAACCTCCTGAGGGAGATGATCTCAGCCCCTGTGAAGGAACTGTCCCAGAGGAACCTAGGCCTGTCCAAACACAGTTATTGGGGGCAGGGGGCCCTTCCAGGGTAGATTTAAGTTTGGAGCAGTAATCCTGCCCCTCTCTTGAACCCTCAGACAGCAAGCTGCTGTTGAGGAAGCATGGAATATTAGTGGGTCCCATAGGATCTATTGGGAAGATGGACTCTTGTATTCTGAGGGTAGAGACCCCAAGCCTGGTGCCACCAGGAGGTTGGTAATACCCCAGAAGTACAGAGGTTTCCTCCTCTCCCTGGCACATGATATTTCTCTGGCAGGATACTTAAGGCAAAAAAAGTCTTGGGGGCAGGCTTGTCTCTCACTTTCACTGGCCCCATATGTCTGAAGACACAAAGGAGTTTTGTCGCTCCTGTGCCACTTGCCAAGAACGGGGTAAGTCAGGTGGCACAACAAAGGCCCCCTTAATCCCACTCTCAGTGGTTGGGGTTCCCTTTGAAAGGGTAGGGATTGACATTGTTGGTCCCTTGAACCCTCCAGCTGCATCTGGGCATAGTTATGTACTAGTGGTGGTGGACCATGCCACAAGATACCCAGAGGCCATTCCCCTTAGAACCACTACAGCTCCTGTAGTGGCCAGGGCCCTCCTGGGAATGTTTTTGAGAGTGGGCTTCCCTAAGGAGGTCTTAACAGACAGAGGTACAAACTTCATGTCTAGTTACATTACTGCCATGTGGCCAGAGTGTGGAGTAAACTACACGTTTACCACACCCCACCATCCACAGTGCAATGGGCTTGTTGAAATGTTCAACAAGACCCTCAAGGGTATGATCATGTGACTCCCAGAAAAGCTTAGGCGAAAATGGGATGACTTATTACTCTGCCTTCTCTTTGCCTACAGAGAGGTTCCTCAGAAGGGGGTTGGCTACAGCCCATTTGAGCTTCTGTTTGGACACCCAGTTAGGTGTCCCTTGTGTCTAGTGAAGGAAGGTTGGGAGCAACCTCCCAAACCTCCTAAACAGGACATTGTGGACTATGTCCCTGGCCTGCGTTCTCGCATGGCTGAGTACATAAAGAAGGCCAGCCAAGAACTTCAAAAAGCTTGGCATGACCAAAAGTCTGTCTTGACTGTTTACCAGCCAGGCCAGAAAGTGTGGGTGTTGGAGCCTGTGGCCCCAGCAGCTTTCCAAGACAAGTGGATTGGCCCCACACCATCCTTGAACAAAAAGGTGAGGTCACCTACCTGGTGGACATAGGTACTCCAAGAAGTCCCCATAGGGTACTTCATGTGAATCACCTAAAACCTTTTGTTGACAGGGCTGACATGGGCCTGCTCATGGCAACTGATGAGGGACAGGAGGAAGAGAGTGACCCTCTCCCCGATCTCCTCTCTCAGAACCCTGATGATGGATCAGTAGGTGGAATAGCCTTGGCAGGCAGCCTCACTGATCAACAGCAGACTGATTGCAGGCAAGTCCTCAATCACTACAGACATATGTTCTCCCTGACACCCAGTCAAACCACCTGGTGTACCCATGAAGTGGACATAGGTGACAGTCTGCCTGTGAAGACTAAAATCTACAGGCAGCCTGACCATGTCAGGGACTGCATAAGGACAGAGGTCCAAAAGATGCTAGAATTGGGGGTCAATGGGACTTCTGATAGCCCCTGGGCTAGTCCAGTAGTCCTTGTGCCAAAACCTCACACCAAGGGTGGAAAAAGAGAGATGAGGTTTTGTGTAGACTACAGAGGCCTCAATGAAGTCACTAGGACTGGTTCTCATCCAATTCCCAGGGCAGATGAACTAATAGATAGCTTGGCCTCAGCCAAGTTTCTGAGCACATTTGACCTGACAGTTGGCTACTGGCAAATCAGACTAGCTGAAGATGCCAAGCCAAAAACAGCTTTCTCAACCCCTAGTGGGCATTATCAATTTATTGTGATGCCCTTTGGTGTGAAGAATGCACCTGCCACATTTCAGAGGCTGGTGAATAAAGTCTTAACAGGTCTGGAAGCCTATAGTGCAGCATATCTAGATGATATAGCTGTCTTTAGCTCCACCTGGGCAGATCACCTGGTCCACCTCAGAAATGTTCTGGAGGCCCTGCAAAAGGCAGTCCTCACTATCAAGGCCGCTAAGTTCCAGATAGGGCAGAGCAAGGTTGTGTACTTGGGCCACCTGGTAGGTGGAGGCCAGGTTCAACCATTGGAGAGCAAAATCCAGACCATTGTGGACTGGGTTGCTCCCACTACCCAGACTCAGGTCAGAGCTTTCTTGGGCCTGACTGGGTACTACAGAAGATTTGTAAAGAGATATGGGTCCATTGTGACTACCCTGAATGATCTGACATCAAAAACAATGCCCAAGAGCGTTCAGTGGACAGTAAGCTGTCAAAAGGCATTGGATGACCTAAAGCAGACCATGTGCACTGCTCCCATCCTGCAAAGTCCTGACTACTCCAAAACTTTCATTGTCCAGAGAGATGCATCTGAGATAGGGGTAGGGGCTGTGTTATCACAACTTAATGCAGAGGGCCAGGATCAACCAGTAGATTTTATCAGCAGAAGGTTGACCCCCAGGGAGAAACGTTGGTCAGCCATTGAGAGGGAAGCCTTTGCTGTGGTCTGGGCCCTGAAGAAGTTGAGGCCATACCTGTTTGGTACTCACTTCATTGTTCAGACAGCCCACAAGCCCCTTTTATGGCTTAAACAGATGAAGGGTGAAAATCACAAACTTTTGAGGTGGTTCATATCTCTACAGGAGATGGATTATACAGTGGAACATAGACCTAGGAGTAACCATGCCAATGCAGATGGACTCTCCAGATATTTCCACTTAGAAAATTAAGACTCAACTGGGCAAGGTTAGTCTCATCTCCTTATGTTTGGGGGATGGGGGGGTTGTGTAGGAAAGTAAGATATGCTTCTATGGTTACCCCCACATTTTGCTTGATGTAATGCTGTTTCTGACTAGTCTTACTGGGATCCTGCTAATCAGGACCCCAGTCTCACTGCTTTCTCCCCTAAATTGTTATGGTAAGTACTTAGGTACATCCCAGATTGGATACTGGGGTACCCTTATCAGTCCCTAGTATATGGTACTAAGGTACCCAGGGCATAGGTACCCCAGGGGTCCCCCATAGGCTGAAGCATGTATCATGCCACCTATGGGAGATCATTCAAACTATCACTACAGGCCTACCATTGCAGCCTGTGTAAGCTGGTGCTATCACCACTTACGAAAGATATAGGTTTCCCTATATCTAGGGTCACTGCACTTAAAACCTATTAGCCACCCCTACAGCAGGCCTTTTCAATCCTGAAGGCAGGGTGCTCGGTTCCAAGTGTGAGGGTGCCACTGGATGAGCAGGACACCCCTACAGCCTTCGGAGCCCATTTTCCCAGGTTGTAAGTGAGACAACCATATAACATATAGAGGGGCACCGCGTCATTACACGATGACCATCTCGAAACTGGCTGTAACAAACCCTGTCATGTTTGGTATCAAACATGTTGGAATCATACCCCCAGCACCGTAAACGGTGTGGGGGGTATGATTCTGAGCACTGTAAAGGCCCTCCGTTAGGCCCTCAGTGCTCCCGGTACCAGTCTTCTAGAACCAGCAGCACAACATGGCTGCTGCCGACCAAAGACACAATTCTGCCCTCCTGCTGCTGAGCCAAGCTTGAGCAGGGGGAGGCAGAACAATAGGCATCCTGTCACAGGGAGGTGTGACACCCCTCCAAGACAAGGTTTGGTGTATTGGGCCGGGTGGGAGCACTTGCCAGCGCCATATAGTCTGCGTGCAGGGCACATTTGGTGCCCTCTATGCATAGTCCAGTTCAAACCAGTTGAGGGTGCCCTTGGCTCCCGCTCTAGTGCGAAACTGGACATAGGACAGGGGAGTATCCTCCCCCTTGTCTAGCCCCTCCTTAGGGAGGGACCCCTGAATCGTCCCAACCCTTTCCTTAGGGTACTTAAGGGCTTACGTGAGGGTGGGTCCGAGATTCGTCGTGGGACACGATTCAATTCAGACACCACTTCAACTTCGACAGCCTGGGCACTCTGGACTTCGCTCTGGGCATCAAGGCTGCAACCGGGAAGACTCCTGCTGCTCTTGATCTCTTTGCCCTGCTCGTCTGCTACAACACCCTTGCCTGTGCTCCATACAGGAACCCTTCCAAGGCCTGTGGGCATCCAAGACACCTGAAGGAATCTCCCTTGAAGTGAAGGAGTCACTTCCCTGCATCTGAAGGCACCACAACGAAGCGGATCCTGGGCCCCACGGACTCCAAAAGGCTCAGCAACACAGGTGGTGGTTCTTCACATCCCTCGAGGCCTGCCCTGTCCTCTCACCAAGTTTGGAGGCCAGTATACCTCGTCGGAGCCGCAGGAACCGAACCCCTGTGCACCGCGTCAACTTGCAGTTGCAAAGGCTTGTTGGCTTCCTTCCACCAAGATCTTCGGGCTCCAAGTAGCCCAAACCTCAAGCATCCCCAGTGACCAAGATCTTTGTCCTCACTGCATTACTTGCACCGTGGGCCTGCATCTTTTGGTGAGCTGCTCGAGGTCCTCTGTGACTCCAGTGCCTCTGGCCTGTGGGTTCTTTTGAGGCTCACCTTTGAATTCTTTTGGGCTCCCCTGATTGCTTAGGGCATGCCCTGACTCACCTGCTTGTGGTGAGTCTCCTGGACCTTGCTGGTGTCGACATTGCACCTTCTTCAACTTCCTCGTTGGTTGCAGTTGCCAAGGCTTGTTGGTGCTCCCGCCAGACATCGACCCCTCAACTCTCGACATCCGACGTGGGACAGCTCGTGTACAGCTCCTGGTCTTCCACAGCATCGCCTGGTCCACACAGCTGCAGTTTCAAGGTCACCGTCAGCTCTCCTGCAACACCTGACATCGGTGGGCAGTCGTCTCCAGTTCCTCCTGGTCACCCTGAGTGGCATAGACTCTGTCCCCTCTGCTTGCAGGTTCTTCACATCTTGGATCTACCTTTGGGTTCCATTGGACACTTTCACCTTCCCCAGCAGCGGCATCTTCCTGAAGTCCTCCATTGGGTTTGACGGCGGTTTCCGATCCCATTTCACAACTATGCACCCGGCTTGCCTGGTGCAGGTAACCTGGTTCCTAGGGTATCCACGGGTGGGGTGGCTCTCCAACCTCTTGTCCTCCACGGGGTTTTTTCAGGGTCCACTGGGAAGGGTCCTCTTTCTTTAAAATTGCAACCGCGACTTACACGTTGATTTGTACGGAGAATGCAGTCGTGTTCCTACACTGCACATGACCTCCGTGGGGCTCCTAAATACTCACCTTGGGTGGTTCCTTGGGTCCCCGACACTTCTACGTCCTCTGAGTATTGTCTCGACTCGAGTCATGGTTCACACACCACTATTTTACTATATGGTTTGACCCCTCCCCTGGTGACCACTGTGTATTCTGTGCTACTTACCTGTTTCAATTGCAAAGTATTGTGTGTATTGTGTATATCTCCGGCTAGGAGATATCTGAATGTGTTAGTGAGTGTCTTATAATAAATACATATTTTTATAAATACACTGTGTGGTTCTTTTTCACTTAATCAATACCAATAAGATTATGTCCTGGTAAAACAAGCTGCTTTACACTCCTTCTGGACTAAGCCTGAAGGCTGCTTTCCACAGCTACCACTTAGAGAGCTTTCTAAGGTTGTCTAAGACCACTAAAATCACCATAAGGGTTATCTGGACTGATGCAGGGTGCCCACTTACATAAGTGTGCATCATATACCAGGCCAGCCTCTCACACATAGTCTCAGTGCACCAGGTTCTTTCGACTCGGGAGCAATTACGAGTGGTGACACACACGTTGTCGGCCCTTTCACAGTCTCAATCACTCCGGCGTGCTCCAGTTGTTCTAGCTCTCTTTCCAGCTGCGTACGAAGAAGAAAGGGCACCCTCTTGTGCCACAGTGCTACGGGACCCACTGTGTCGTCAATATGCAGTTTGACCTGGACATCTTTCAGGCACCCCAAACCTTTAAACAGTTCCGGAAACTCTTGTAGTATGTTCTCCACATGGGAATGGTGGACCTACGAAGCCAAGTTCTTCGGCTGTATGACAACCTAACATTGTTCTGGTATTTTCCTTAGTCACATGGAACTTGGCCCTGACTTGATCGCTTTCACTGACCACGTCCACCTCTATGACTCCTAGCAGAGGAATGGGGGTCGTACCCCTGTAGGTGTAGATCCTGGCCATTGTTGGCATTATCTTTGGCCTAGGAGTCAGTTTCTGGAACTGCTCAGAGTCAATAACATTTACTAACACTCCTGTGTCAATGAGGGCTGATATCTTTACACCTTCCACTTCAATCTGGCACATTGGCAGCATCTCCATTTTTGATTGGTCCGCCCCTTAAAGGATATAATAAAAATGTCATTGTCCTCCTCGTCTTCTTGCTGGTATCCACTGGCCTCAGCGATTTGTTTGCCATCGTCCTCGCCATCCTGAATAAAGAGTTGACGGATGTTCAGGGGATTTTTTGGCTTTGACCCAGGTCCTGTCCCAGCAGATGCATTGCAGTACATTTTTGCGAAGTTATTGGGTCAACTACACTTCAGGCACCGTTTCCGTAGCGCGGGGCACCCTCTGGATCCGTGTCGAGCCATGCCACAGCTCCCACATGCCTTGTCAGTGGTCTGGAATGAGTCTCTTGTCTTGGGTCTCACAGAAAGTCATTCAATTGCCTCAACCTGCTCTTCCTTGACCCTCACCCCGCTCGTAGTCGGAGCAGTTGTAACATTGCGAGCAAGGGTAGATTCCATGGCACCAGCCCTACTGTCTGCCAGCTCATGGGACCTAGCAAGGATCAGGATTTCATCCAACGAGATGCCTGGTTGGCACAGGATCAACTTGCGGAGACTGGATGAACGGCTTCCAAGTTGAGCTTGGATCTCATCTCAAAAAGAAAGTATCCTCGAACTCCCCTTCTACCTGATAAGGTTGGTTAAGTTTGAATCTCTAATAGTCAGGGTTCATTTGTGGATCAGTGTCTATTCAGTGCAGCCACCCCCGCATCATGCTCATCTGATGCCCCTGTGTTTGAAAGGTTCTCGAAGAGGTCATACAGTTCTTCCCCACCCATATGTAGCTTCCAGGACTGTTTTAATGCTCCATCCGTTTCGCGCATTGCACAGAAGAAATTCTGTAGTCTTCCTATCATTGGCGCCATCTCAGCGCAGCAGTTGAAGGATCGCCCAACTGGCTGAAGGGTGGCAACGTCTCCACTAGAGCCTGAACACTTTGGCACTGTGCAGGTGGCGCAGCAGCATGCACGGGTCAGACATCGCTTCTTGTTACCTTGTCTGTAGCAAAGCTGATCCATCGAGTTACCAATTAAGTAATCTTTTATGCACGCAGGTATGCTCACTTGCCACACACCCAAACACTGGTATGCCACCTCCTTCCGGGACCTTCAATCTCCCTGGGCTGGTGAACGTGACCATGATGCCCTCTTTGTTAGGTTGAATGTTGGCTGTAAGGGAGGGGCACACAGGCCAAAGAGCATGAGGAAATTCTTCTCCTAAGCGCCAGTCCGGTTGGTAGGCCCCCATCGGCAGGCTCAGGTCACACATGCAACCCAATGTGTTGCAATGCTCCGCCGCCAGGCTACTCTGGCACACGCCCATTCAGCGCGGTGCCTCATTGGGCTGTATATTCAACGAGCGCACTGCCACCCTTAACATTGTGCGGACGGGCCAGCCTGCACTAGTTGTGCATGGCCGTCGGTGCTCTGGCAAGAACTCGCCTGGACTGACTCCCTTCGACACAGGCGCCTCCATCCTGGCTGGCAGCTCATTACCGCCATTGTCAACACATGGTGAGTAGCGCCCACCACTCGTCGCCAATGTAGAAGGTCATCTAGTGACAACCTCCTGGGCTGCAATCCACACGCACTCACATATGACGACCGCACACTTTGTGGTTGTGATGTGCATTGGCCCCCGGAGGTCCAGGCACCTTTATTTATCTTGTCGGCGCGCCCGGCCTTACGAGTGCATGCATAGCCCCAAACCCCATGTAGTGGCCAGATGGCTCACTACAGTCTCCCTTCTGAATCGGGTCTGACAGAATTCTGAAACTGACCTAAACCCGCTGCAACGGTCATAATTAAAGTGGTCATGCAAGGTGACCAATATATTTCCCATCGAATCATTTGTGGCATCATAATAAATATAACCCCATGTCTACATTGAAGTGGGATGTCATGAATGGCCAAGATGCTGCTCATGATTTATCACATGAATCTTGTTAGAAATGGGGGTCTCTAGTTGGCAAGGGTTTGCACCTTTGTCCAAGTAGGGACCCTTCCTTCTAGTCAGGATAAGGAAGTTACACTCCTAAAATAACCCCTGCTCCCCCCCTTGGTAGCTTGGCATGAGCAGTCAGGCTTATCTTAGTGTAGGCAGTGTGTAAAGCATTTGCACATAACCAACAGTAACACAGTGAAAACACTACAAACGGACACCACACCAGTTTTAGAAAAATATCCAATATTTTATATACTTAAAACAAGGCCAAAAACTGTAAAAATCCACAATACAGTACTTAGAAATCTTCAGTTATCAAAATAAACTTGAAATAAAGTTCCTTGAAGTCGATAGCTCCGTCTGGGGCTATCACTGCGTCGTGAACAACACATCCAAACAGTTCTGGCTGACCGCGGCGTCGCAGGCCAGCTACGGTGTCGGGAAGACCCGCAAAACAGTACCTTTAGAAATGCAGGGCGTCGGCGACGTCTCCTTGAGCTACGTAAGCACGGCATCCGCAGGCGTCGGTTCCGGAGGTCGGTGCAGGAGTCGTCGGGCCCTTGAAGTCACACGCGTTGCAGATCGAACTCCTCGCGTTGAAGTCAGGAGCGCTGGCGTCTGCAGGCGTTGGGTGCTGCGGTGCGAAGTGCAGCAGTGCGGCGTGCGATGCCCTCAGGTCACGGTGCAGGCAGCGGCTTGGTGACGGTCATCCAGCGGTGTCGGTGAGACCGGGGCTGCAGTGCGAAGTGATGCGGTGCTCGTCGCGGTGCTGGCAGGTCACAGAGCAAGCAGCGGCGTCGTCGTTGCTGAAGCGCTGTCGTCGGCTGACGAACTGGAGTCGATGGCGCCGGTAGGCCAAGGCTGCGGTGCAGGATGAGGACGGTGCGTCGGTGCCCTCGAACCACCATGCAAGCAGCGGCATCGATGTTGGCGTGGAGCGGCAGCGTCGGGTATACCAGGGCGACGGCATGAAGCGAGGCACTGCGGAGTGTGGTGCCCACAGGTTGCGGTGCAAGCAGCGGCTCGGTGGTGGCGTCAGGTGGCATCATCGGTGAGACCAGAGTTGCGGTACGGCATTGCGGCTGTGCCCTCTGCGGTGCCTTCAGGACACGGAGTCTGCAGCGGTGTCGTAGATGGTGTCGGGTTGCATTTTCTTCTGTTGCAGCACAAAACACACAGTCCCCAGTGCTGAGGGCAGAAGAACATGAAGTCTTTGCTGTTCCTGAGACTTCTTGAACAGGGGGCAAGCTCTACCTCAAGCCCTTGGAGAAACTCACAAAAAGAAATTGCAGAAAGTTCAGTCCAGTCCTTTCACTGCCCAAGACAGAAGCAGCCACTGCAGGCCAACACAGCAAAGCACACAGCAAAGTGGTAGTCTCTCCTCACAGCTTCTCCAGCTCTTCTTCTTGGCAGTCTTCTTGGTTCCAAAAGAGTTCTAAAGTTTAGGGGTTTGGGCCCCACTTTTTATAGCCCAAAATCCTTTGTCCTCTCAGAGTGTCTGTGCCCAGCCAGAACCAGTTCTGTCCTCTCTGGTGCAGCTTCCTGGCAGGAGGTGGAGACAGCACTGTCAGAGGCAGACCAGGCCCATTCAGGTGAGAGGAAATCTCCTCCCCCTACTCTAAATGCAGCCCAGGTCTATTCAGCCCATCCCTGACCCATCTAGACTCTCTGGAGCCACTGCTCCTCACCAGCCCCTGTCATCCCAAAGCCAGACAGTCAATCCACAAACCCAGCAGAGGCACACTGGATGGCTGAGCAAGAAAATACCTGCTTTCTAAAAGTGGTATTTTCAAACACAGAATGTAAAAATCACCTTCACTAAAAGATGCATCTTTAGATTCTGAGTTCGGGCATACTAAACTTTATTTCTCTACCTTGTTCCCAGGCCCAGTTATGTTTATAAGATGTTATAAACAAACTCCCCATTCTGTCCAATTGGGAACAGGTAGCCTTGCAATAGCGAAAAAAGAAATTGGCAGTAATTTACTATCAGGACATGCCACACACACCAGGGCATGTCCTACCTTTTACATACACTTCACCCTACCCACAGGGGTATCTTGGGTACCTTAGGGGTGACTGACATGTAAGAAAAGGGAAGGTTAGGGCCTGGCAAGTAGGTGCACTTGCCTAGTCGACATATCAGTACCAGACTGCACACTGGCTCTGCAATGGCAGGCCAGAGTTACATTTACAGGTTGCTTGTGTGGGTGGCACAATCTGTGCTGCAAGCCCACTAGCCGCATTTGATTTACAGGCCCGGGGCACACACGGTGCACTGTACTAGGGACTGACTAGTAAATCAAATCAGCCAATTATGGAAACGCCAATCCATAATAACAATTTACAACAGGAGCACTTGCACTTTAACACTGAATAGCAGTGAGAAAGTGCACAGAGACACTAAACCAGCAAAAACAGAGTCAAAACCAGGAGGTCAGAAAGCAAAAAGTCAGGGAAACACGCCAAAAAATGCCAAGTCTAACAACTCTCTACACTGCAAACTTGAGTGGGCAACATTTATTAATTATATGGGATGAAGGGGACCTACCATTTAAGACGTAATCCAGTAGTGCTGAATCGATAGTAAGCAACATCAATAACATGACCATCATTCTTTTCTGATCTCATACATGCCAACGGACCCGAATCAGGCGCGAGACTTCAGATTCTGGAAGCCAAAACTGGCTTTAGTTAACTTTCTCAAACCTGAAATTGCCTCTGCTCCAATAGAAATAAATGGAGAAGATCCATTCCCCCATTTCTTTTCAAAATCTCCCACTTTCCTGTTCTAAAATGTTGGCATGTATGTGATATATGAAGATACTCATACAAACCATTTTATTTACACATTCCCTAATTTTTATTTGCACATTCCCTAATTGAGCAACGTACTCTCCCAAAAAGTTGAGCACATTTGGTGTGGCCTTTTTCAACAAAAAGTAACATATTTTCAGCTGCTTCTTTGGAAAACATGTACTATAAAAACATACCTTGTTCATTATGACATTTGGAGAGAGTATGGCTTCATGTGATAATGACTTACTTTAAATGTCAATAAACGCTTCATCAGCCTTCCCACATAATACACCACCCACCAGGCAGTTTGTCACCTGAATTAGTAAATTACTTGCTGCATACTGGCGCAGCATTGCCAATCACAATACGCACTCTGCAGCAGAGAGACAAATGCGCTCAAGACAGTGTGTTTCCTTTTTTGTTGCTGACTCTGCAGTTATAGGCATTGCTGGGAAACAAGCTTGTGCTCGTAGCACTATCAGATAGATGGAAAAGTAAAGGAAATACTGGTCAAACAGAGCTGCATGGGCTGCATGTGTGCATTTCATGACTGAAAAAGGAGTGTGAAAATAGGTTTCCATAAATGAGAGGCTGTCATTCAAAGAAGGACTGAAGCCTGGCTGTCTTTATCTGTTTCCTGATTGGCCTCTTGCACCTAGTGGACGTCGTACTGTCTCTGAGTTACAAAGCATGTGAAATCCTTTAAAGCACTCACCTGAACTCAGCAGACTTGTATGATTAATCTCTAACAGTGGGGTGATGCAGTGAATTTTATAATAAGTGTTACTCTGACCTGATGAGTGTGGCACTTGGCAGAGCTGAGGAATTGTCTTGGTTAAATTTGAAGGAAGAGCATTTAAACATTAGACAATGTATTGATTCTTTGACAATGACTGTTGTCCTTTTGGGCAGTGCTTGCAATGGAAATATGATAGTGAAGGTACTCACCATTCAGAGATCCCCTTTGGCACCTATTTGTTTATTTATTGATTTATGCAGAGGTGTTAGAGAGCTTTACAATAAAAACAGATCATTACATAAGAATCAAAAATCACACCAATAATTGAGATTTTCCTGGCCTTGGTGTCAGAAAGGCTAGATTTTATTAAAGTATACACAACCGAGGATAGGGGGTCTAAGGGAAACTTTTTGAGACCAGCGCGGATAAGTTCCCCAACACAACTATTACAAAACCACAGGTAATCCACGGGTCTAGCGAGCTAAAGAAGCTCTATAGACATACAGCACAAGCAGAGACTCTCAGACATACAAAGGAAATCCTTTAAAAAGGACGGAATCCCATCACCCACCGAAGTGGCATGCTTCATCATCTGGGATCTCCTCTTGGTTGAAACACCTAGTGCAGCCAAAGGCTACAACCCCCTCACTGTGAGGGAGGAGCTCAGGGATGTTTTTTAGATGTTGTTCAGTTATAGGATCTCCTAAAATCCATCAGATGTAAAGTATTGTAGTTTAAGAGTGATGGGCGCAGTGCAATAATGGGAAAAGTGATATGTGATCTAAAATTGGCTACCAAGAGAGAAAAAAGCTTTATTCATTAACTCCTGGTGTCAATGTTAAAAACAGTGCAGATGCAGTTACAAAATATTGACTGCATTTGTCCAGAAAACAGGTCTACATGTTTCGGCCATAGTGATCTCAGTGGGATCGTGGCCTTCCTCAGGACCTAGATGTTCTATGCTACTGCGTATCAGTGAAAAAAGTGAAGAAAGTTATCAAAACATTTTGATTGAAACGTATACAACCTACAAAACCTGTCGTCTTGGTTTCAGTGGGTTACAGTATGTTGATACCACCTGGAAAGAGAAATGGTGTAATATAAAAATATTGATGACAACAAAGAGATAAAATGCTTGTGCTGAGTAGTCTTACAATCATGTGAGTCATAAGTACCCATCGTTACTTGTACCTTAGAATATACTCATAATATTAATTGTGACGTTCGCTTTCACGTTAATTACGAGAAAACAGCCTCACCTCACCTGGCCACCGCTTAGGACGTGAGGCCCGCTCTAAAAGGAGGAAAAGTGTGGGTAAAAATCGGACACAGGAACCAGTGTGGAGTCTGTTATACCCACACCTTAAATGTTTTTTTGGGTCAATTCAATTCAGTTAGGTATAGTCTCAGAGATGTAAAATAGATGTTGAAACACCAAAGTATAGGCTGACTATTAAATTTATATGAAAATTATTGAAATGAAAGTTGGAAATTCAGATGGAAAATTCAAAACGAGCTTGCAGAGTAGAAATATAAGTATGTGGAACTACTAAATGGAGCCCAAAAGCATATCTCTTTCAGACTGTCCCCAATGGAGCTCGCTTTACAATGTGATACGATTCCCATGTTTGAAAACAAAATTGCGAAATTACCAGCAGGCCAAGATTTTGACAGAAAAAAAGGGTCATATAGACCGATCTAAGTGGGGCAAAGACCACCGCTTAAGCGGGCGACACCCTTTTTAAAGGGAGCCATATTTGTTAAAACATCATCAAACCCTTTTTAACCAAATTTGTTAAGAATTCGTTATTCCTCTAAGTAATAATTAAAGCAAGCGTATGCGTGCTATGTATTTTCCAAAACATTGCTTGAAGGGAAATCTAAACTAGCCGGACTCCATTGAATATAAAATTGCGCAGGCACTGCAAGCTACGTGTAGTACCCGTGCTTGTCAATAATAGTCTGATCGAGAAAACCGTTAAG
Organism: Calotriton arnoldi; assembly: GCA_963921515.1. NCBI lineage: Eukaryota > Metazoa > Chordata > Amphibia > Caudata > Salamandridae > Calotriton > Calotriton arnoldi. The sequence continues at coordinate 312,602 of CAWUFW010013738.1, read as the reverse complement.
TGACAAACAGGAATCACTAAGCCCTTTTAGTAAGAGTGTAGCGTGCTGAAAGAGGTAGTTAATTTCTCTAACCTGTCCGTCGGTACCTCAGACTGTTCAAGAGCTGCAACCGGAGGTAACCGACGGCAGGCTGAGCTGTTGTCTTTATACCCATTTCTAGCACCGGTGTGCCTCATTGGTGTTTCCATGCGGCCCTTTTTGATTACGTCAATGTTAAAGAACTACACCGGTAACCCATAGAATCATGGGATTTGTAGTTTTTCAGATGGAAAAATGTTTAAACGATCCACAATCCTACGATTTTAGTAGAAAAGAACTACTCATCAATCTACAAACATAGGGTTGTCGGGTTTCGACCAATTTGATATAATTTATCAGTTTTCTTGGATAAATAAATAAAACTAAAGAAAAACAGGCTTTCAGTTAAAAACACTGCATCACGTGTCACATGTTAAAAATAAGGCATCGTATTCAATGTTCTTCAGATAAGACACCGCGTAGCGTGTCACTCAGTTTTCAATCAAAACCTGTCCCATGTTAAAAATAAGGCATCGTCTTCGATGTTCTTTAGATAAGACACCGAGTAACGTATCACTAGGTTTTCAATCGAAACGTGCTGTTTCTCATGGTTTGCTATGAGACAACGCTCGGCATTTACTCATGTTCTTCATTCGGAAGGACTACATGAAATGTTGTTTAAGTGGAAATGTACGTTCAGTTTATTGGTCACGCTGAGTATATATCCCTTACATCTAAGAACTTGAATGTATCAAAGGTCAGAAATGTTTTGGTATTTAGAGTGTGGACATGTGACACGCGATGCGGTGTTTTTAACTCAAAGCCTGTTTTTCTTTAGTTTTCTTTATTTATCCAAGAAAACGGATAAATTATATCAAATTGGTCGAAACCCGACAACCCTATGTTTGTAGATTGATGAGTAGTTCTTTTCTACTATAATCGTAGGATTGTGGATCGTTTAAACATTTTTCCATCTGAAAAACTACAAATCCCATGATTCTATGGGTTACAGTGTAGTTCTTTAACATTGACGTAATCAAAAAGGGCCGCATGGAAACACCAATGAGGCACACCAGCGCTAGAAATGGGTATAAAGACAACAGCTCAGCCTGCCGTCGGTTACCTCCGGTTGCAGCTCTTGAACAGTCTGAGGTACCGACGGACAGGTTAGAGAAATTAACTGCCTCTTTCAGCGCGCTACACTCTTACTAAAAGGGCTTAGTGATTCCTGTTTGTCACTTAACGGTTTTCTCGATCAGACTATTATTGACAAGCACGGGTACTGCACGTAGCTTGCCGTGCCCGCGCAATTTTATATTCAATGGAGTCCGGCTAGTTTAGATTTCCCTTGAAGCAATGTTTTGGAAAATACATAGCACACATACGCTTGCTTTAATTATTACTTAGAGGAATAACGAATTCTTAACAAATTTGGTTAAAAAGGGTTTGATGACGTTTTAATAAATATGGCCCCCTTTAACCCGTTCGCTGCTTCTGTCGGCCAACGGCTGTCGCGAGCACTACCTCCGTAGTGCTGCGCACGTCCGTTGGCCGACGCGGCCCCGCCAACTCTTCAAAGCCGCCGCACTGCGGCGGAATTTCGGCTGCGGTAAAGGGGTTAAAAAGGGTGTCGCCCGCTTAAGTGTGGGTCTTTGCCCACTTAGATCGGTCTATCTGACACTTTTCTTCTGTCAAAATCTTGGCCTGCTGGTAATTTCGCAATTTTGTTTTCAAACATTGGAATCGTATGACATTGTAAAGCGAGCACCATTGGGGACAGTCTGAAAGAGATACGCTTTTGGGCTCCATTTAGTAGTTCCACATACTTATATTTCTTTTTTTTAATTAATTTATTTTATTGATTTTCGTAGAACTATCAACAGTGAGACTCAGAAATACATGGGTTCATTGTACATTTCGCACAGTATACAAAAGGAAGACATTATGTAATCAGTATGGTCCAGTAAAACTGTTACACCACATAACCTAGCAGTAGACATCAACTAAGCCCTAACCACATCATTAATACTCCCGTCAATTGAGACGTCCCAGTGTAGCGAGAGCCAGCTGAAGTGTGGGTAATCACATTAACAACATAGGGGCCGATTCCGATCTCGGCCGGTAGGGCACCGAATCGGATTCGGAGGCCTCTTTTCCGACCGATTCGTGCATGAGTTCGGGCGAGCGAGTACGATGCGAGCGTACCCGAAATCGCCAACCAACTCGTTCGCGGGTCCGAACTGCTCCGACCGACTTGCACGGACACGACTCGCACCGCGCAATGGAGACGTTCCCCGACCGAGCCAGTACGATGCGCGCCTCGAGCAGTCCGACCGGCTCGCGCCGTCCGGCTCCAAAGAGCAGTCGGAGCCGGACTTCGGGGGTCCGTGTCGGACCCCCTGCACGCTGGAGCCGCGCGAGTCGCACACAGGGGGACCCATGGGTCCCCCTACACGTGCATGTACGGCGCGACCTGCATCGACGCGAACCCGCTGTAGGGAGCGCCCTTGTTCGCGTCGTACCCATTGAGTCAATGGGAGCCCGTGTACGCGTTGTACGACCGGCTCCCATTGACTTCAATGGGAGTCCGGCCGAATCGAGTCCGATAGCATACGTACGCATCTTACTCGTTCGGTCGGGCTGCTAGAGTCCGATTCGGTCGGAAATCTCTCCGGGTCCGGCTCGGTCGGAGAGATTTCCTGCCCGAATCGGAATCGGCCCCATAGTCTTTGTCCACTATTAGTAACATGGCAACATTGCCCTATATTCAGTCATGTGACACAGTATCTTCACTAGCTGTGGTGAATAAATAAGTTTTATACATCTCCCAAAAGTTTTTAGGTCTATTGCGCGGAGGGAGTAAATCACTAAAAAGTTCCGTCTGCGTACTACAATATGTCATATCACGGGACCACTGTGTGATTGTAGGGACGGGGCCCAGAAACCAGTTGATAGCCACCCTGCGTTTGGCCATCAGCAGACCCATTTCAACCAAACGTCTAACTCCCTTTGGTATTGATTTAGAGTAGCCCAGCAAGGCCAACACTGGGTCTGGCTCCAATGTTAGTTTAGTAATCTGTCCAAGCTCTTTAAAAACAATCACCCAAAATGCAGAGACACCAGGGCAGGTCCAGGCTAAATGAAGAAAATCAGCTAACTGCACTGTACAACGGTCACAGTTTGAGTCTTCCCTCAATCCGTATCTATGTAGCCTCTCTGGGGTGTAATATACCCTGTTAAGGTATTTGAAGTGTACCAGCCTATGTCTCCCATTACGGGATATACGTTGGGTGCTAGTGCAGCAATAGGTCCACATATCATCTGTTAACTCTATGTTAAGGTCCCGCTGCCATGCCAAACGAGCTTTGGTGTAGTGGTTTGCTCTATCTGCCATTGATGTATTGTAGATTGTGGATACTATCCGTTTCGGGGATTTTGCACGTATGGTGCGCGTTAAGGTCAATAACTCTGGTGGCTCCAGGTATTCGTCCCCCAAAGTCATCCTCAACGCTCGGCGTACTCTATGAAATTGAAATCTAGTCAGCAGAGTAGGTTCTGGATCAAGAGGGGTAAAGTTCTCCCATGGTTTGGCCACTCCGTCCTCGAACAAGCCACCTACAGTCTGTATGCCCAGAGTATTAAGTGCCTGTGTAACCCCCTTTTCTTTACATGGCGACAGCCACAAGCACCACTCTAGTGGGGCATACGGCGAATATAGTATCGCACCCGCTTGCTGTTGCAATAGGCGGTGCCAGGCATGCGCCGTTGTGTTAATCGAGTCTAATATGCCCGTCCTCCTGTCCACGTCTTTAAACAGTAATGCAGGTAGTGGAAGTGGTGACGCTACCTCTTTCTCTATTCGAAGGTGAGGGATGTCTGGGGAGCCGTGTATCCAATGGTATGCATGCGCACTTTGTGCAGCCCTGTAATATAACTCGAAATCCGGTGCTCCCAGTCCTCCCATATGATAGGGTAAAACCAGAATCTGCCACTTAACACACGGCTGCTTACCTGGCCAGGCTAGCTTAATCATCAGTGTGGTGAGGCGGTTAAAAAAAAACTGTGGGAGTACCATAGGGATATTGGTAAACAAAAACAGCAGACGCGGCAGTACCACCATTTTCATAATTGGAATTCTACCTAGCAGGGACAACAGGAGTTTTATCCATCGGTCTACCTCATCTTCAAGTTTGCTGTAAGTCACTCCATAGTTCTCTCTAAACAGTGCTTCAGAGTCTGTGTGGACTCTTATACCCAAGTATCTCACCGCTTCCTTGGTCCAATGTAGAGGATAATCCAGATCAATTTGGGGTGTGTTAGGTGTAATTGGGAAGATAATGGATTTCGACCAGTTTACATGTAGACCTGACAGGGCGCCGAAGCGTACCACCTCTCGTAAAACTGTAGACAGATTGATTTCCGGATTTCTAACATACAGAAGAGTGTCGTCAGCATATGTGGAAAGTATGATTTTATAGTGCGGGTAGCTTATGCCTCGATGCTGATGATATTACCTTAGTGCACATGCAAGCGGCTCTGCCACTAACGCATATAACAATGGGGATAAGGGGCAACCTTGACGCGTGCCCCTCGTGATGCGTATGGGCTCAGTAACTATGTTACCAATCTTTATTCTGGCCATGGGTTTATTGTAGAGTGTGCCTATTAATTGGAGGAAGGTTGAACCAACTCCCATTCTAGTCAGTACTTGTGTCATGAAAGGCCACTCAACCGAGTCAAAGGCTTTCTCTATATCTAGAAAGACTGCCACTGCTGGTGTCTCTGGTTTTGTGTGCTGTAATGCCCCAAAAACCGTGCGCAAATTATATGTCAAGTTCCTACCTGGAACAAACCCCGCTTGCTCCGGTGCAACAAGCAGCGGGACCAAGGGGACCAAATGATTCGCTAGTATTTTTGCGAATATTTTCGTGTCAACATTTAACAATGACAACGGGCGATAAGAGGCACATTCCTCCGGGGGTTTACCTGGTTTGAGGAGGGCTACTATAACTGCTTCTGACATGGAGGGTGGCATAGTTCCCGTGACACACATGTCGTCAAATAGAGTGGCCAACTGTGGAAGTAGTTGGTCCAGGAAGGCCCTATAGAAGGAGACCGTCAGACCGTCTGACCCAGGGGCACTCCCCGCTCTCATACCCGACAATGCTAGCAGAATTTCGTTACGTTCAATTGGTCTCATGAGGAACTCCCTGTGTGTGTTAGTGAGCCATGGAAGTTGTATGTTTGTTAAATAATCTGTAATCTCGTCAACCGATGCAGCACTTCGAGTTGAATATAGTTCTGTGTAGTATTGGCGGAATCTGTCCGCCACATCGGTTACCTCAGTTAAAATCTCACCTTCTGCTGACCTGACCTCGGCCACTTGTACTTTGTCCCTCCGCTTCTTAGTCAATTGGGCCAGAACTGACCCCGGCCTTTCACTTTCGCCATACGCCCGAGCTGTGGCGTATTCACCCAGGTGTTTAATTTCATCGTCAGCTGTCGTGTGGTATGCCTCTAGCAAGTCCGATAGTTCCCTCCTGACAGTGTCGTCCGTATCCGTCAATTGGCGTCTTTCCAAGATCCTAATTTTCCCTTCTAAGTCAGTTAGGCGTTTTCGTATAGAGCGTAGGACACCCGAGTGTTTCGATATCGTGACCCCTCTGATATAGACTTTGAATGCCTCCCAGACTACTTGGTAGTCGTCAACAGAACCCACATTCTTATCAAAAAACTTATCTATTGCCTCTGCCATTTCTTCCTTGAACACTGTGTCTAATAGTGAATAGGGTGGAAACCGCCATGTAAATGGGGGATATGCCTGTGAGGTGTATCTATCACCAGTAGGATTGGCGAGTGGTCTGACAGTGTACGAGGCAGCACCTGGCACGTGTGTACCCTGTCGCCAAGAGACCTGGCTGCAAGCCAATAATCGATACAAGTATGTAGGGTATGGTATGCTGAGTAGTGTGTAAAGCCTCCTTGGTGAGGGTATTTCATGCGCCAAACGTCTCTAAGATCAAACCTGACCATCACGGACTCCAACGCCCTGGCCGCTGCTGCAGTCTGCCTCACCGGACCGCCCGATCTATCAAGTTTAGGGTCTAGAACCAAATTAAAATCACCCCCCCAGAGTTGTTCCCCCACGCTAAGATTACCTAATTTGTCTGATAGAGTGGTAAAGAATTCTGGGTTGTCAAAGTTAGGTCCATAAATATTTACTATGAGTATATCCATGCCTTTCCCGCAGCACCTCGAGACCGTATATCTGCCGGCTGTGTCAGTGATCACTGGGTTGAGAGTGAGGGAAGATTTCGGGTTGACCCAAGTAAGGACGCCTCGTGCATGTGTGGTAAAGCCTGCGTCGTGTATGTTGCCATGTAACCCTCTGCAGCGCAACATAGGGGAGTTGGGAGGGAGGTGTGTCTCTTGCAGTAGGGCAACATCTATCGCGTGTCTCATCAGATATGAAAGAACTTTACGAACTTTTCTGTGATCGTTCAGTCCTCTAACATTCCATGTAAGTGTTCTGATGGTATCCACCTTCGTGTCCCGATTGCCGTCAGTTGTGTGCGTCATTGAATCGGTCAATGCTGCCATGTTGTGGTCATGCTTGTTATATAGCTGTAATATATCAAGTGTGTATGTCTACCTTTAATTACATCACGTCCTCTGAGTCTCAATAACCTTCCTCCCCCCACCCACATCAGAGCCCCCCCAACTTTGGCCTGACGAAAAGTACCCCTAAAGCTCCCCAAATCATAACTTATGCAAAGCTGTCCAGAACTGCCATAACCCATCCCACCCCCACTATCAAAAGTGATTACAATACCCCAATGATGTGTTACCCCCCCAGAAATCAAAATACCCTCCCAAGTGTGATTCACTCGTGGGCGGATGTTGCTCGCCTGACAAGGAGTACTATCCGGCCTAGTTGTAGCCGTACTCCGAACACCGTCAAAACTATAATATGCAACTACATAACTATTTGAATCCCCTAGCCCGCCATTGGAAAAGGACCCGAACCCTGCAATGCTGGCCGCTGATCAGTTATATGAAAACTAGGGCGCACCAAGGCAAATCGTCAGTGCCCTATAGGAGTCATCCCAAAGTGGACCACAGTCTAGAACCTGATCTCAATGTTCGACCCCTCAGGCAACACTCTAGGGGCCTACCTCAAAGGTAACATGCAATTGCCATGACTAGAACTGGGGCAGACGCCCTGCTACGCTTACTGACTAGAGTTATGTCATATCTATAACCCCCAGCACTCAGGTCCCAAATCGCCGAGGTCCGTACACCAAGCCCAGTCGCAAGATAATACTTATTGCCTGTAGATGACACCCATCGTTCAGTCCTGCTCCTCCAGAGGTCCTCCTGCCGCTTCATCAAGCAGTTGCCGCTCAGGGCTACGACTCTGCTTTTTGGACCAGTCTTTCAGGGCCTTCTGCAGGGCCCTGGGGTCTGTGAAGAAGTGGGAACGGCCTTGTTTGTTAACCCGGAGTCTGGCTGGGTATAGCATGGCGTAGTCGATACCGAGGTCCCGGAGCTGTTTCTTCATTGGGGCAAACTGACGGCGCGCCTCCTGTACTCGGATTGTAAAATCCGGGAACAATGAAATCGTGGAGCCTTCATATCGTAAGGGCTGTTTCTCCCTTGCCGTCTTCAATGTGACATCCCTGTCCCGGTAGTTGAGCAGTTTTGCGATGACCGGCCTAGGAGCCGCTCCTGGAGGCGGACGTGGACCCAGGGATCGATGTGCCCTTTCCACCACAAACATGGCAGAGAATATTTCGTTGCCAAGCAGAGACACGAGCAGTTTCTCTATAAATTGTTCCATGTTGACAGTAGGGGTGTTCTCCGGCAGGCCAGTAATTCTAAGGTTACAGCGCCGAGAGCGCGCTTCTAAGTCCTCAGTCTTATCTTGTAAGACCCGCAGAACTCTGCCAAGTTGTTTATGTTCAGTGTCTAAGGTGGTTTGCGCCTCCTCTACCTCCGTTATCCTGCGCTCAGACATGTCAAGCCATTCAGCATGCTTATCGAGTCTCTCCGCCATGCGGTCCATCCTATAGGAAAGGGCATCCATCTTAGTGCCCAGCGCGGAGATACCGTTCTGCAAACTCTTCTCCATCGCAACCAGCATGCCACGGATATCCGGGTGCGTCTCCTCAGTGGTGCATGCTAGCTTCGTCTTCAGTGGAGGTGTCACGGGACTTCGACCGCTTTTGGTCAAATGTTAGCTTTGGTTGGGTCCTGTCTACCCTTCCCATCCTGGCCGCTCGCTGTTTCTCGTATGCGGGCAGTAGGGGCCCAGCCGTCTGTGGGGTAGAGATACGATATGCAACGCAGTCCCAGGCTGCTTGCCACGGTCACTACCAGGCAGCGCAGCAAGCACCCAGCATCCAGACCAAAACAGTTCACCAGCGGTCCAGTACGGGCCGTAGACTCCAATGTAGGCACTCAGTACTCAGTCCTACACAGTGGAGTAACTGCGGATTGGACGTGCAGCCGGGCAAGAACCCCACAGTGGTAGCTTCTGTAGGCTGGGACGGCCGCCCCCTCTTCGTCAGCCTAGCACGCCAACTTCGCAGGCTGGATCCGCCTCTGATTCCCCCGTGGCGCGATTTGTACAGCAATCCCAAGGAGGGCCAAACGGGGGCTACATACAACAGAGCCTCACACAGTTCGGTCCCAGAGAGTGTGCACTCACCGGTACGGTCAATCTATGCCCGGGCAGGAGACACGTAGGAGAGCACCTCCGCCCCTGGGACGCCACAGATCTTCCGGGGTGACTGCACAGGTCCCGCGGGTTACCGCCACAGGCTATCCCCTAGGCTCGCCTCTCATCCACCACTGGTCAGCTCCCACAGGGGCAGAAGCCTCCACCTGGCTAGAGCAGTCACTCATGAGGCGGCAGCCCGGGGTCCGCAACGCTGCGCGGCTCCAAAATGGCGGGTCTGATCGTGTAGATCCCCCCGGGGCTCGTTGGAGCAGGAGAGCCAGGTGCCGACTGAGGTCCCCCGCAGCGATTTCGCACCCCGTCGTGTCAGCTACCTCCAAAACAGCAATCCGGGTCCGGGTGATCTCCAGGTAGCCGTCACACTGCACAATCATAGAACTTCCACACCACAGCTGGAGTTTGCCGCTCACACCGCTGCCCAACTGCGCGCTGCCAGGGATAGACGCAGTTCTCAAGGGAAGCGACAACTCGGGGGCCAGCTCTGTTTCCACGGAGCCAGGGTCAATGCTCGTCGCGGTCCGTGCTGCACACCCCTCGGGCACCCGCACCCCCGAGCCCCGGAGCACGGGACGCCTCACTGCGCAACTGGAGACCGGGGATCCGCAGAAACGCGCAGCTCCGTCCGCTCAGGCCGTCCCAAGGTCGGAATCAGCTCTCTGTGTTCCGGAGCGCCTCCGAAAGCAGGGAAACGCTGTTAGGCGCCTGCTGAGTCGTGTAGTTGCCGGATATTTTATGAATAGATCGACAGTGTTACGGAGCACGCAGCTCAAGCGGCCATCTTGGTCGCGAGCAAGCTCTGCCCCACATACTTATATTTCTACTCTGCAAGCTCGTTTTGAATTTTCCATCTGAATTTCCAACTTTCATTTCAATAATTTTCATATAAATTTAATAGTCAGCCTATACTTTGGTGTTTCAACATCTATTTTACATCTCTGAGACTATACCTAACTGAATTGAATTGACTCAAAAAAACATTTAAGGTGTGGGTATAACAGACTCCACACTGGTTCCTGTGTCCGATTTTTACCCACACTTTTCCTCCTTTTAGAGCGGGGCCTCACGTCCCGAGCGGTGGCCAGGTGAGGTGAGGCTGTTTTCTCGTAATTAACGGGTAAGCGAACGTCACAATTAATATTATAAGTATATTCTAAGGTACAAGTAACGATGGGTACTTATGACTCACATGATTGTAAGACTACTCAGCACAAGCATTTGATCTCTTCGTTGTCATCAATATTTTTATATTACACCTTTTCTTTTTCCAGGTGTTATCAACATACCGTAACCCACTGAAACCAAGACAACAGGTTTTGTAGGTTGTATAAGTTTCAATCAAAAGGTTTAGATAACTTTCTTCACTTTTTCACTGATACGCAGTAGCATAGAACATCTAGGTCCTGAGGAAGGCCATGATCCCACTGAGATCACTATGGCCAAAACATGTAGACCTGTTTTCTGGACAAATGCAGTCAATATTTCGTAACTGCATCTGCACTGTTTTTAACCTTGACACCAGGAGTTAATGAATAAAGCTTTTTTCTCTCTTGGTAGCCAATTTTAGATCACATATCACTTTTCCCATTATTGCACTGCGCCCATCACTCTTAAACTACAATACTTTACATCTGATGGATTTTAGGAGATCCTATAACTGAACAACATCTAAAAAACATCCCTGAGCTCCTCCCTCACAGTGAGGGGTTTGTAGCCCTTGGCTGCACTAGGTGTTGCAACCAAGAGGAGATCCCAGATGATGAAGCATGCCACTTCGGTGGGTGATGGGATTCCGTCCGTTTTAAAGGATTTCCCCTTTGTATGACTGAGAGTCTCTGCTTGTGCTGTATGTCTATAGAGCTTCTTTAAGCTCGCTAGACCCGCGGATTAGATTTTATTAAAGACACGGAGGCAAGTATTATGCCGTCTTTTCTTCTGTTTATTAAATAGCAGGCAAACAAAAACATGAGCAGAATTGAAACTACTGGGAGAAAAATTAAGGAAAGTTCACAAAGAATTAAGGAAAATATTAGGGAAAAAGGAATTCCATTTGAGAACTCTAGCCAGGATCCTAGGCCTCCTATCCTCAACGATTCAAGCTAGCCACCCAGGCCCCTTGTACTGCCGAGCTCTCCAGAGACTCCATGATCTGAGGGAGTCCATTCAGGTGAAAGTGGATGATTGATTAATAAAGGATCGAACATGTTCTGACCCAACAGGTCCAAAAGTGATCCATCCTCCCATCTCAATTTGCCTTCCCCAGGCAAATTCCCAATCAGTGAACCATTGTCTTTAGAATCAAAATCTGACGAACAACCTATCTCTATCTCCGCACTACCGGAAGATTCATCACAAGCAGCCACCTTGTGCTTACGCCCTTTGGATCTTCTGGCAACTTCAAATTGTGAGCCTTTTTCCTGCCCATCCTTGATGCCCTCAGCATCCTGTCCTTGTCTGTCATCACAGCAAACATGCTCTACCAAGGTAGACCTCTTTTTCTTAGCCAGCGCATTGCTGGTTGACACATTTTTTCTCTTGCGCAATGCTTTCTTGGCAGTTCTATGGGCCTCTTCTGCCTCAGGTGCCGACCAAAACCGCTCTTCATCCACATTGGATTACTTTAAAGACAAACATTCCAGCTTCTTTTCCATCCTAAGGGACACCTTAGTAGTGATCTTTTCTATAGCTTTATTGAGCTTCTCCTCCAAAGAAAGCTCTAAAGATTCTTCATCCTGTTACATACTGAATTGACCGACAATTGTAATACAGAAGAACTTCAATCAAGTCCTACTGAAATACTACACACACAGGGGCCGATTCCGATTCAGGCCGGAAATCTCCCCGACCGAGCCGGACCCGGAGAGATTTCCGACCGAATCAGACCCTAGCAGTCCGACCGAACGAGTACGATGCGTTCGCATGCAATCGGACTCGATTCGGTCGGACTCCCATTGAAGTCAATGGGAGCCGGTCGTACAACGCGTGCGCGGGCTCCCATTGACTCAATGGGTGCGAAGCAAACAAGAGCGCCCCTACAGCGGGTACGCGTCGAAGCGACTCACGCCGTACATGCACAGGTAGGGGGGACCCATGGGTCCCCCCTGTGTGCGACTCGCGCGGCTACGCGTACAGGGGGGTCCGACACGGACCCCCAAAGTCCGGCTCCGACTGCTCTTTGGAGCCGGACTGCGCGAGTCGGTCGGACTGCTCGAGGCGCGCATCGTACTCACCCGGCCGGGGAACGTCTCCATCCCGCGGTGCGAGTCGTGTCCGTGCGAGTCGGTCAAAGCGGTTGGGTCCCGCGAACGAGTCGGTCGGCGATTTCGCGAGCGCTCGCATCGTACTCGCTCGCCCGGACGCACGTCCGAATCGGTCGGGAACGAGGGCTCCGAATCGGATCCGGTAAAGCCGAATCCGATTCGGTGCCCTATCGGCCAAGATCGGAATCGACCCCACAGTGTAAATAAAAGAAATTTGTCCTCAAAGATATATTACCACCAAACTTAAAATATGCTACCTCCAGAAAAAAAATGGCCCTCATCAAGCGGAGCTAAATCCTCTACTTCCGATGACAACGAAACACTGCATTAACTGTAAAAGACAGTTTCCTCAGATAATCGAATCCCTGTTTTTAAAATTTTTTTATTTAAGATATCCTCAGATAATTGATCCCTGTTTTTTTATTTATTTAACTCTGGTTTAACTTATAGAACAGTTAATGTTTACAGATCAGCTATTGCCGTGGGCCATTCTCTAGTGGATGGTGTTCCCATGGGACAGAGCTTGCTAACTAAAAAGATAATTAGAAGCATACGGGTACTAAGCCCCTACTGCAAAATACACTGCTTTATGGAACGTTAGGGACGTGCTACAAATCCTAATTAGTTGGGGCCAAAACTCGAACTTATCCCAAAAACACATCTCCTACAAACTTACAGTATTACTCTGCCTGGTGTCCTTTAGGCGAACCTCAGAAGTGAAGGCCTTAGATTTTACTAGCAGGACTTATCAACCTGAAGAGGTCTGCTTTTGACTTAAAAAACGGACCAAAACTATGTCATCCTCGATCTTTCACCCTCTACTTTCCTCAGAATGAGAGTCTGTGCATGGTAAAGTGTTGGAAAAATACGAGAAGAGATCTGAAAGTATGAGATGTAACACTGCACAATTGTTGATTTCACACAAAAGACCCATTAAACCAGTTTCTTCACCTACTCTAGCAAGATGGGTGAAAGAAGTAATGATTGAGAGTGGTGTGGATACATCTATCTTTCGGGCACACTCTCTTTGGGGTGCGTCAGCTTCCAGAGCCTTTATCTTAGGAGGAGGTCTAGAAGATTTCCTTAGGGCAGCAGAGTGGTCGAATGAAAATATGTTCAAAAAATGTTATTTTTGACCAATCACAAACGTGATCAATAACATACTAAACACACTTTGAACTTGCATAATGTTAGCCTCCGTGTCATGCCATAACATTTAGATTTTAGCCTCCAAGTCTGAGTGAAGCCCCTAAAATGTGCCTCTTGGGACATATCATTGATAATTGTCGGTGGGCCGACAATGCCAAGGAGGAGAACTTGGCATTTGTTGAGGAATCTCTCAAGACCCTTCCTGGGGTCCCTGCCAATTGGGCGTTAAGCGTATTGTCATGGATGAGTGGCCTAGAGCATTCAGCCTTGAGGGCATTCCTCCCTTCTTTCTCTAGTGGAAATTCAATTCACCTCTCAATGAATTTGCCCACAAGTTCAACCGGCCACCTTTCAGCACTTCTGGGATGTTTAATACTGTGGGGCGAGAACATATTCTCTCCTAACAGATTCCTGAGGTCGTTTTGAGAGGTAGAAGGAACTTGATCTTTATCCTCACTGAAGAGGTCATCTCTATCAACACCCCCTTGGAGGTCGAGTACATACTCCTTATAAAGCTCATCATAGTCTTTCTGGAGCTCCTCCTCCCCATACTCAATTTCTTGAATGTCCATGTCTTGTGTGTTGCTCAGGACACCCATCACCGGGAAATGTTTTACAACGCAACTTTTACAACGCAGGTGACATTACTTCGCATGCCATTACAATCCATGTGCCATTACAACGCATGCCATTGCAATGCATGCCATTACAACGCATAGTAAGGTAAGTAATGGATGTAAGTGAGGTAAGTTGTTATTTTTGATTATTTTTATATTTTGTTTTTTTAGGATAGTAATAGTTAATAATAGTATTATTTTACAATTTTTTAAATTGTTTAAAAAATATATATCATAAAATGTAATTAAAATGGATAGGTTTTGTTTGGGTATTGTATTACTACTCAGGTGTTATTTCAAAATATTTGAGTTTTATTAAAAATTAGATTAGTTGTTAATTTATTTAAAAAATATATATATCTATAACTTAATATATTAATTTAAAATATATTAAATGTGCTTTGCACTTTTTCCCTGGGACGGTATGTATGGGAAATAGGGGTTTTGGGTGGGGAGTGTATTAATACTCAGGTATTTATTTTTAATAGTTGAGAATTAAATGATATTTAGTTTTAGTCATAGTAATTTTTTTTTTTTTTTTTAAATTAATAAAAAAGGCTTAGGCACGTATCCTCTGGGATGGGATGCATGGGAAATAGGGGTTTTGGGTGGGGGAGTGTATTAATACTCAGGTAATAATTTTAAAACTTAATAATTAATTTATATTTATAATGATAGAAATATTTTATATTAATTTATTTAAAATATTTGAGAAATGGTTAGGCATCTATAATTTGGGAATGGATGCATGTGAAATATGGGTTTTGGGTGGGGGATTGTATTAATACTCGGGTATTAATTTTAATACTTGAGAATTAATAGAAATTTAGTTTTACTGTTAGATAATTTAAAAAATAATTTATATTTAAAGTAATAAAAAGGCTTTTGCCTCTATAATCTGGGAAACGTGTTTTGGGTGGGGAGTGTATTAATACTCAGTTATTTTTTAACATTCTAGACAATTAATTGATATTTAGATTTACTGATGGATAATTATTAAAATCTTTTTTGGTAATAATATTAAAAAAGGCTTTTGCACCTATCCTCTGGGACGGGATGCTTGGGAAACAGGGGTTTTGGGTGGGGGAGTGTATTAATACTCAGGTAATAATTTTAATACTTGAGTATTATTTATTACTATAATTTATACGTTTTTTAATTGTAAAACTTTTAAATTAATTTTAATGAATAAAATTTATAAAAGGAATGTGCAGATAAATTCAGGGTGTTTATGAGAAGGGGGTGATTTGATTTAAAGGAATAAATATAACTTATCATTTAAAAATTTATATTAATTTTAAATTAATTTTATAAACCAATAATCTTTTAAAAGTTAATTAGTATATTTAAAAAATTTGAGAGAGCATAAATGTACATGAGTATGCATAAAAAGACATGTAAAATGTATAAAAGCAAACATTTAATAAAAAAATTAATAGTTAAAAAAGCAATCAATAGACACATTAACCCCTTCGCTGCTAGGCCTTTTCCCCCCCTGTGCTAAGCCTTTTTTTGGCTATTTGGGGTAGTGCGGGCTTAGGCCCCTGTAACTTTTTGACCACATAAGGTATCCACGCCAAATTTGCGTCCTTTTTTTCTAACATCATGGGGATTGTAAAGGTACCCAGGGTTTGTGGATTCCCCTGGAGGGGACCCAGAAATTAGCCAAAATACAGCAAAACTTTGTTTTTTGGGGAAAAATGCGAAAAAGGGCTACAGATGAAAGCGTCTTGTTTTTCCCTGCAAATGGCATCAAAAGGGGTTGTGGTGCTGAAATCACCATCTTCCCAGCTTTCAGGTACAAGCAGACTTTTGTCAGAAAACCAACTTTTTTACACAGTTTTGGCATTTTTCTGGGACATAGCCTGTTTTTGCTATTTTTGTGCTTTCAACCTCCTTCCAGTTAATGGTAGAAATGGGTATGAAACCAATAATGGATCCTGAAAAGCCATACATTTCTGAAAAGTAGACAAAATTCTGAATTCAGCAAGGGGTCATTTGTGTAGATCCTTAAAGTTTTCCTTATAGAAACTAACAGTTAAATGAAGGAAAAATTGAAAATTAGATGAAAAAAACAGCCATTTGTGTCAACGTTTTCACCTGTAACTTCTTCTAATTATGACAGCTATTTGAAAGCAATATACCGTTATATCCACTGGACCTTTCTGGTTGTGGGGATATATAGGACTTGTAGAGTTCACCAAGAACCCGACGAACCCAGAGCCAATAACTGAGCAGCATCTTGCAATGGTTTTTATTATGTACCGGGTATATAGCAATTATTTTGGGAAAATGTATACATGGAAAAATTGTTATGAAAGACACCTATGTATTTCTGAAATGGGAACAAAATGTAGATTTTAGAAACAGTAGATATTTGCACATTTCCGAAATTGGGAGTACCCATACTAGCATGAGAATTATAGGTCATTTTTCAAAATGACTTATTTTTTCACATTGTCTTTCATTTGGAAGGCAGAAATGCATCGAAAGTCAATAGGTAATAACAGTTGCTCTACAATTCTGTGTTACCCTAAGTCTCCCGATAAAAATGGTACCTCACTTGTGTGGGGAGCCCTTGTGCCCACAACAGGAAATGGCTCAAAATGCAACGTGGACGGACCACATTTTCACAATGAAAAATTACCCTTTTTTTGCAAAGTGCCTAGGTGGAGTTTTGAACCCTAGCTCTGCCGGCACCTAGGGAAACCTAGCAAACCTATACATATTTGAAAACTAGACACCCAGGGGAATCCAGGATGGGGTGACTTGACTGCCTCCCACCAGGTTCTGTTACCCAGAATCCCTTGCAAACCTAAATAATTGTAAAAAAAAACACATTTTCCCCACAATTCTGTGGTGGAAAGTTCTGGAATCTGCGTGGATCCACAAATTTCCACCCACCCCGTGTTCCACAAAGTCTTATGAGAAAAATGGTACCTCACTTGTGTGGGTCGGCCTAGTGCCTGCGACAGGAAACGGCGCAAAG
Organism: Calotriton arnoldi; assembly: GCA_963921515.1. Taxonomy (NCBI): domain Eukaryota; kingdom Metazoa; phylum Chordata; class Amphibia; order Caudata; family Salamandridae; genus Calotriton; species Calotriton arnoldi. Next base: position 295,832 of record CAWUFW010013738.1, on the reverse strand, counting down.
CGCAACGTGGTCACACTTCAATTTTGCAGTGAAAAATGACCCTTTTTGGCAAAGTGCCTAGGTGTAGTTTTTGAACCCTAGCTCTGCCGGCACCTAGGAAACCTAGCAAACCTATACATTTTTGAAAACTAGACATCCAGGGAATCCAGGATGGGGTGACTTGACTGCCTCCCACCAGGTTCTGTTTCCCAGAATCCCTTGCAAACCTAAAAAATTGTCAAAAAAACACATTTTCCCCACATTTCTGTGGTGGAAAGTTCTGGAATCTGCGTGGATCCACAAATTTCCACCCACCCCGCGTTCCCCAAAGTCTTACGAGAAAAATGGTACCTCACTTGTGTGGGTCGGCCTAGTGCCTGCGACAGGAAACGGCGCAAAACGCAACGTGGTCACACCTCAATTTTGCAGTGAAAAATGACCCTTTTTGGCAAAGTGCCTAGCTGTAGTTTTGAACCCTAGCTCTGCCGGCACCAAGGAAACCTAGCAAACCTATACATTTTTGAAAACTAGACACCCAGGGGAATCCAGGATGGGGTGACTTGACTGCCTCCCACCAGGTTCTGTTACCCAGAATCCCTTGCAAACCTAAAAAGTGTCCAAAAAACACATTTTCCCCACATTTCTGTGGTGGAAAGTTCTGGAATCTGCGTGGATCCACAAATTTCCACCCACCCCGCGTTCCCCAAAGTCTTACGAGAAAAATGGTACCTCACTTGTGTGGGTCGGCCTAGTGCCCGCGACAGGAAACGGCGCAAAACGCAACGTGGTCACACCTCAATTTCGCAGTGAAAAATGACCCTTTTTTGGCAAAGTGCCTAGCTGTAGTTTTTTAACCCTACCTCTGCCGGCACCTAGGAAAACCTAGCAAACCTATACATTTGTGAAAACTAGACACCCAGGGGAATCCAGGATGGGGTGACTTGACGGCCTCCCACCAGGTTCTGTTACCCAGAATCCCTTACAAACCTAAAAAATTGTCCAAAAACACATTTTCCCCACATTTCTGTGGTGGAAAGTTCTGGAATCTGCGTGGATCCACAAATTTCCGCCCACCCGCGTTCCCCAAAGTCTTACGAGAAAAATGGTACCTCACTTGTGTGGGTCGGCCTAGTGCCTGCGACAGGAAACGGCGCAAAACGCAACATGGTCACACCTCAATTTCGCAGTGAAAAATGACCCTTTTTTGGCAAAGTGCCTAGCTGTAGTTTTTGAACCCTACCTCTGCCGGCACCTAGGGAAACCTAGCAAACCTATACATTTTTGAAAACTAGACACCCATGGGAATCCAGGATGGGGTGACTTGACTGCCTCCCACCAGGTTCTGTTACCCAGAATCCCTTGCAAACCTAAAAATTGTCCAAAAAAACACATTTTCCCCACATTTCTGTGGTGGAAAGTTCTGGAATCTGTGTGGATCCACAAATTTCCACCCACCCCGCGTACCCCAAAGTCTTACGAGAAAAATGGTACCTCACTTGTGTGGGTCGGCCTAGTGCCTGCGACAGGAAACGGCGCAAAATGCAACGTGGTCACACCTCAATTTCGCAGTGAAAAATGACCCTTTTTGGCAAAGTGCCTAGCTGTAGTTTTTAACCCTAGCTCTGCCGGCACCTAGGGAAACCTAGCAAACCTATACATTTTTGAAACCTATAAACCCAGGGGAATCCAGGATGGGGTGATTTGACTGCCTCCCACCAAGTTCTGTTACCCAGAATCCCTTGCAAACCTAAAACATTGTCCAAAAAACCACATTTTCCCCACATTTCTGTGGTGGAAAGTTCTGGAATCTGCGTGGATCCACAAATTTCCACCCACCCCGTGTTCCCCAAAGTCTTACGAGAAAAATGGTACCTCACTTGTGTGGGTCGGCCTAGTGCCTGCGACAGGAAACGACGCAAAACGCAACGTGGTCACACTTCAATTTCGCAGTGAAAAATGACCCTTTTTTGGCAAAGTGCCTAGGTGTAGTTTTTCAACCCTAGCTCTGCCGGCACCTAGGGAAACCTAGCAAACCTATACATTTTTGAAAACTAGACACCCAGGGGAATCCAGGATGGGGTGACTTGATTGCCTCCCACCAGGTTCTGTTACCCAGAATCCCTTGCAAACCTAAAAAATTGTCAAAAAAACCACATTTTCCCCACATTTCTGTGGTGGAAAGTTCTGGAATCTGCGTGGATCCACAAATTTCCACCCACCCGCGTTCCCCAAAGTCTTACGAGAAAAATGGTACCTCACTTGTGTGGGTCGGCCTAGTGCCTGCGACAGGAAACGGCGCAAAACGCAACGTGGTCACACCTCAATTTCGCAGTGAAAAATGACCCTTTTGGCAAAGTGCCTAGCTGTAGTTTTTGAACCCTAGCTCTGCCGGCACCTAGGGAAACCTAGCAAACCTATACATTTTTGAAAACTAGACACCCAGGGGAATCCAGGATGGGGTGACTGGACTGCCTCCCACCAGGTTCTGTTACCCAGAATCCCTTGCAAACCTAAACAATTGTCAAAAAAAACACATTTTCCCCACATTTCTGTGGTGGAAAGTTCTGAAATCTGCGTGGATCCACAAATTTCCACCCACCCCGCGTTCCCCAAAGTCTTACGAGAAAAATGGTACCTCACTTGTGTGGGTCGGCCTAGTGCCCGCGACAGGAAACGACGCAAAACGCAACGTGGTCACACCTCAATTTCGCAGTGAAAAATGACCCTTTTTTTGCAAAGTGCCTAGCTGTAGTTTTTTAACCCTACCTCTGCCGGCACCTAGGGAAACCTAGCAAACCTATACATTTTTGAAAACTAGACACCCAGGGGAATCCAGGATGGGGTGACTTGACTGCCTCCCACCAGGTTCTGTTACCCAGAATCCCTTGCAAACCTAAAAATTGTCCAAAAAACACATTTTCCCCACATTTCTGTGGTGGAAAGTTCTGGAATCTGCGTGGATCCACAAATTTCTGCCCACCCCGCATTCCCCAAAGTCTTACGAGAAAAATGGTACCTCACTTGTGTGGGTGTGCCTAGTGCCCGCGACAGGAAACGGCGCAAAACGCAACGTGGTCACACCTCAATTTCGCAGTGAAAAATGACCCTTTTTTGGCAAAGTGCCTAGCTGTAGTTTTTGAACCCTACCTCTGCCGGCACCTAGGGAAACCTAGCAAACCTATACATTTTTGAAAACTAGACACCCAGGGGAATCCAGGATGGGGTGACTTGACTGCCTCCCACCAGGTTCTGTTACCCAGAATCCCTTGCAAACCTAAAAAATTGTCAAAAAACCACATTTTCCCCACATTTCTGTGGTGGAAAGGTCTGGAATCTGCGTGGATCCACAAATTTCCACCCACCCGCGTTCCCCAAAGTCTTACAAGAAAAATGGTACCTCACTTGTGTGGGTCGGCCTAGTGCCTGCGACAGGAAACAGCGCAAAACGCAGCGTGGTCACACCTCAATTTCGCAGTGAAAAATGACCCTTTTTGGCAAAGTGCTTAGCTGTAGTTTTGAACCCTAGCTCTGCCGGCACCTAGGGAAACCTAGCAAACCTATACATTTTTAAAAACTAGACACCCAGGGAATCCAGGATGGGGTGACTTGACTGCCTCCCACCAGGTTCTGTTACCCAGAATCCCTTGCAAACCTAAAACATTGTCAAAAAACCACATTTTCCCCACATTTCTGTGGTGTAAAGTTCTGGAGTCTGCGTGGATCCACAAATTTCCACCCACCCCGTGTTCCCCAAAGTCTTACGAGAAAAATGGTACCTCACTTGTGTGGGTCGGCCTAGTGCCTGCGACAGGAAACGGCGCAAAACGCAACGTGGTCACACCTCAATCTCGCAGTGAAAAATGACCCTTTTTGGCAAAGTGCCTAGCTGTAGTTTGTGAACCCTAGCTCTGCCGGCACCTAGGGAAACCTACCAAACCACACATTTCTGAAAAGTAGACACCCAGGGGCTTCCAGGGAGGTATGGCTTGCGTGGATCCCCCAACGTTTCCTTCCAGAATCCCCTGCAAACCTCAATTTTAGCTGAAAAAATCACTTTTTCACACATTTTTGTGTGGGAAACTGTGGCATCACTGGCCTCACACAAATTTCCTACCACCCAGCGTTCCCCCAGGTCTCCCGATAAAAATGGTGCCTCACTTGTGTGGGAGGCCCAAGTACCCACGACAGGCAAGGGCCCAAAACGTAGTGAGGCGACATCAAAATTGCCTATCTCAAAACCACCTGGTTTTGCAGAAGTCACCTGGGTTTTGGCCCGTGCTCGGCGGCCATCTAGGAAACCTACCAAACCCACACATTTCTGAAAAGTAGACACCCGGGGCTTCAGGAGGTATGGCTTGCGTGGATCCCCAACGTTTCCTTACCAGAATCCTCTGCAAACCTCACTTTTAGCTGAAAAAAATCACTTTTTCACACATTTTTTGTGGGAAAGTGTGGCATCACTGGCCTCACACAAATTTCCCACCACCAGCGTTCCCCCAGGTCTCCCGATAAAATGGTGCCTCACTTGTGTGGGAGGCCCAAGTACCAGCGACAGGCAAGGGCCCAAAACGTAGTGAGGCGACATCAAAATTGCCTATCTCAAAACCACCTGGTTTTGCAAGGAGTCACCTGGGTCTTTGGCCTCGTGCTCGGCGGCCATCTAGGAAACCTACCAAACCCACACATTTCTGAAAAGAAGACACCCGGGGCTTCCAGGAGGTATGGCTTGCGTGGATCCCCCAACGTTTCCTTACCCAGAATCCCTTGCAAACCTCAATTTTAGCTGAAAAAATCACTTTTTCACACATTTTGTGTGGGAAAGTGTGGAATCACTGGCCTCACACAAATTTCCTACCACCAGCGTTCCCTCAGGTCTCCCGATAAAAATGGTGCCTCACTTGTGTGGGAGGCCCAAGTACCCGCGACAGGCAAGGGCCCAAAACGTAGTGAGGCGACATCAAAATTGCCTATCTCAAAACCACCTGGTTTTGCAAGGGGTCACCTGGGTCTTTGGTCCCGTGCTCGGCGGCCATCTAGGAAACCTACCAGACCCACACATTTCTGAAAAGTAGACACCCGGGGCTTCCAGGGAGGTATGGCTTAGCGTGGATCCCCCAACGTTTCCTGCCCAGAATCCCCTGCAAACCTCAATTTTAGCTGAAAAATCACTTTTTCACATTTTTGTGTGGGAAACTGTGGCATCACTGGCCTCACACAAATTTCCTACCACCCAGCGTTCCCCCAGGTCTCCCGATAAAATGGTGCCTCACTTGTGTGGGAGGCCCAGTACCGTGACAGGCAAGGGCCCAAAACGTAGTGAGCGACATCAAAATTGCCTATCTCAAAACCACCTGGTTTTGCAGGGAGTCACCTGGGTCTTTGCCCCGTGCTCGGTGGCCATCTAGGAAACCTACCAAACCCACACATTTCTAAAAGTAGACAACCGGGGCTTCAGGGAGGTATGGCTGCGTGGATCCCCCAACGTTTCATTACAGAATCCCTGCAAACCTCAATTTTAGCTGAAAAAATCACTTTTTCACACATTTTTGTGTGGTAAAGTGTGGCATCACTGGCCTCACACAAATTTCCTACCACTCAGCGTTCCCCAGGTCTCCCGATAAAAATGGTGCCTCACTTGTGTGGGAGGCCCAAGTACCCGCGACATGCAAGGACACAAAACGCTTTGAGGCAACATCAACATTGCCTATCAAAAATGTTTTGGGCCCTTGCCAGTTGTGGTTACTTGGGCCTCCCACACAAGTGAGGCACCATTTTTATCGGGAGACCTGGGGGAACGCTGGGTGGTAGGAAATTTGTGTGAGCCCGGTGATGCCACACTTTCCCACACAAAAATGTGTGAAAAAGTGATTTATTCAGCTAAAATTGAGGTTTGCAGGGATTCTGGTAAGGAAACGTTGAGGGATCCACGCAAGCCATACCTCCCTGGAAGCCCCCGGTGTCTACTTTTCAGAAATGTGTGGGTTTGGTAGGTTTCCTAGATGGCCGCCGAGCACGGGACCAAAGACCCAGGTGACTTCCTGCAAAACCAGGTGGTTTTGAGATAGGCAATTTTGATGTCGCCTCACTATGTTTTGGGCCCTTGCCTGTCGCGGTACTTGGGCCTCCCACACAAGTGAGGCACCATTTTATCGGGAGACCTGGGGGAACGCTGGGTGGTAGGAAATTTGTGTGAGGCCAGTGATGCTACACTTTCCCACACAAAAATGTGTGAAAAAGTGATTTTTTCAGCTAAAATTGAGGTTTGCAGGGGATTCTGGGTAAGGAAACGTTGGGGATCCACGCAAGCCATACCTCCCTGGAAGCCCCCGGGTGTCTACTTTTCAGAAATGTGTGGTTTGGTAGGTTTCCTAGATGGCCGCCGAGCACAGGCCAAAAACCCAGGTGACTCCCTTGCAAAACCAGGTCGTTTTGTGAAAGGCCATTTTGAGGTCGCTCCATACGTTGTGGGCCCTTGCCTGTCGCGGGTACTTGGGCCTCCCACACAAGTGAGGCACCATTTTTATCGGGAGACCTGGGGGAACGCTGGGTGGTAGGAAATTTGTGTGAGCCTGGTGATGCCACACTTTCCCACACAAAAATGTCTGAAAAAAGTGATTTTTTCAGCTAAAATTGAGGTTTGCAGGGGATTCTGGGTAAGGAAACGTTGGGGGATCCACGCAAGCCATACCTCCCTGGAAGCCCCCGGGTGTCTACTTTTCAGAAATGTGGGTTTGGTAGGTTTCCCTAGATGGCCGCCGAGCACAGGGCCAAAAACCCAGGTGACCCCCCTTGCAAAACCAGGTCGTTTTGTGAAAGGCCATTTTGAGGTCACCTCCATACGTTGTGGGCCCTTGCCTGTCGCGGGTACTTGGGCCTCCCACACAAGTGAGGCACCATTTTTATCGGGAGACCTGGGGAACGCTGGGTGGTAGGAAATTTGTGTGAGCCCGGTGATGCCACACTTTCCCACACAAAATGTCTGAAAAAAGTGATTTTTTCAGCTAAAATTGAGGTTTGCAGGGATTCTGGAAGTGAAACGTTGGGGGATCCACGCAAGCCATACCTCCCTGGAAGCCCCCGGTGTCTACTTTTCAGAAATGTGTGGGTTTGGTAGTTTCCTAGATGGCCGCTGAGCACAGGGCCAAAACCCAGGTGACCTCCTTGCAAAACCAGGTCGCTTTGTGAAAGGCCATTTTGAGGTCGCCTCAATACGTTGTGGGCCCTTGCCTGTCGCGGTACTTGGGCCTCCCACCCGAGTGAGGCACCATTTTTATCGGGAGACCTGGGGGACGCTGGATGGTAGGAAATTTGTGTCAGCCCGGTGATGCCACAACTTTACCACACAAAATGTGTGTAAAAAGGGATTTTTTCAGCAAAATGTCAGGTTTGCAGGGGATTCTGGGTAAGAAAACGTTGGGGGATCCACGCAAGCCATACCTCCCTGGAAGCCCCCGGGTGTCTACTTTTCAGAAATGTGTGGGTTTGGTAGGTTTCCCTAGATGGCCGCCGAGCACAGGGCCAAAAACCCAGGTGACCCCCCTTGCAAAACTAGGTCGTTTTGTGAAAGGCCATTTTGAGGTCGCCTCCATACGTTGTGGGCCCTTGCCTGGCGCGGGTGCTTGGGCCTCCCACCCGAGTGAGGCACCATTTTTATCGGGAGACCTGGGGGGACGCTGGATGGTAGGAAATTTGTGTCAGCCCGGTGATGCCACAACTTTACCACAGAAAATGTGTGTAAAAAGGGATTTTTTCATCAAAATGTCAGGTTTGCAGGGGATTCTGGGTAAGAAAACGTTGGGGGATCCACGCAAGCCATACCTCCCTGGAAGCCCCCGGGTGTCTACTTTTCAGAAATGTGTGGGTTTGGTAGGTTTCCCTAGATGGCCACCGAGCACAGGGCCAAAAACCCAGGTGACCCCCCTTGCAAAACCAGGTCGTTTTGTGAAAGGCCATTTTGAGGTCGCCTCCATACGTTGTGGGCCCTTGCCTGTCGCGGGTACTTGGGCCTCCTACCCGAGTGAGGCACCATTTTTATCGGGAGACCTGGGGGGACGCTGGATGGTAGGAAATTTGTGGCAGCCCGGTGATGCCACAACTTTACCACACAAAATGTGTGTAAAAAGGGATTTTTTCATCAAAATGTCAGGTTTGCAGGGGATTCTGGGTAAGAAAACGTTGGGGGATCCACGCAAGCCATACCTCCCTGGAATCCCCCGGGTGTCTACTTTTCAGAAATGTGTGGGTTTGGTAGGTTTCCTAGGTGGCCGCCGAGCCCCGGGCCAAAACGTCATGGGACCCCCTTGCAAAACCAGGTCGTTTTGTGATAGGCCATTTTGAGGTCGCCTCAATACGTTGTGGGCCCTTGCCTGTCGCGGGTACTTGGGCCTCCCACACAAGTGAGGCACCATTTTTATCGGGAGACCTGGGGGAACGCTGGGTGGTAGGAAATTTGTGTGAGCCCGGTGATGCCACACTTTCCCACACAAAAATGTCTGAAAAAAGCGATTTATTTCAGCTAAAATTGAGGTTTGCAGGGGATTCTGGGTAAGGAAACGTTGGGGGATCCACGCAAGCCATACCTCCCTGGAAGCCCCCGGGTGTCTACTTTTCAGAAATGTGTGGGTTTGGTAGGTTTCCCTAGGTGGCCGCCGAGCCCCGGGCCAAAAACCCAGGTGACCCCCCCTTGCAAAACCAGGTCATTTTGAGATAATGTGTTGTTTATTTCTGCAGCGTGAAAATTTTGGCACAATATTGCAAGGAAAATGTGACAGACATTTTGAGGTTTGCAGGACATTGTGGGTACCATAACTTGTTGGGATCCACAAGAGAGATATCACCATGTACTCCCATGGGTGTTTCGTTTACGACAATATCTACAGTTGGTAGGTTATTCTTAGACGGAATGTACACCTTGGCAGACAGACTAAAAAGACAAAGATTACTGCACAGCCATCTATTCCTCAAGCACACACACATACTGGTTGGATTTGGCACGAGGGCAAGTGATGGTTCAGTATATACAATTTTATTAACAAGAGATTTCACAAAAATGAAATGCACTGTCAATAATTGAAAGGACAAAAAACTGAACCAGTGACTTGCAGCTCGTGAGCTGTAAAGCCACGTCAAGGCCCCAACCGCTTTACAGGCCATTCACACACCTTTCATACGTGATACACACAAGACCATTCACACCACCAGGCACGAAACAAACACATTACAACATTCACAAAAGGGACAAGGTACACCCTGCTTGAGAAAGACAAAAAAAATATTACTGCACATCCATCTAATCCTCAAGCACACACACATACTGGTTGGATTTGGCACGAGGGTGAGAGATGGTTCAGTATATACAATTGTATTAACAAGTGATTTCACAAAAATGAAATGCACTGTTAATAATTGAAAGGACGAGAAACTGAACCATTGACTCACAGCTCGTGAGCTGTAAAGCCACGACAAGGCACCAACCTCTTTACAGGCCATTCATACACCTTTCATACGTGTGACAAATACAAAACCATTCACACCACCAGCCGCGGGCCCATCACATTACAACACTCACACCAGCAGACAGCGCCATTCAAGGGCCCATCACTTTCACACGCCCACATTCCTAACACAGCAACCACACAAGCTGATGGATTGCGTGGAGTGTCGCTCGGCTAGCAGTGTGTGTCGTGACCAGCAGCAAGTCACTACTCACACACTGCCAGCCGAGCGCCAGTCCACGCACACCGCCAGCCAAGCGCCACTCCACGCACACCGCCAGCCAAGCGCCACTCCACGCACACCGCCAGCCAAGCGCCACTCCACGCACACCGCCAGCCAAGCGCCACTCCACACACACCGCCAGCCTAGCACCACTCCACGCACACCGCCAGCCTAGCGCCACTCCACGCACACCGCCAGCCAAGCACCACTCCACGCACACCGCCAGCCAAGCGCCACTCCACGCACACCACCAGCCAAGCGCCACTCCACGCACACCGCCAGCCAAGCGCCACTCCACGCACACCGCCAGCCAAGAGCCACTCCACGCACACCGCCAGCCAAGCGCCACTCCACGCACACCGCCAGCCAAGCACCAGCCTACACACACCACCATCACATTTAGGATTTTTTTATACAAAAAAGAAAACACAAACAAATTGCAAATAGATACAAATCTACTAACACAAAATCAGAAACTAAATACATTGCACTAATGCCAACCTTGAAACCAGAACAACAATTCTTAAACATTACAGACCAGGCAGTTCACTTTACCACTCATGGTTGCTCCCAATAATTCTTTTGCTTGTGGTACGCTCTATAACAAGCAGGCACACACAGCCCAGGATTAGAAGGACACTCAGGGCAGTACATACGAGTCTCCTTCCGCGTACCTCTTCGCCAACAGACTCTACATCTCCTAGTGGGAAAGTCTTTTGAGGGTGTAGGAGGAATGTGATCAGGAAAGTGGCGATCTTTCAATCGAGCCACATCCTCCACCACTCCAACTCTAGGAACACTTGCCTGTTCCACAACAACAAGGCTGCCTATGGCAGACTGCTGAAACTGAACAAAAGTCAACTTTGACGCAGGAGAACACTCCTTGAACACAACAAAAGCATTGAAAGTTGCTAAATTGAAGAGATGGATGGCCAACTTCTTATACCAAATGTAAGCCTTACGAATAGCAGTGTAAGGTTCCAACCTCTGATCTACTCTATCAACACCACCCATGTGCTTATTGTAGTCTAAAATGCACACAGGTTTGCGCACTTCAGCAATCTGACCCCAAACAGCCACAGGTGAAGTACTCTCATCATGGATGGTAGTCAGCATGTACACATCCCTCCTGTCCACAAATTTCACAGCTAGCAGTTCCTCACTACGCAAGGCACTGCACTGTCCCCTCTGAAGTTTTTGCAAACAAGCTCTTTTGGATAACCTTTACGGTTAGAGCGGATTGTGCCACAAGCAAAAGTGTCCACTTTGAACAATTCCTTAAACAATTGCACAGCAGTGTAGAAGTTATCAAGGTACAAATGGTGGCCTCTGTTAAACAGTCCTCTAGCAAGATCCCACACAATTTTCTCTGAAACTCCAAAAGTGGACGGACAACCAGGGGGTCAATAGTGGAATCCCTACCAGTGTATACACGCAAATTAAAAACATATCCTGTCCTACTCTCAGACAACATATACAGCTTAATTCCATAGCGTGCCCTCTTGCTAGGAATGTACTGCCTAAAACCAAACGGCCCTTGAACAGGACCAAAGACTCATCAATAGATATTTCTTTCCCTGGAGTATAGATCTCTGAAAATCGATCTACAAAGTGATCAAGAACAAGCCGAATCTTAAAAAGACGGTCACATTCAGGGTGATCTCGTGGCAACGCCAAACCATTATCAACAAAATGCAGCATCCGAAGCAAAAGTAAATACCGATCACGAGTCATAACTGCAGGAAATATGGCCGTTGCCATCAAGGGACTGGTAGACCAATATGAACCCATGGACGGCTTCCTTATCAAACCCAAAAGAAACAATTGATGGACGGAATGCTGGACAATGCAAACATTCACCCCCAGTCACAAGGATCTGGGTTAAATCCATCATTCTTTTGCTCACCACACCACCCCAGTTTGGACCCAGCCATATGCAAATCAGTCTTGACCCTGGTCCTTGTGGGAACAGTCCAGCCCGAACTGCCAAGCCAGGTCCTCCTGGACCGGAAACAAGCATCCTGGGACCGGTTTCAGGGCATCACCCTTCTTCAGCCAGGCTAGCTTGAATCCAGTGGTGTAGTGAGCACGGGACCCACGTCTGGGCATACCCTTCCCACTTAGGGCAACAAATGCAAAAGAAACAATTGATGGACGGAATGCTGGACAATGCAAACATTCACCCCCAGTCACAAGGATCTGGGTTAAATCCATCATTCTTTTGCTCACCACACCACCCCAGTTTGGACCCAGCCATATGCAAATCAGTCTTGACCCTGGTCCTTGTGGGAACAGTCCAGCCCGAACTGCCAAGCCAGGTCCTCCCTGGACCGGGAAACAAGCATCCTGGGACCGGTTTCAGGGCATCACCCTTCTTCAGCCAGGCTAGCTTGAATCCAGTGGTGTAGTGAGCACGGGACCCACGTCTGGGCATACCCTTCCCACTTAGGGCAACAAATGCAAAAGAAACAATTGATGGACGGAATGCTGGACAATGCAAACATTCACCCCCAGTCACAAGGATCTGGGTTAAATCCATCATTCTTTTGCTCACCACACCACCCCAGTTTGGACCCAGCCATATGCAAATCAGTCTTGACCCTGGTCCTTGTGGGAACAGTCCAGCCCGAACTGCCAAGCCAGGTCCTCCCTGGACCGAGAAACAAGCATCCTGGGACCGGTTTCAGGGCATCACCCTTCTTCAGCCAGGCTAGCTTGAATCCAGTGGTGTAGTGAGCACGGGACCCACGTCTGGGCATACCCTTCCCACTTAGGGCAACAAATGCAAAAGAAACAATTGATGGACGGAATGCTGGACAATGCAAACATTCACCCCCAGTCACAAGGATCTGGGTTAAATCCATCATTCTTTTGCTCACCACACCACCCCAGTTTGGACCCAGCCATATGCAAATCAGTCTTGACCCTGGTCCTTGTGGGAACAGTCCAGCCCGAACTGCCAAGCCAGGTCCTCCCTGGACCGGAAACAAGCATCCTGGGACCGGTTTCAGGGCATCACCCTTCTTCAGCCAGGCTAGCTTGAATCCAGTGGTGTAGTGAGCACGGGACCCACGTCTGGGCATACCCTTCCCACTTAGGGCAACAAATGCAAAAGAAACAATTGATGGACGGAATGCTGGACAATGCAAACATTCACCCCCAGTCACAAGGATCTGGGTTAAATCCATCATTCTTTTGCTCACCACACCACCCCAGTTTGGACCCAGCCATATGCAAATCAGTCTTGACCCTGGTCCTTGTGGGAACAGTCCAGCCCGAACTGCCAAGCCAGGTCCTCCCTGGACCGGGAAACAAGCATCCTGGGACCGGTTTCAGGGCATCACCCTTCTTCAGCCAGGCTAGCTTGAATCCAGTGGTGTAGTGAGCACGGGACCCACGTCTGGGCATACCCTTCCCACTTAGGGCAACAAATGCAAAAGAAACAATTGATGGACGGAATGCTGGACAATGCAAACATTCACCCCCAGTAACAAGGATCTGGGTTAAATCCATCATTCTTTTGCTCACCACACCACCCCAGTTTGGACCCAGCCATATGCAAATCAGTCTTGACCCTGGTCCTTGTGGGAACAGTCCAGCCCGAACTGCCAAGCCAGGTCCTCCCTGGACCGGAAACAAGCATCCTGGGACCGGTTTCAGGGCATCACCCTTCTTCAGCCAGGCTAGCTTGAATCCAGTGGTGTAGTGAGCACGGGACCCACGTCTGGGCATACCCTTCCCACTTAGGGCAACAAATGCAAAAGAAACAATTGATGGACGGAATGCTGGACAATGCAAACATTCACCCCCAGTCACAAGGATCTGGGTTAAATCCATCATTCTTTTGCTCACCACACCACCCCAGTTTGGACCCAGCCATATGCAAATCAGTCTTGACCCTGGTCCTTGTGGGAACAGTCCAGCCCGAACTGCCAAGCCAGGTCCTCCCTGGACCGGAAACAAGCATCCTGGGACCGGTTTCAGGGCATCACCCTTCTTCAGCCAGGCTAGCTTGAATCCAGTGGTGTAGTGAGCACGGGACCCACGTCTGGGCATACCCTTCCCACTTAGGGCAACAAATGCAAAAGAAACAATTGATGGACGGAATGCTGGACAATGCAAACATTCACCCCCAGTCACAAGGATCTCGGGTTAAATCCATCATTCTTTGCTCACCACACCACCCCAGTTTGGACCCAGCCATATGCAAATCAGTCTTGACCCTGGTCCTTGTGGGAACAGTCCAGCCCGAACTGCCAAGCCAGGTCCTCCCTGGACCGGAAACAAGCATCCTGGGACCGGTTTCAGGGCATCACCCTTCTTCAGCCAGGCTAGCTTGAATCCAGTGGTGTAGTGAGCACGGGACCCACGTCTGGGCATACCCTTCCCACTTAGGGCAACAAATGCAAAAGAAACAATTGATGGACGGAATGCTGGACAATGCAAACATTCACCCCCAGTCACAAGGATCTGGGTTAAATCCATCATTCTTTTGCTCACCACATCAAACCCATCAAAAAAGTCAAACCCAAAAACTTCTTCATCTCTTCCAGATTTGTGGGACTCCACCGGGTAGCTCTAGAATGGGGCCTAAGTCTTGTCCCTCAAAAACTGTTCAGCATACAAATTAGTCTGCTCAACAATCTCACCCAAGAATACATCATCCATAAACAACTGAAAATACTGTATAGGCAAATAATGTTCACAAAACACTCTACACCCTGCATAACCACTAAAGGCAGGCAACACCGGCTGCACCATGCTTGGATCAACCCAGAGTCCAGCACTTCCAGTAGGAAGCCTAGCAGCCCCAGGCTGCAATCCAGATGCCTCTTGCACCATCGGCACAGTAGTATCCTCCTCTAAAACAGGCACTTCATCTGCACTGAGAGTACCTTCATCATCCGATGATTCCAAAATATATACAGCTCCGCCTGACAATGGGGACTATAGTGACATCTATCCTGTGTCAAGAATACATATAACGTTGACTGAAGTCGAGGATGCCATTGATCAGAGTTTAGGGAATAAGGCCCCTGGCCCGGATGGTCTACCGATTGACCTCATAAAGTATATTACAGAGTTTTGGGCACCTCTTCTTCTGAACGTTTTTAATAACTTAACAAACTCCCATATTCCTGAAACATGGGCCTCCAGTATAATCGTTCCAATATTTAAAAGGGGGATAGATCCAACCCGAGCTGCTACAGACCGATCTCCCTGATCGATAATACTCTTAAGATACTTGGCAGGGTATTATTCAACAAAATCAGGTCCTGGGCGGAGGAAGGAAGTATTTTAAACAAATGCCAGTTAGGTTTCAGAAGTAATCTGGGAACTGTGGAACAATGCCTTAATCTCAATCTAATTATAGGTAAATATACAACAGCCCGGCAATCCCCAATCTACCTGGCTTTTATGGATTTGACATCCGCCTTTGATTTTGTTAATAGATCGCGTTTGTGGGCATGCCTTTTAAGATACGGGTTGGATGAGGATTTAGTGCACTTTTATCGTATTTACATAGGGATTTAAGGGCAAGGGTTAGGATTAGTATGGCTGGGGAGGTATCAGGGGGTATATCCATTGGTAGAGGGGTCAGGCAGGGGTGTGTACTGGCCCCTCTCCTATTTATTTTATATATCAATGAGTTGCATAATACATTATTAACTTTGAATACAGACGTCCCAATGATCAATGGTAATAAACTCCTGCTCTATTGTATGCGGATGACGCGTTTTAATGGGTCGCACTCCGAACTCTCTCCGCATTTTAGTTAGGGGTTTTGATGATTTTATGAACGGATTAGATCTTTGCACTAATTTTAAAAATCTTTTTAATGTGTTGTGGCCCCAAAAAATATTCTATTAAAGTTATTAATTTAGGTCCTGAAAAATTGATAAGCACTTGCACTTTCCCTATTTGGGTCTAGTATTCTCTGATAACGGTTCCTGGGCGGCCCATTCTGCATATGGCAGAAGTAAATTCTCAAAATCGGTTAACTCAGTTTTGAGTTTTCCCCAGCCTAGAAGATCTGAGGTAGTGCTATCTTTACTGAATATTTATAAAACTCAGTGTCTACCCATAGTAACATATGGGGCAGAGATATGGGGTCATACAAATAGTAATAGCACCCAGATCGAGGAAAATAGATTCTGCCGGAAAGTACTGGGAGCACCGATCTCTTCATCATCTTATATCTGTCACAGAGAGTTGAATTTGCTATATGTGGAAGATTATATTAGGTCTCGCCTCTGCCGTATTTTGGTTAAAAGTATGGCAAAATCCAGCGGCAGCACTGAGCAGAGAAATTATAACTGACTGCCTTAACTGTGATAAGGGCATTGATATACCATGGTTGGCTGCTGTTAGGACTAGCTTGACTAGTATAAATCTCGCACATATTTTTATAAACCCAAATCATTTGGAAGGCATCAATAAAAAGATTATTCAGAAGGCTCTGTATAAACATTATGAAGGTATTAGGTATGAGCGAGAATTCTCGAAATCTACAGTATTTCGTTATATATCCACGGTAGAGGGTGATGTCACCCGCCTATATTTGCCAGCGGGTTATCTTTTAGAAGCTATTAACCGCTGGGATCGTAGTTTGCTCTTTCGCCTTAGATCAGGCACCCTAAAATACTTATTGTGCTTCCTTTAGGCTTTAATATAAACCTTGAGCAAACGCCATGTTATTGTGGCAACCATGGAAATCAATCGATGTTACATTTTATATTCTTTTGTAACTACTACCGAAAATACAGTATGCAATTATTGATCCCTTATTTTAAAGCCCTGGGTATTGATGATTTCAGAGAAGCCTATAGTGTTATTCTTAAACTTGATGGGGAAAATTTAATTTTCCGTGTAAGCACATTTTTGAAAATGGCTGTCCGCTCATGTGCCTCTATGGACATTATTTAAGCAAAACTACGAGTGTATTTTTTATTACTGTTCTCCCTTTGGATTAGTATTTAAATTTGGATTACGGTTAATGTAGAACGTATTCTAATGACTGATATCTGTTATAAAACATGCACTTTACTTATCATGCTGCTATATTTTTATGTAATATCCTATCTTTGCAGTGTCGTCTCATTTTCGAACAGTGTATATGATATTATTGTATTTTATTGTATCAAATTAGGTATTTATTGTTGTTTTAAATTTGAATATATTAATGTATGCTGGTATTTTGCTTTGTACTTTTATGGATATTTTGTATATCCGAATAAAGGAGATTGATGATGATGATGATGATTCCATGTGGAGAGAAAACTCACTGCCTGAATCTTCCCTCCCTCCTCTCCCTCAGACGCACTGTCAGTCTCATAATCCTGCTCAGAGGAAGATTCAAGAAGCAAACCAACCACCTGCTGAGCAGTAATTCTACGGCTAGCCATAATGCTTACTAATAAAGGTTACTTGTCAAACAAGTCAACAACAACAAACCCTTTGTAAAAAAAGAAATAAACAAAATGTAGCTTTATCACAAAGACCTATATACTCCAACACTATACCACTCACGTGACAGAAGCAGCTAGACTCACCACCACCTACTCTGCACAGACACAGTAAGGATCAACAATATCCCACTAAAAAGAAGAAGAAAAAAAATTACACATAAGACAATGCAAAACATCGCAAAGAATTTCATGCTCTGAACACTAACAAATATGCTGCCATTATGACACCACTTACAAAAAATTCATTCATGCATGACAATAATACTCATTTGGAGTACACACAACAAAAATATTTTTCTTACCAAATAAATGGAATTACGCAAAACTGCAGAACAACCACTGCCGAAACCGCAAACAGGAATCAAAAGCTTTACACTAGAATAAAAAGGAGAAAAAACATTACAATCACATATGCAAATAATGCACCAGTCCACACACAATCCACCAGCCAAGCTAAGGGGTAGGTGGGCCAAAGAGTATAAATAAAATATTCACCCCCGTAAAAGGGAGCAACCCTTGCCCTTTTGGCCACTCCCCAACACAAAAATTAAAAACCCTGGTGTCTAGTGGCTTCTGCCCTCCTTGGGGGCAGATGGGCCTAAAAACATACTGCTATTCTGCCACCCAAGGGGTCACTCTCCACAAATAAATGCCTGGTGGACTAGTGGGAAGATACCTTTATCTTCCGCACACGATCTCTCACTACTCAACTCTACTCTCAACTCTATTCACAACTGGATGTTAGCTCACCAACTCATTCTGAATCCCGCCAAAACTGAATTCCTCCTCCTCTCTACCTCTCTCTCACCTCCTCCTGTTCAATCTTGGATGGATCAGCTGAACCTACTCAACAACAAACCCATCATTGTCGACAGCGCTAAATCCCTAGGTGTCATTCTTGACAAAAGACTCAACCTAATCTCCCACATCAACTCTATTGCTAAGAACGCACGTTACCAGTTGCGCCTTCTATGGGGGATCCGTCGGTTCTTCCCGGAGAAAGACTTAAAACCTTGGTACAATCTCTGGTTCTCTCAAGACTGGATTATTGCAATTCTCTTCTGACGGGCCTACCCAAATCCCACCTCTCCCCTCTCAAATCCATCCTACATTCAGCAGCTCGCTTCATTTCAGGGTCTAAACGAAGCGACCACGTCACTCCTATCAATCAATCAATCAATCACGGCATTTATAGAGCGCGCTACTCACCCGGGAGGGTCTCAAGGCGCTGGGGGAGGGGGTAAGTTACTGCTCGAACAGCCAGGTCTTGAGCTGCTTCCTGAAGGCGAGATGGTCCTGGGTTCGCCGAAGGTGAGTGGGAGGGAGTTCCAGGTCTTGGCCGCCAGGTAGGAGAAGGATCTTCCTCCGGCGGTGGTTCTGCGGATGCGTGGTACGGTGGCGAGGGCGTGGCTGGTTGATCGTAGCTGGCGTGTGGGCGTGTAGAAGGACATGCGGTCGTTGAGGTACTTTGGGCCCAGGTCGTGGAGGGCCTTGTGTGCGTGGGTGAGGAGTCTGAACGTGATTCTCTTGCTGACGGGGAGCCAGTGCAGGTCTTTCAGGTGTACGGTGATGTGGCTGTGTCGGGGGATGTCCAGGATGAGTCGTGCGGAGGCGTTCTGGATGCGCTGGAGTCTCTTTGAAGTTTGGCTGTGGTTCCGGCGTAGAGGGTGTTCCCATAGTCCAGTCGGCTGGTGACGAGTGCCTGGGTGACGGTCTTCCTGGTTTCAGTGGGGATCCATCTGAAGATCTTGCGGAGCATGCGCAGGGTGTTGAAGCATGAAGATGAGACGGCGTTGACTTGTTTGGTCATTGATAGGGAGGAGTCCAGGATGAAGCCCAGGTTGCGTGCGTGGTCCGTTGGCTTGGGTGCGGTGCCCAGGGCCGGGGGCCACCAGGAGTCGTCCCAGGCGGAGGGTGATGAGCCCAGGATGAGGACTTCCGTCTTGTCTGAGTTCAGTTTAAGGCGGCTGTTCCTCATCCAGTCGGCGACGTCTCTCATCCCGGTCGTGCAGGTTGGCTCTGGCGGTAGTGGGGTCGTTGGTGAGGGAGAGGATCAGCTGGGTGTCGTCGGCGTAGGAGATGATGTTGAGGTTGTGTCGGCGTGCGATGGCTGCGAGGGGCTCATGTAGACGTTGAAGAGGGTCGGGCTGAGTGAGGATCCTTGTGGAACGCCGCAGATGACTTCGGTGGCTTCGGATCTGAACGGGAGAGGCGGACTCTCTGGGTTCTTCCGGCGAGGAACGAGATGATCCATTCCAGTGCTTTCTCTCGGATTCCGATGTTGCTGAGGCGCTTCACTAGAGTGCGGTGGCAGACGGTGTCGAACGCCGCGGAGAGGTCCAGGAGGATGAGGGCAGCTGTTTCCCGTTGTCGGTTAGGGTTCTGATGTCGTCGGTGGCTGCGATAAGGGCGGTCTCGGTGCTGTGGTTGGCCCGAAACCCGGACTGCGAGGGGTCGAGGGATCCATTCGTCTCGAGGAAGGCGGCAAGCTGTCTGTTGACGGTCTTCTCGATGACTTTGGCCGGAAACGGAAGGAGCGAGATGGGGCGGTAGTTCTTGAGGTCGGTGGGGTCCGCCGTTGGTTTCTTCAGGAGGGCGGTAAGCTCGGCGTGCTTCCAGCTCTCCGGGAAGGTGGCGGTGCGGAAGGAGGAGTTGATGATGTCCCGGAGATGGGGTGCGATGGTGGCGTCGGCTTTGTTGAAGACGTGGTGTGGGCAGGGGTCGGTTGGTGATCCGGAGTGGATGGAGTTCATCGTGCGGGTGGTGTCTTCGGTGTTGATCGGGGTCCAGTTGCAGAGGGTGGTGGTGGCGGGCATTGGTTCGGCGGTAGGGTGCGTTGTTTGTGCGTTGAAGCTGTTGTGTATGTCGGTGATCTTGCGGTGGAAGAACGCGGAGAGTGAGTTGCAGAGGTCTTGCGAGGGGGTGATGTCGTTGTTTCCGGCGCTGGGGTTGGAGAACTCTTTGACGATGCTGAAAAGTTCCTTGCTGTCATGGGCGTTGTTGTCCAGTCGTTCTTTGAGTGCCGACTTCTTGGTGGCACGGATCAGCTGGTGGTGTTTGCGGGTGGCGTGCTTGAGGGCGGTCCTGTTGTCTGTGGTCTGGTCGAGTCGCCAGGTTTTCTCGAGAGTGCGGCAGTTCTTCTTGGATTCCTTGAGTTCGTTGGTGAACCAAGGGGTTTTCTTGCTTCCGGGTCTGCTGGGAGGGTTTTTAGTGGTGCGAGGTCGTCGGCGCAGGCGGTCAGCCACTTGGCGAGGTTGCTGGCTGCTTCGTTTGGGTCCGTTGTGTCGGTGGGTGTGTTCTGGCTGAGGAGGCGGTGAGCTGCTCGGCGGTGATCTTGCTCCAGCTCCGGCGGGGAGCCTGTTGCGGGTGGTGGTGGGTCGCAGTCTTTCTGAAGCTGAAGTGGACGCAGCTGTGGTCGGTCCAGTGGAGTCCGGTGGCGTGGCTGAAGGAGATGTGCTTGCTGGACGAGAAGACGGGGTCAAGCGTGTGGCCGGCGTAGTGGGTGGGCGTGTTCACCAGTTGCTTGAGTCCGAGGTTGGCGAGGTTGTCCAGCAGGGCGGTGGTGTTTCTGTCGTTGTTGTTCTCCAGGTGGAAGTTGAGGTCCCCTAGGAGGATGTAGTCGGCGGAGGGCATGGCGTGCGGGCTGATGAAGTCTGCGATGTCTTCGCTGAATAGTGTGCGTGGTCCCGGGGGTCTGTAGATGAGGGTGCCTCGGAGGGTGGTCTTGGGGTCCGTGTGTATCTGGAAGTGTAGGTGTTCGGCGGCGGTGAAGGTCTCGTCGGAGTTAGTCGAGATGCGGATGGTGTTCTTGTGTACGATGGCGATGCCTCCTCCCGTCTGGTTGACGCGGTCCTTCCGGGTGATCTTGTATCCATCCGGGATGGCTATGGCGATGTCAGGCGCTGAGGAGGCGTTCATCCAGGTTTCCGGTGAGGAAGGCGATGTCCGGTGCTGTTGCGTCGAGCAGGTCCCAGAGTTCCACGGCGTGCCTGTGGACGGAGCGGGTGTTCAGCAGGATGCATTTCAGGTGGTTGCTGCTGTTGCTCGACTTGGCGGAGGTGGTGCACGTCAGGGGGCAGGTGAACCGGCAGGTTTGGCAGGTGAAGGGTCCGTGGGTGCGTCTCGGTGAGGCTCGGTAGCAGGCAGGGTTCCGGCCGGCATTGAGTGCGGTGAGTGTGGCGGCGTCGTAGGTCCGTCGAGTGGTGTTGCATCGGTGGGATCCAGGGGTTCTGGCGCTGGGCGCGGTCCAGTCGCGGACGGGCGCAGACGGGCTTGCCTTAGGCGCGACTCGGCGCGCCAGCGCGCGCGCCCGCTGCGCACGTCCGCTGCGCGGCCGTGCAGCGGCCGCCATTTATGGGGAGGCGGGAGGCAGGGGCAGCGAATGGGCAGTCAGGGGCGGGGCCGCAGGGGACGCAGCGGCGGGAATGGCGATAGGCAGCGAGGGGCACAGAAGGAAAAACGGGGGGAGAGCAGGCAAATCACGGGCACAACAACAGTGGGGCAGCGAGGGGCACAGAAGGAAAAACGGGGGGAGAGCAGGCAAATCACGGGCACAACAACAGTGGGGCAGCGAGGGGCACAGAAGGAAAAACGGGGGAGAGCAGGCAAATCACGGGCACAACAACAGTGGGGCAGCGAGGGCACAGAAGGAAAAACGGGGGGAGAGCAGGTAAATCACGGGCACAACAACAGTGGGGCAGCGAGGGGCACAGAAGGAAAAGCGGGGGAGAGCAGGCAAATCACGGGCACAACAACAGTGGGGCAGCGAGGGGCACAGAAGGAAAAACGGGGGGAGAGCAGGTAAATCACGGGCACAACAACAGTGGGGCAGCGAGGGGCACAGAAGGAAAAACGGGGGAGAGCAGGCAAATCACGGGCACAACAACAGTGGGGCAGCGAGGGGCACAGAAGGAAAAACGGGGGGAGAGCAGGTAAATCACGGGCACAACAACAGTGGGGCAGCGAGGGGCACAGAAGGAAAACGGGGGAGAGCAGGCAAATCACGGGCACAACAACAGTGGGGCAGCGAGGGGCACAGAAGGAAAAACGGGGGAAAGCAGGCAAATCACGGGCACAACAACAGTGGGGCAGCGAGGGGCACAGAAGGAAAAACGGGGGAAAGCAGGCAAATCACGGGCACAACAACAGTGGGGCAGCGGGGGCACAGAAGGAAAAACGGGGGAAAGCAGGCAAATCACGGGCACAACAACAGTGGGGCAGCGAGGGCACAGAAGGAAAAACGGGGGGAAAGCAGGCAAATCACGGGCACAACAACAGTGGGGCAGCGAGGGGCACAGAAGGAAAAACGGGGGGAAAGCAGGCAAATCACGGGCACAACAACAGTGGGGCAGCGAGGGGCACAGAAGGAAAAACGGGGGGAAAGCAGGCAAATCACGGGCACAACAACAGTGGGGCAGCGAGGGGCACAGAAGGAAAAACGGGGGAAAGCAGGCAAATCACGGGCACAACAACAGTGGGGCAGCGGGGGCACAGAAGGAAAAACGGGGGAAAGCAGGCAAATCACGGGCACAACAACAGTGGGGCAGCGAGGGGCACAGAAGGAAAAACGGGGGAGAGCAGGCAAATCACGGGCACAACAACAGTGGGGCAGCGAGGGGCACAGAAGGAAAAACGGGGGAGAGCAGGCAAATCACGGGCACAACAACAGTGGGGCAGCGAGGGGCACAGAAGGAAAAACGGGGGGAGAGCAGGCAAATCACGGGCACAACAACAGTGGGGCAGCGAGGGGCACAGAAAGGAAAGGGGAGACAAGCAGACAAAACTGGCACCGGGGCCACAAGCGGAGGGCGATCTTACCTACAGGAGCAGCGGGCAGACAGCACAGGCGGAGCTGTGTGGTGGGGAGCGACCTACCTGGCAAGGTCAAGGGTCGCTCTCTCACCGTGCAGCGGCCGCCATTTATGGGGAGGCGGGAGGCAGGGGCAGCGAATGGGCAGTCAGGGGCGGGGCCGCAGGAGCGCAGCGGCGGGAATGGCGATAGGCAGCGAGGGGCACAGAAGGAAAAACGGGGGAAAGCAGGCAAATCACGGGCACAACAACAGTGGGGCAGCGAGGGGCACAGAAGGAAAACGGGGGAAAGCAGGCAAATCACGGGCACAACAACAGTGGGGCAGCGGGGGCACAGAAGGAAAAACGGGGGGAAAGCAGGCAAATCACGGGCACAACAACAGTGGGGCAGCGAGGGGCACAGAAGGAAAAACGGGGGAGAGCAGGCAAATCACGGGCACAACAACAGTGGGGCAGCGAGGGGCACAGAAGGAAAAACGGGGGGAGAGCAGGCAAATCACGGGCACAACAACAGTGGGGCAGCGAGGGGCACAGAAGGAAAAGCGGGGGGAGAGCAGGCAAATCACGGGCACAACAACAGTGGGGCAGCGAGGGGCACAGAAGGAAAAACGGGGGGAGAGCAGGTAAATCACGGGCACAACAACAGTGGGGCAGCGAGGGGCACAGAAGGAAAAACGGGGGGAGAGCAGGCAAATCACGGGCACAACAACAGTGGGGCAGCGAGGGGCACAGAAGGAAAAACGGGGGAAAGCAGGCAAATCACGGGCACAACAACAGTGGGGCAGCGAGGGGCACAGAAGGAAAACGCCTCTCTTCGATGGCTTCTGATCGAGGCAAGATCTATTTACAAAACTGCCTGCATCACACACAAAGCCTTACACACGTCCTCCCCTCGTTACCTGGCGAATAAATTGAAATTGTCCAGTGGCTCGCAATGCGGAAAAGCTTCTGCTTGCGCACTCCCCGTCTTCAAAAGGGAAAGATCGATGGCGCAATCCGGTGAGAATCGCTTCCCCCATTGCTCCGTGCCACCTCCTCTACCCGGATCTTCAAAGCTGACCTCAAATCTCTTCTCTTCCAAAGACACTATACTTTCACACTCAGCCCCCTCTAGTTCGCTCTTCATTGTGTTCTGAGTGCCACTTATTGCAGTATACCTCTATATCATGCACATGTGTGTGTGCCCGGAAGCTTTTTCAGCCCGGGCTGCCACACACGGGGGGTGGTGTATGCACTGCCAGCAACCTGCCAGGCCAGTGCACAACACTTGCCATCACCCCTCTCTGCCTGCCATATTGCGCTCCATGGGTAACCCGATTCAAGGCCCCATTCTCCCGATTTATAAAACTAGCCCCCAGGGGGCAGAGCACAAAAACATATGGCCCCAAAAGGGGAGCGACCCTTGCACAAGGGGCCGCTCCCAAAACAGTATTTGCACGTTTAAAAAATAAAAATAAAATTCCCTGGTGTCGAGTGGGCATTCTTGCTGCACGATCGCATGATCGTGCAGCAGGAATGCACAAAAGAGGCATCGGGGAAAGGAAAACCCTTTCCTTTCCCTCGATGCCTCTTTTGTTTCAAACCCCCCCTCCCCGGAGCCAAAACTCACCTTATTCCCCGACGCGCTGGAAGCAAATGGGGAGGGGGGGGTGGGGGGAGGCAGGGGAAGCCTTTTTGATGCAACGGGTTTTTAGAAATTTTGTTAGTGCGTCGTCGCGGTTTTCCGGATAGGACGAAGGAACATGGACAAAGACTTAATGGGTTGAAAAAATACTTCTTTGGACATTTTTTAACCATTGCTATATGGTTTTTGGGAGTTATGCTGGGCTTTGGTCGAGAGAGGATTTCAACGATGGATTTTTGGTTGTGATTTTTTCCAAAACGTTTTTACTTTTCATGATTTTTTTAACTTGAATTAGAGCGAGAGAGGATTACATTGATGAAATCTTGTTGCGTTTTTTGCCAAACAAGTATTTTTTTTCGGGATTGTTTTTTTGGGGTGCATTTTTTGTAGGTATGCACAGTACAGTTTACAGCACAATTTTTGCTGTTAAAATATTGCTTTGCCGAACTGTGTCCATTTTGGTTAGTTTAACTCGGGTCATGGATTATATCACGGATTATGGATTATTGCCAATGAATTAAAGGACTGCTCAAGACTCTTGGTGAAATGTGGGATTGTACGTAAATCCAAGAGTTGAAAAAAGAAGACAACTGAAGGTAAGAAACCCAACTTTTTATTTATAATTTAACATTTTTAGAAAAATGCCAATTGAAGTAGGGGAATTCTTTGTCAAAACAGGCAAGTAAGGTGGTTTAGGAGTTAGTGTAGATTAGAAATGTAGGATGTGTGCAATATTATCTAGGTAGTCTGAAGCCACCGTCAATGAAAATGGTTGAATTGCACCCAATAGTCGCTCGGACATTTCTTTTGTTCTTTTAGAGATTCGTGGGTTCAGACTACCAGTTAATGATTGCGCTATTCTCATTTCTTGGAAACTTTGCTCCTTCTTCAAAATTTCCAGGAAATGATAGAAGTTAGGATGTGTTTTACCGATAGATTTATTGAAGGAGTTGTGCTATCCCTCTATGGCAAATTTTTTGTTTTTGCTCTTCCCTCTAAGCAGGTCGAGTAGCAGTTCCACCACTTCACATGGAAACGTGGCTTCCTCCTGCGGCCTGACCTGCTTAGCTGGCCAATCCATGTGTCTTCAAAGTAATTTAGAAGGGGTGCCAATTTGTCCTCGTTTGCAGTAAAATAGTCAGATTCAGTAATAGATGTGTAGTATTCATCTACACTGTCAGGAGGAACAAAGCAAAGTGCATTTAGTTTCTTTAATTCAAATTCTAGTTTACTGTCTGATATATAATCCTCAACTAAGGATGTTTTTTTAATTTTTCTCCAATACGCCTGTGAAAGGTGAAAAAAACATCCTTGAATTTGGGGATCCGTGTAAATTTTGGTAATTGTGTTAATCCTAGGTAATTCAAAGTCAATTAACACTTTTCTATGACTTTTGTTAATGGTTTTAGCTTCTATCACTGACAAAAATTCAGTGTATGTTGAGGATTGTTTATCAGGAAGTAAACTGTACACTAAGGGCACTATTGCATTATTAATGTAGGCATGAATAGTGTATATTTGGGTGAATGGATGGGGTGTGGATTTAAACGTCCCATCCATCATCCAAATATCACTACTCTCCAATTTAACAAGATTATGGGGTGTGCTAAAGATTAATATTCTTTTAAGAGGGTTTTTGTTGTCATGCAAAAGAAAGGATTCATTAGTAACGGTTACAGAAAGTGCAGGTGGAATGTTAATGTCAGAAAAGGTTTGGGGTGTTACACGTAGGGGGTTACTTGCCTTTTTTACTCTGAATAATTCTGCGTATGTTGGGGATTGTGGACATACAATTTGCTACATGTGTTGGAATGTTTTGAGACACCTCCCTCAAAACTGAGCCACAGGGTTCATTGGAGGTGGATGCCAGGGCTTTAATTTCATTCATATTTTCCCTTACCTCTATCTCCATTGCAGAGGCAGAGTGGTTATGCTCGGTGGTCCTTTCAACAGTGTCACTGAGAGTAACCGCTCTGCCTGTGCAATGGGATGAGTAATAATGCACACACCTCCAATGACACCTGGGCTCAGTTAATCTCTCCTTACAATAAACGTGGCCACTGTGACTCAGCAGTCTATTTCCACCGCTTGAGTGTATATATTTGGCTTCTTTTCTTGCTGCCATTCTCTGTAGAAAGAAGAAATAGAGAAAAGCATTGTTTTAGTGATTTTAAGTGTGGTTGTTTTTAAAACTATTTTGCAAGTGAAAAGTTAGTGCACATTGTTTATTTTACAGCTTTATTTTTTAACATAATTGTACCAGGTTTTAATTGCATTGACTTGATAATGTTTT
This sequence comes from Calotriton arnoldi, assembly GCA_963921515.1. NCBI lineage: Eukaryota > Metazoa > Chordata > Amphibia > Caudata > Salamandridae > Calotriton > Calotriton arnoldi. Next base: position 268,942 of record CAWUFW010013738.1, on the reverse strand, counting down.
TTTGGAATTGTTTCCTGCTTTTGTTCCTTTGATGAAAAAAAGGTTAATTTTGGTTCGACTTTACAGAATGGTAAAGGTTACCTTTTTTAGGTTTTTCTGTTGTCTTGTTGGAAAGGACAGGTGTATATGCTGTTTTTTTGGGGATTTTTCTTTCAGTTCTTCACTGTGTTGTGTTTGGTGGTTTTGAATCTTTGGTTCTGTAAAAGTGAAGAAATATTAATAGTTTGTTGTTTGGATATTTTTTGTTTTGGAAATAGCCTGCATAGAAATTGACTAGTGCTTTTGTCGTTGAAAAAAAGTCATTTTGCTTTTGTTTATGAGGCTGACATTTTTACTGCAAAGATACTTTTTAAAATAAAATGATTCTGTACTTGAAACCTGCAAAAAGAAACAATAATGTTGTTTTTGATTATTTTTTCCTTGTATAGGGGGTCATTACAATGACGGGCGGATCGCCACTGCCCGTATGGCGGTGGTGATCCGCCCGCCATTTCCCACCGCCCGCATGCCATTTCCCCCCACCATATTACGATGGCGGTGGGGAGCCCGGCGGACGGAAAGACCGTCCGCCGGTCCCACAGGGCACCGGGCGGTAAAGGACCCTAATATGGTGGCGGTGTCTGCAAGACACCGCCATCCATATTAGGATGTTGGCGGAAAGCAGCCTTTCCATGGCGGTGTTGCCGCCATGGAAAGGCATGTGGTCTTTGCTTCTGGGGGCCCATTGCGGGCCCCCAGGATTGGAGGGGCATGGGGGGTGCACATTTGAATGCACAAGGTGGCAGGCACCGCGCAGTGCCTGTCACGTTGTGCATTCAAATGCACAACATGCGTTTTTCGCATTGCGGCGGGTGCTGGTGACAGCACCGCTCGCCGCAATGCGAACAATACGGGATGCCCCGCCACCGTGGCGGTGGCATCCTAATACCCATGGCGGGACCGCCACACCCCTTGCGGACGGTCCCGCAAAAGTCCGCCCGCCATCGTAATGACCCTCATAGTTTGGCTTCTCCAGTGGTGATGGCTTTTTTTTTTTACTTTGATTGAGGTTGTGTTCCTCTATTCTTGCTGGTTTATATGGTTTAATCTGTTGAGAAGGTAAAAGAAAAAAAAATGTTTGACTGTATGCTTGACAAATAACAGAAATAAAAATATAAAATTTACTGATTAAAAATTATTTTTTTAAATTTAAGTACAATCAATTTTCCCCCAACACCATCCAACACTTTCCCTGAGGCAAACACCTGTCGGAGTAGGAATAGTACATTTGTCCCCCACCACCATCCAACACTTTCCCTGAGGCAAGCACCTGTCGGAGTAGGAATAGTATATTTGCCCCCACCGCCATCCAGCACTTTTCCTGAGGTAAGCACAGGTCGGAGTAGGAATAGTAAATTTGCCCCCACCGCCATCCAACACTTTCCCTGAGGCAAGCACAGGTCGGAGTAGGAATAGTAAATTTGCCCCCACCTCGATCCAGCACTTTCCCTGAGGCAAGCACAGGTCGGAGTAGGAATAGTAAATTTGCCCCCACCGCCATCCAACACTTTCCCTGAGGCAAACACCTGTCGGAGTAGGAATAGCAAATTAGCCCTCACCACCATCCAGCACTTTCCCTGAGGTAAGCACCTGTCGGAGTGGGAATAGTAAATTTGCCCCCACCACCATCCAGCACTTTCCCTGAGGCAAGCACAGTTTGGAGTAGGAATAGTAAATTTGCCTCCACCACCATCCAGCACTTTCCCTGAGGCAAGCACAGGTCGGAGTAGGAATAGTAAATGTGCCCCATCACCATCCAGCACTTTCCCTGAGGCAAGCACAGGTCAGAGTAGGAATAGTAAATTTGCCCCCTCCACCATCCAGCACCTTCCCTGAGGCCAGCACCTGTCGGAGTAGGAATAGTAAATTTGCCCCGACCACCATCCAGCACCTTCCCTGAGGCCAGCACCTGTCGGAGTAGGAATAGAAAATTTGCCCCTACCACCATCCAGCACCTTCCCTGACTCCAGCACCTGTCGGAGTAGGAATAGTAAATTTGCTCCCACCACCATCCAACACTTTCCCTGAGGCAAGCATCTGTTGGAGTAGGAATACTTATTTTGCCCCCACCACCATCCAGCACTTTCCTTGAGGCAAGCACCGGTCGGAGTTGGAATAGTAAATTTGCCCCCACCACCATCCAACACTCTCCCTGAGGTAATCACCTGTGGGAGCAGGAATAGTAAATTTCTCCCCACCACTATCCAACACTTTCCCTGAGCCTGTTTCCTGAGGCAAAGTCATGAAGGTGTTAAATTAGTAATATTTTAAACATAATTCTGATCTGTGTCTGCTAATGTTTTATTTCTGATATCAATAAAGTTTTTTTTTTTCCGAACAGATTATTGTTAATATTTTACTTACATTTGATTCTGTAAAGGTTTGTTTCTTCCTGCTAGGTATTTAGGGGCCGATTAGGATGGCTGGCGGTGCGGAAAAATGCATTTTTCCGCCCACGAGCAGCGGTCCTCACGCCCGCCATATTAGTATGGCCAAACATAGCCCATTTCCCGTCCGCCGCGGTGCGGCGCTAACCGCCACTAACTGCCATCAAAGTGCGCCCGCCACCGCGGCGGTGTGAGCCAATGGAGAATCACCGCCGTGCGGAATGACGTCCGCCCCGCTCCACAAATTAGGATGCCCCAAACAAGCAGACGCACCGCAGCGGAGAAACCGCCCAACCAGAGACGGCGGAAGCTCGCCAGCGGAGCGCGAAACCAGAGTCCCGGTCCCTTCCACCCGGTCCCGAACGCCATGGATCCAGCTCTACACGTTTTTCCGGTGCTGTACCTGATACATCACCAGCAACTCATGGACCGCCGCCGACGCAGGTACGCAATAACACAAACACAACACATGGGCTGATACAGGGTCCAAATCCACATCAGACACCCTGGTGGGGACAGGAACACATCCACAAGTGCACCCACACATGACCCACCTGCCACCAAGTCACCCCTCTGCATCCTGGACACACATTTTCCGCGATCATGCAGCAATGTCCCGGTCACGTCACCGCAGCGGTGAAGACAAGGGAATACATGCGCACAATGCAGAAGGCAGGGCCAGCGCCAGGCATGGGCAGGGCACAAGGAGCACAGGGCCACACCTCCAACCACCACACACTAGCACACCCCCTGAAGGCACATGCCATGTACCCCTCCTGTGCACCCCCATGCACAACAAGCCAGGTGAATACACACCCTGCACCACAAAACAAACAACCAGGGAGACAGCCACTGCAGGAGTGGCTGCAAAGGAACACACAGCACAGTAGCACAGGGTCAGGGAAACACACACACCACAACACCACCACACTCAGGGCAATAAAAATGAGTACAAGCACCAAATGAACACACACACATACAAGGAACAAACATCCTACTGGACACACAGCCTGCCAAGTCACACAGACATACCCCATACTGACACACAGACACATACACACACCACATGCCAACAGCAATGGAGCACAACAAATAGGAAAGCCAAAGTGGGGTGCACACAAATGGAAGGCCATGGAGACAAACAACAAGCATGTGTACATCACATCAAGACAAGGAACATAGAACAACACCCTCAGCCCATCAAAGCACACATGGCTGGCACAGTTAGTGAAGTCAAACCACAGACAGCTCAGTGCAACAACACAGGGAGACAGCAAGGCAACCCATGTATAGGCACAAGGATGAAAGGAAGGCCCTTAAGTCAAACTGTGAACAGCCACACATGTACACAACTACTTCACAGGAGTACACCAGCAGCACAACACACAGGGCCCATTGACACACTCCATGACTGCCAAACACCAATAGGAATCTACACACATACCCCCCCTCACACCAGCAGCACACAACACCAGTGTCAAACACACTGAAGGCTGGCAATACTTGCCAGTCAATACACAGACAAACAATCACACACCCTGGGGGTAGCCACAAACATCACACACACACAGGGATGCCAGAACAAATGTCTGCACAAAAACAACAGACAAACACATAACCCAACAAAAACACACACAGAACCACAACAAGAACAGACATGCCCTGTGCAGCTAAACTGTGGTAAGGCAATGGGAGCACAGACACAACAGGAGTGCACAACCCCATTTATCAGGAACAATGCACAGACAACATATCACAACACACACAAGAAGTGCACCATCACAGAAAACACAGCCACATCAAACAAACAACAGATGCACAGGCAAAAAAATCACATAGCAAACACAGCAGGACATCAGGGGAAGTACAATAGGCAATGACAAGCCAACATACACACACAGCACTGCATGCACAACAAGCAGTGTGTGCACACCAAGCATACCAGCCCCACACAGACATGAGTGACATAACATTAACCCACACAACACCAATCAGCACAGCACAAACACAACAGCACACCCAGGAAGTGAAGCAGTACCACAGCCAACACACATACATCCAACACAACACCAACAGATGCACAAGTCTGGGACAGAAAGGTGGAAACAACTTGAACAGAGGACTGGGCAGCACACACATTTGAACTGCATATGAGCAACCATGACTGCCAAACAGCACAAGAACATCACATATAGCCCATTGGGGAAATGCCCTGAGTGACACATTGATCCTGGCCAAAGAACTGCACCACAAAGCACAGTGTCACAGATGAAGTGATGGGGAGGCACACACACATGTAAAGCAAGGGGACAGCTGACATCAAAGTGAAGTGTACTGCATGTCAGTAGGGGATATGGCAGGAGTGTACCATACACAAACAGAGGGAGTGCAGACTCACAATGGGTAGGCATCTAAAGCACAGATAGGGGATGGTATGACAACACACACAACATGCCATACTGGAGGCAAAAAGGCACCATGGGACAGCAATGCATGAGAAAACACAACCACAATGGCAGTGTGGAGCAGCAGGTCTGCACAATCTCCACAAACAGTAACAAGACACACGGATGAACAACAAAACACAACACTGACTTGCCAGTCACACACTCTGCATACTCACAAGTGACAACAACAACAAGTAGGAGTCAGCCAGAACTGCAAGGACACACCAACACACTGCACAGTGCACAACATACAACTCACACATGTGCATACAACCACATCCACAGGGCTGAACAATCAAAACAACAGGCATACAACTCCTGGGTGACACATGTGTGTAGTTGACAATGCAGGGGCATGCACACATCAACACCCCCGACAAACTCGCCCCCATCACACTGCACACCTCTTGACCACCCAAGAGCACACACTGTAAGTAAGCCATGGGACTAGGATGAGTGGCCATCACAAGATGACCACACACACACACCACTGGGCACACATAAAGGAAGAATACACATACATGATGACCCTGGCCAGCCTGCCTGCAATACTGTGGATAGAATCCCACTCTTTGCTGGCCAGTGCCCCCCAACCTGACATGTGTACAATATAGCCAACATGAACAAATTAAGAAAATGACAACTGCTTGCCATTTAAAATTGACATTATTGCCCCCACAAGTATCTGGGTCAGGAAGAACAGAAGTCCCTGTAACCCCTGTAAAATATAGAGTAAGTGAGCCAAGACATTGGCTATGTTGAAGTGGCACACAGACCATGTGGCACAGTAAACCATATACACACAGCAAAATAACTTTATTCAGTAAGGACACTGACAAAACAGACAACAGGAGAAACTGTCTTTATTCACATATTGCACAGATAGGCACCATGAGTAGAGAAGAGCAAGGCACAAAATGCAGAGTATGTCCATGAGAAGCTGCACAGGCAAGGGCAAAACAGCAAGGCCAGTGGCCAGTCCAGGGTGCAGAGTATGTCCATGAGAAGCTGTACAGGGAATACTTGAACACAGCAAAGACCAACAAGGCCAGTGGCAAAAACGAAGTGCAGAGTATGTCCAGGAGAGGCTGCACAGGGAATGTGTGCGACTCTACCTTTCCATGGTCAGCAACACAGTCAGTAGGGAAACAATGTGTAGTACAGGCCCACCTGTGTGAGAGACAGGTGTGTGTGAGGGTGAATACCACTCAGACTTGGCTGTCAGGCGGACTGGGAGCTGGCTGTGTCTCGGGGACTGTCGGGGCACCTGACTGGGGAGAGAGCGGCCCAGCTGAGGTAGAGCTATCAGTGGCTTGGCAAGCCGGAGGGCTGCTTGGACCAGGTGGTGTAGTGGCACGTGGAGGCGGAGTCATGCAGACGGGAGACACGGTGTGGCTGGGAGATTGTGGAGGGGTGCCCTTCCACTTCTTGGGGATCCTAAATGGCTTCTCTGCATTGGGATAAATTAGAAGTGGTGTGGACACAACAGGAACACTCACCACCAAAGCTGCATCAGGTGCAGACGCTGGCACTCCCTCTGGGGATGTGCTGGATCCAGCGGAACGCTTTGCCTGGCTTCGCCTTTGCCCCTCCATCCCCTGTTTACTAGGTGTTACCCCTTCAGTGCCCTCCTTCCCCTGCTTCACTGGGCTTGGAATGGGAGTCGAGGTGGTGTGTGAATCTGCCTTGGAGCCCTTCCTAGGTGTACCCTTGGCATGCACCACCTTCTCGGTGGGCACAGAAACTGTATGCTTCTCTTTGTGAGATGCTTTAGGGACAGGAGAGTCCTTGGATGGGGATGCCACTGAGGCATGTGAGCCTGAGGTCTGCTTCTTAGCATTGTTGCCCCTGGTGTCGCCTGACGGGCTTTTGTCCTTGCACTCTGTGGTGGCTTTGGTCTTCTGTGGGGATGGTGTCCGCGCCCGTGTCCGCTTGGGTTGTTGCTGCAGTGTGCTTCGTGTGCTGTATCGTGACTTTGAGGTATGTGGACCGTGGTCACTATCGTCAGACGTGGCCAATGCCAGAGGGGTGGACAAAGGGACCGGAGCTGGACTGTGAGTATGTGCCTATTGAAGGGCTGATGTCACGGTGGAGGACAAAGCCTGGACAGTCCGGTGCAGCCCACCCACGTCTGAATGTATGCCCTCCATGAAAGCAACCACCTAAGCCAATTTTTTGTCGTGGTCACTGAAGGCATTGAGGAGAGCTGTCTGGCCTACACACAGCTGGCGCAAAAGGTCCACAGACTCAGCACTGATGGCAGCAGGGGGGACAGGGGCAGGGGCAACGGTGCCCGGGGTGAAGGACACTCTTCCCCTCTTACTGAGGCGAACACGGGCAGCACCAGAGGAAGTGGCTGAGAGGGTGGGCACTGGCCGCTGTGTGGGGGAAGATGATGCAGAGTCCCCGTTCCCTGTGCCTGCCAACATGGATGCATCCCCGCTGGCATCTGATGATGTGGTACTTTGCGTCTCAGGCTGGGATTCCTCCAGCAGACTCCTGTCCCCCTCTGAGGTGCTGGTGACATCTGTGTCACTGTGCTCCTGTGCAGCTGTTGTGCTAGTTTCACCCCCACTGGTGTCAGTCTCCTGTCCCTCCGTGACCACAGGAGATGCTGAATGAGAGATGTAGGGTCAGTTCAGTGGCAGCAACAGAACAAACATATGCAAGCAATGCATAACAAAAGATGACCAAATCTACATGTTGCACACCACCCTGTGCAATCACATTGTGCTAACTCACTATATTGACTCAAACAGTGCGTGCAAACTGGAAATTCAGGCATAAGTGAGCCATGTGATGACCACACAGCACAACACCCTGCTAGTGGCTCCGTTCAAACAGACACACAAGTAGCTCTGAGCACACCTAGGGACATGATGGTGCACACTACTTGTTGCCACTGACATATCTGGATGGAACAGGAGTGGACAACACAGACACAGACTACAACATGACATTCCACAATGGCCATGAGCCCATGCCACCCACCATGTTGTACTTTGGGGCCCAAAGACTGGTGCACATTGTTGTCAGATGTGTAGGCCTCCCAAATATGAGTGCCTGCAATGGACACATTGATGAAGGCACACTCAGATCGGGCACACTGCCGTTCCCACCCATGGGATTCCACAGACTACCCCAATGCAGACGATACCTGAAGACCACGACTCAGAATGCAATGGGAATGCACAGTACTCAAATTACCTTAGTAAGTACAGGTAGGGCTAATGCGTAACACCTGCACCCAGCACAGCAGCCACTTACATGCCACTGCATCACACTACCAACATCACATAGGCCAGCGCTGGCACAGGCTCTGAACACATGCAGCCACTCCCAGCCAAAGTCACCCTTCCCAGAATACTCACCCCTAGCTTGCTGCTGATGCTCCTTCAAACGTGCATCCAGCTCAGGCTGTGTCACAGCCAAGATGTGGCCCATGAGTGGTGTCATGCTGCGCCGTGCCTAACGCCCAGTGCGAGGATGCAGCCCCAAGGTCATCTCCGCCACGTTCTTTGCCAGCCGGCTGATGTCGTCCCACCTCTTGTGGCAGTGGGTGCGCCGTCGGTTTGAGACACCCAGAGCCCGCACCTTGGCCGCAATGGCCCTCCACACGGCCTTACGCTGGTGCACCTTGAGCTGCAGGCATGGGAGACAAGAGGGGCAAATGATCAGTGACACAGTGTTATGTACCTACATCTCTCAGTACAGCAGCAAGATACAAACTCATCACTAATCCAAATATAAGTCTAACAGAGACAAGGATACATCTGCATGGGAAAAGCTGATGTAAATGCATGCATGTGTGAGGGGGAACACAGTCCCTGCACATCTCACACACATGCAGGATGCCAGCACTGAAAGCCCTGTGTAGCCAGCCCACATCTCCAGTCCATTTCTAGGTTGAGCAACACATACATCACATGTCAACCTGTGTTTGGGGGTAGAGTCACTGTGTCCAAGACTGCGCAGCCCTCAATGTCCCTGCCCTGTGAATAGATAACTGTGTCATGGATGTCACATTGAGGGACATGATCTCACAAATGCAAAATCCGCATCACAAGGCCGGTCGTGTGCAATCCACAGTGCTGAGATGGCTCATAGCTGGAGTGCAATGAGAAAAGACAGATGTAATACTCTGTAAGTGAAGTGATGTGTCCTTGTCTTATTGGACGGTGACTGTGCAGGCCAGGTGGGCTCACACTGAGATGGACAACAGGGGCACACACAGCCATTCAGCCAAGCAATCACTGTCCTGACTCCTGCATGAACAACTTTCGGCGTCACTGTATGGCTGACAACACAACATAGGTCACTCAAACATACATGTTCAGGCAGGGAAACCTGTGGCATTGGGTACACACACCTTCCCCCTGGAGACAGCATGTTAGGCAGTGCATGACACAACCACACACTCTCAGGCACATACTGCATCAGTCCAACTACATGTGTGCCCCCCCTGCCCTCCCCCCCATGTTGAGGACTTACCATGACATTTGGGGCACCATATAGCCTTGGGTACTGTGTGAGCACCTCGTCCACCAGGACCTCCAGCTCCTCGCTTGTGAAGGGAGTGGCACGGATCTTCTCTGTCCTTGCCATCACAGCGGACATGAGACAACAGCAGCGGAATTTGGTGGTGAGGGGTCTCTGGCAGCAGTCCCTGGAGGCAGCAGCAGGTGAGGGGTCTCTGGCAGCAGGCTCTGGGAGCAGTGGAAATGTGAGGCTCACTCCCACACATATATAGCCCCCTGGGGTCGTTTCAAAGGTGCCAAGCTGCAGCAATTGGTGGTCCAGGTCTGCCTCTTTCAATTGCATCCAATGACTGGCTCCTCGGTGGCGGAGCACGCCTACCACGATTTTCAAAATTGCATCATGCCACCGCAATCAAGGTTCCCATTGGCTGTAAGGGCATGCTCCATGGCGGTGACAGACCGCAGGGGCCAGGCGGAAGCTACCGTGATGGTGCATCTTTCAATTGCATCCAATGACCGGCTCCGCGGTGGCGGAGCACGCCTACCGCGATTTTCAAAATTGCATCATGCCACCGCAATCAAGGTTCCCATTGTCTGTAAGGGCATGCTCCATGGCGGTGACACACTGAAGGGGCCATGCGGAAGCTACCGCGATGGTACATCTTTCAATTGCATCCAATGACCGGCTCCGCGGTGGCGGAGCACACCTACCGTGATTTTCAAAATTGCATCATGCCACCGCAATCAAGGTTCCCATTGGCTGTAAGGGCATGCTCCATGGCGGTGACACACCGCTGGGGACAGGCGGTAGCTACCGCGATTTGGGTGCCATACATTCACATGAGGCACCGCGATTTGGGCGGCGGAGCATGCCAACCGCCATTTGAGCATGTCTCCATGCCTATCACTACCGCACTTGTGTAAATGGGCAGTGCTGGGGACACACCGCTGGGGACAGGCGGTAGCTACCGCGATTTGGGTGCCATACATTCACATGAGGCAATGCGATGTGGGCGGCGGAGCATGCCAACCGCCATTTGGGCATGTCTCCATGCCTATCACTACCGCACTTGTGTAAATGGGCAGTGCTGGGGACACACCACTGGGGACAGGCAGTAGCTACCGCGATTTGGGTGCCATACAATCGCAATGGCCATCTGGCAAACATCAACAGTGCACAGTGCCCACATGGTCAATGGCACATCATTGTGCACACAATGCCAATGTTCCATTTACTCCACTGGTGACTACACATGCCATGTTTGTGTATGTGATTTCGTTGATTGGCCTGTACTCCCGCACATGTCACTTATGATATTGATGGTCATGTACGCAGGACAGTGTTGTTCTGGACTCTACAATGTGTACACATGTCAATGTGTTGAGGTGCAGTGACAATCACAGCAATGTTCGTCTCAATGAATGATGATCTTTTTTGCATGTCCTCTTATGTCTGATCATGCACTCAATCGTCATTTCTGCTCCGACTATGGTCATTGTGTTGTGGATGTGTGCCAGGTTCAAATGACGCATGAAGGTGTGTCAGGTACAGCAGCTAGGTATGAGACAGTGGGGTTGATTTGTTACACATATGCTGGATGCTATACTCCCAGGCGTGCCCATGGTAAATGTGGCCATATGCCTATGTGCATTCACATTGACCGAGGTGGTGTCTGAGGTACTTGTTTTGTGTAAGTTGACAGGTGTGCCATTTGTGTAGCTGAAGGTGTCCCTACATGTAAGCTGGTCTGTAACTCAATTTTTATGACAGTCATTGTTGGTGTTGTTTCATCCAGAACGTGAGATGCTGTGCCCATCTCATGATGTATTGCATTGACATGTGTCCACTTTCATCTCAACTAGGAGGAGACCAAATCTGCTTCGTCACTTGACAGTGCTGGAGGACATGGAGGATGAGGCGATCATCCGGAAATGCCGTCTGGATAGAGCCACCCTAAAAACCCTTTGTGATATGTTGGAGCCCCACCTGCAGCCTCGCAGGACATATCCAACAGCTTTCACCCCAACTTATAAGGTGATGGTGGCCCTGCATTTTTTTGCCACAGGATCGTTCCAGCACACGGTGGCCAACACTGGTGGGATGTCAGAACCGATGTTCAGCATGGTGCTGCGTGATGTTCTGTCAGCCATGATGATATACAAGGACAGATGTATCCATTTCCCCAGGGGTCCGGAATTGGCAGCTGTGAAGGGAGATTTCTATCCCCTTGGACAGATCCCCCATGTTGTTGGTGCCATTGATTGCACCCATGTTGGGCTTGTGCCACCACAGGCACGTGAGCACATTTACAGAAATCGTAAACATTACCACTACATAAATGTGCAAGTGGTGTGCCTGGCAGATATGATCATCTCCCACGTGTGTGCCAGATTCCCAGGCTCAGCCCATGACTCCTACATCCTAAGGAACAGCATTGTACCCCAGCTGATGGCTAATCTGCTTCCCGAGCGTGCATGGATTGTGGGTGAGTATGCCTAGTCGTATGGCGTGCTGGGTGTCTGACCTGCTGCCCTCTGCCTCAGCGACATTGCAATGTTTATTTGTGTTTGTCATACCTAGGTGACTCTGCATATCCCAACCGTCCCTGGTTGCTGAGCCCACTGCGGAATCCCAGGACCCCGGCTGAAGTCCGCTACAATGATGCCCATGGGAGGACACGTGTGGTGGAGCGTACTTTTGGTCTGCTTAAGTCACGTTTCCGCTGCCTGGACAAGACCGGAGGTGCACTCATGTACTCGCCCAGGAAGGTGTGTCAGATTGTAGTGGCCCCCGCCTGCAAACCAACCCGTGTCCAGTGATGAGGACAGTGGAGAGGAGGAAGGTGTTGACCTGCGTCAACAGCTCATCACCCGCTACTTCACTTGAAGGTGGGTGACAATGTACAACGTACCCATTGTCTGATGATGTTGCTGTTGTCGTGAAGGGGTATGTGAGAATTGTAACAGCAGCCAGTTGTAGACTCAGTGGTGGTTGGCAATGTTTCTGGGACAGGTCATTTAGGAACATCTACAGGATGTGTATGTTGACACTTGTTGCCCATTGTGACGTGTGCATGTTGGATTATCTTGATGGTAGGTGTTGTGTGATGTCTGTGATGCCACACCCAGACCAGTGAATGTTGTTCTGTTGTGTTTTCCTAGGTGCCTTCAACTTCTCCTTGCCTACATACAGTCCATACTCCTTGTATATTGTGATCATGTTGAAGACTGTACATCCTGCAATAAAGACGGAGCAGACACAACAACATGTGTGTAAGGATTTTTTATTTACAATGGTGACATGTGAGGGAGTGTACATTTACATTGAGGTGATTGGTGGAGCAGTGAGTTGGCAGTTATGGTAAATGAGATAATCGAGTAGTCACCACATTGATGTGGTGACCCAGTCCAACAGAGAGATGCCATTCACAAGGCAGTGTGGGGAAGGACAGTCTAAAAAGTCAATGCAGTGGTGAAGAGGGTTGCCATCAGGGCTGGCTCCATGACTGGCGTTTGGCAGGTGCTTTGCCAACAGATACTCCCAGGGTTTTCTTAGGACGGCCCCTTCGTCGCTTGGCAGGGGGGGGCCCTGCTGCAGGGCCAGTGGGGTCTGAGGACTCACCCCTCTCTGTGGCCGCAGGGGAGGATGGTGAACTGTCATCCTGCGGCCCACCAGAGGTAGGTGGAGGTGTTGGTTGTGGCGCAGGCCTGTCCCTCAGTACTGCCACTTGCTGGCCCAAGAGGTCCACAATTTGTCCCATGCGGGTGTCAATGGACCTCATCAGCAGGATGAGCTTGCGTAACAGTTCGTCCGACCGGCCCGTTCGTCCCTAGGCCTGTTCATATGCCCCAAGGACTCTGGTGATGTGGTCCAGGGATTGGGTCCCAGCCTCTTGGTGTCTGTGGGTGACCCTGCCCCTCCCACCTACCCTGCTGCCACGGACCTGTTGCCTCACCATTGTGGGCACCCGCATCCTCTCCCTGCCCTCCTCTGTCGGTGGTGTGGGGTGGTCATCCTCTGGGACAGGGGGAGTGTTGCAGGCAGCGCTGGTGGTGGTGGTGGAGGACGCACAGGCCGTGACAGCAGGGGTCTGCAGAGGCGTTTGTATTGCAGCAGATGTGGTGGTGGGGACGATGGGGTTCTGGGACCTGTTGCACCCTGGCACATCGATGGGCCGGCTTCGAGCTCATCGTCCAGAGAATCCCAGGAGTCAACATCCTAGAGTCCATGTACCGGGGGGGGGGGAGACTGGCTCTCCAGGTTGCTGGTGTTGTCCTCTGCAGTGAGTTCTTGGTCACCTGTGGGTCAGATGGAAAATGGTCATTGTAGTGCACCCCGCAAGCTTTGTGTTAGCTGTGTGTCATTCACTGTTTGTACACTACACAGTTGACTGATCATCACATTGTTTTCTATGTGCACTACTGTGCCTCCTGACATGCAGTGGTACATGCATTGCTTGTCCATGGTGTGAGGTGTCAATACATACCATGCGCCACGTGCATAATTTGTGATTACAGGGACCTGTTGACATCTAGGGACTGGCACAACATATTATTTCATTGAGGACTCTTTGTTGATTTCTCTGACCTGGCAGACGTCACATCTGGCCATGGACTGGCCATTGTCATCTCCTGCATACCTTTGTCCTGTCATGTGCATATCTTGATTTGTACCCCCAAACATGCTTTCTTATTTTTCGAATGGTCCTTGTTGCTCTGGCCCCAAGGCACAGCACATGTCAATAGGTGCTGTGCATGATTGTGCCCAGACTTTCTTCTACATGTGCATTGGTGTGTCACACTTCGGTAGCTGTGACAGTTTCCTTTGCTTACCTGTGTGCACACTGTGCGTGGCAATGGGGTCGGTGTGCATATTTGTGCAATGAGAGGACTGGTGTTGTCATATGGCACCATTTCTTTTGTTACGAATGGGTGGGTGCACGTACTGGCTACTTACCTGTAATGTGCTCACATTTGGCTTTGTTACGTGACACATCTGTGTGTGCGTGGTGGAGGCTTACATCCTGCTCAGTGGGGTCACAAGACAGAATAAAATGTCTACCTACCCGTTAGTTTGTTTGAGGTGGGTCATTAGATGCCACATGCATCTGGGTGGTATGGAGAGCTCCATCTTGCTGTACTGGGGGACAAGGGTGCATGGTGGGAGTAGTGGTACAGGCCTCCCACCCACAAACACCCTCCCAGGGAAGATGGCTACCTACCTGTAAGTTTGTTTGGTGTACTGCAATGGCTTCCAACTGCTTCTGGGTGGGGGATTGCTCCACCCTGCTGAGGTGTGGGCCAGGGGGCATGGTGGGAGTTGTAGTGCTGGCCTCCCACCCCCAAACACCCTCCCAGGGAAGATGGCTACCTACCTGTAAGTTTGATGAGGGTAATGTAATGGCTGACACATGCTTCTGGGTGGGGTGGGGGGAGGGCTCCATCTTGCTGATGCTGTGGGACAAGGGGGCCTGGTGGGAGTTGTAGTGCTGTCTGCCTGTACACATGCCCCCATGGTAATGTTGCTGGCTACGTTTGGGGTGAATGGGAGTGAGTGAATGTTGGATCTGTGAGACATGTTTTTGTGAGTGTGTGGTGCAGATTAATGGAATTTGTCCTGGGTGGTGTAGCTTTGTAGTTGTGCAAGACAGTACATAGCAGTGTGGTGGTAGTCATTTGTTTGTACTTACCAGCCTCCACTCCCGCGGGTAGTCCTGTGAGACTCTCTTGATGCAGTATGGCAAGCACCTTCTCCTCCCATGGTGTGAATGGTTTTGGTGGAATGGGAGTGCCACCGCCAGTCCTCTCAGCCAGCTCACGGTTCTTGCTTCTCCTCTCTTTGACAACCCTCTTCAGATCATTCCACCGCTACATGATCTCCTTTTTGGATCGCGGGGTGGTCCCTACTGCATTGACCCTTTCGACTATCCTTGCCCACATTTGTGTTCTTGTGGCTAATGGTGTCTGTTGGACCAGGCTACCAAACAGTTGTGGTTCCACTCTGACTATCTCATTTACCATGACTGTCAACTCACTCTCTGTGAATTTGGGCATTTTATGTGTTGACATGGTGTGTGGTGTGCAAAGTGGTTGTGGGTGCAGGGGTGTGGTTGTGATGTGTATGGTGTGTGATGTGCAGGGGGGTTAGTAGTGCAGGTGTGGTAGTGATGGTGGTGGTGATGTGTGTGTGCTGTATTCTTTTGCCTCTCCTCTCTGATCTGGTGAATGCCCTTCTCTTCTGGAGTGTTGCAAAGGATTGTTGTCAGGGAAGGGGCTGGTTTTATACTCAGCTATGTGGGTGTGTACAAATGGGGTATTGCTGTCAGGTGTGGTGTGTGTGTTGTCCTGGGAATTGTATTTTTCTTTTTGCCATGTGGTTGTGTCATTGGGGTGTGTTTTGTGTTTTTGGGGGGGCATGGCTAGTTTGCTGTGTGCACTTTTTGGCCTTATTGTGGGTTTTTTCAATTATCCGCCATTTTTTTCACGGATCGTCCGCAGCGGTGGCTATGCTGCAGCTCTTCCGCTGTCTCTCCCATTCATCCGTGTGTGCGATCGCTGCGGTCGGGAACAGCGGAACGTACTGCGGGACCATCGGGGATATCCTAATTTCCCGTGCGGTGTCTCCGCTATACTTGCGGCGGGTTGCTGTTTTTCCGCTGCGAATCCGACCACCGCGGACGGATTTTGGCCATCTCCGCCCGCTACGGGCGTTTTTTCTTGGCCCCGTTCCGCCGCGGTCAGTGTTTTTTGGCGGTTGATCCTAATTTGGCCGCCGGTTTTTCCACGGTTCAGGCGGGTGGTGGTTTTCCGCTTCCATGGCGGTCGGGGTAGTTTTCCGACCGCCATCTTAATAGACCCCTTAGTGTTGATTTATGTCCAATCTCCGTTAATATCAAAAGTAAAATGTAATTTAATTTTTTTTCTAGCTTATGTGCCTTTTAAATTTACGTACATTTTGTTCCCTTATTCACTAAGGGCCAGATGTATCAAGCCTTTTACCGGTCGCAAACGGGCAGATTCACAGAATCGGCCCGTTTGCTAACGGTAAAAAGCCTTTTGGGATGTATGATCCCAAAAGGCATTTGCAAAATAGGGAATCACAATTTTTGTGATTACCTATTTTGTGAATGCATTTAGCGAATCGCAATTTGCGATTCCCTAAATGCAATGCAGGAAGCATTTAAAAAATGCTACCTTGCTTTAAGGAATCGCAAATTACCACCAACTTCAAGCTGGTGGTAATTTGCAAATCCTTTGAAAAATGCACCAAATTGCATTTTTCCTAGTGACATGCGGCGCATACACATGCCCTTTGGGCATGTGTGTGCACCACATGTGCACACATTACATTTTTGGGGGTGCTTCAGGGTGGCCTTTTGGCCCCCTTGCACCCTTGAATTGCATTCGCAATTTGCGATTACCAATTTGGTAATCGCAAATTGCAAATGCTTTTCCATTCATTCCTATGGGCCTCTGGCCCCATTGGAATGAATGGGAAGGCATTCCTTAATAGGGAATCGCAAATTGCGATTCGCTATTAAGGAATATATAGGAATCAATATTTATTTTTCCAAACCTACATGCATTGCATTTTGCGATTCAATAATAGCGAATCAGTAAAATTCGCTATTATAGAATCGCAAAATGCAATGTTGATACATCTGGCCCTAAGTGAAGTTGGGGCCAGATGTATCAAGCTATTTTGCATTCGCAAACGCTGCGAATCACAAAACTAGGGCGTTTGCGAACGCAAAATAGCTTGTTCCAATGTATGAAAGTTTTCACCATCGCAAAATTGGTATTCGCAAAATTGCGAATTCCAATTTTGCGAATCCTCATTTGCGAATTCGCAATTTGAGAGTCTCAAATTGCGAATACGCAGAAATGGTGCTCGCAAATTGGGAATTTGCAAAAAAATGTATGAAACATTCGCTAATTGCGAATGAGCCAAAAATCGCAAATTTGCACTTTCAATTTACCACCAAATCAGGCCAGGTGGTAACCAGGTGCAACCTATTTAAACAGGCCCAGAGTGCCT
This sequence comes from Calotriton arnoldi, assembly GCA_963921515.1. Taxonomy (NCBI): domain Eukaryota; kingdom Metazoa; phylum Chordata; class Amphibia; order Caudata; family Salamandridae; genus Calotriton; species Calotriton arnoldi. Next base: position 251,553 of record CAWUFW010013738.1, on the reverse strand, counting down.
CAGTGTCTTTCAGAATGGCAGCGCTGTATGTCATAGCAAAGAGGAAGCAGATTCAAGCTGCAGCGGAGAGAAGGAGGAGAAAGGAACGCATTTACAGAGTGTGCATAACCCTGTTTCAGCAGACAGAGGAAGAAATCCATGACAAATATAGACTAGACTCAGCAACAATACTAGACCTGATAGCTGACCTACAACCAATATTGGAGCATCCAACCCGCAGGACCCAAGCCATTCCCACACATGTGCAGGTCCTATGTTCACTGCACCTACTAGCATCAGGGAGCTACCAGGGGGTGATAGTTGCAGCAGGAGGGGTTTCCCAAAGTTGTGTGTCACGCTTCTTGAATGCTTTCTTGGATGCAATGGTACAGATGATACACCATTACATCAGATTCCCCACTACACAACAGGCTTTGCAGCAGACCAAATTGGATTTCTACCAGATAGCACAATTCCCACATGTAATTGGGTGCATTGATGGGACACATGTAGCCATCTGCCCCCCCTCAGATAATGAGTATGTGTTCAGGAACAGGAAATCCATTTATTCACTCAACATCCAGGTCATATGTAACGCCTCACACATAATAACTGACATAGTGGCCAAATATCCTGGCAGTATGCATGATTCATTCATATTCAGACACAGTGGAATATACACACGTCTCACTGGGGGTGAATTTGGCGAAGGATACCTGCTAGGTAAATGCATGTGACACACTCTGATGGACTCATTAGATCTGTAGGAATAGGACAGTGATTAACCATATGTCTTTCTTCCTGTAGGTGACAGTGCATATGCTGTGCGCTCCTTCATACTCACACCATACCTCAATCCTGCAACTCAGAGTGAAAGGAAATACAATGCTGCACACAAGTCTACGCGCAATGTCATAGAGCGGACATTCAGACTACTGAAGAGTAGGTTCCGCTGTCTACACAAAAGTGGAGGAGCACTGCAGTATAGGCCAGAGATCTGTTGCAAAATTGTGGCCACTTGTGTCATGCTGCACAACCTAGCAACAACCAATGGCATACCATTGGACCTCACAGATTCTGATTCTGATGAAGAGGAGGAACCAGGTCCACGTCCCAGAGCAGCAGGTGGTGTAGGAGCAGCAGATGGCAGACAGAGACATGATGAAATAATACGCAACTATTTCTAGGTGAGTAATGATGACACAAAGCAACTCATGACTGTTGAACAACTGTGTTTTTATTAACCTTAACATCATGTAAAATGTGTGCACACAGCCTTCAACTCATTACTTGTGTGTGGTTTTTGTTGTTCAACATGGCATGTACACAGTCCATGCACAAATTACAAAATGTTTGCACATATGCCATGGGTTACCTCACCCATTTGCATGCCTCGGCCACAACACTGTCTATTTCTTGCGCCCACGCACAGCACTTGAACGGTCAATGTTCACACTGCCCTCCCTTGTTGAGGCTTCGGATGCTGTTCCTTGCCTTACACTCCGCCGTCTAAGTTCAGTTACTGGTGGGGTAATGCTGCTGCGGCTGGAGGCCTCCTCACTGTCCCCTGCACCCAGAATACCTGTGCCAGCTATGTTGGCTGTCTGTAGCTGTTCAACAGCAGTGGTGACCTGCACCAACCCCCTAGCAACATCCTGGCTGCAGTGTGCCATTTCCACCTGCATGGACACAGTGCGTCTGGAAAGGACAGCTGTGGCATTGCACAGACGGTTAACTGCCTTGGTGTAACCATCCAGACGGCTAAATAGGCGTTGCTTTTCCCTACGTCTGGAGGCATGGTGATACTGAGCTCTTTGATGGCTACAGTCATGTCCTTAATACTGTCCGCATTAGCCCTATGACCCTCTGCCACAGTGTTGTTGAGCTCCCTGATGCCGTCCTTGATGTCAGTCATATTGTGATTTAGGGACACCAGCTGCCTTTACATTGACCGCATGCTTTTTAATTGCAGCCACTGCACCTTCACCATAGTGCCCTCCAGCCCAGAGAATACAGAGGATTCCTCTCCTTCGTCAGCGGCATGTTGTGCCCTTGCTCTGCGTCTTATGCGACTGCTGTTGCTATGCTGCAGAGGAGACTGGTCATTTTGACGCTGTGCCTGCTCTTCGAGCCTTGGCTGTGGCTCATCCTGCATGGCTTCCACTCCTGCCTCCAACTCCTGTAGTGGAGCCACAGTGTACCTGTGTGGTCTTGGTGCAGGTGTTGTTTGTGTTGTGTGGTCTGACTCCTCTTCCCCTGCCTGTTCCTGTAGCTGTGGTGCCTCATCAATTGGTGTTTCCTCACCCTGTGGCGCAGTTTGATCTGTGAATACAAGAGAACTACTTATTGTGTGTTCTGCTTTCTGTTATTTTCAAATTAAATGTACTTTAGTTGGTATACCTAAATGCTGTGCTTCACTTGGTCATTTACTGGTGTGTCTCAACTGTGGATATGTTTCTCTGTATCAATGCTTTACTATCTTATGTGTGGGACTGCATCTCCCATGATGCATTGCTGGGTGGTAACAAAATTGTGGCATGGAGTGGCAATCATACTTGATAATTGAGTCATTTCTAAGTGGGGTGTTTAGTGAGTAATGGGTCAGGGGTAATTTAGCATGCATCCTACCTTGTCTGGTGTTGGGCGTGGCTGAGCTGTCAATGTCTGCTACGCCACAGATGGATTCTGGCTGTAGAGTGGACTCCACCAAGTTCTCAAGGGGTGTGGACGCCGGCTCTGTAGATGGTCCTCCACCGGTTTTCTTTGCGTCCGCAAGCATGCTTGCAACCTTCTCTTTTGCCCTTGAGCGCAAGTCGTACCAGCGCTTGTGTAGATCCTCTATGGAGCGCTGTGTGACACCAATGGCATTTACTTTTGCTTGTATGTCCAGCCAGATTTTCCTCTTTGACTCAGGGATGTGCAGGGATTTTTGCCAGAAAGCTGCTCATGGCTCTTCACCATTTCCTCAATGAGAACCTCCAATTCTTTTTCACTGGACTTTTGTTTTCTTTTGCGTCCTGCAGCCTCCTTTGCCTTCTCCTGTGTATCCATTGTGTTTTTGTGCCTGTCTTTGCACTCCTGATGGGCTCCTGAGTGGTGTGCTCCTGCTCCCAGCCTCTTACACAGCCTCAGGCACTCAGAAACAGCATGGGCAGTCACACTTCCTGGTTGTGATGTCATCAGATTGCATCCGAATAGCAGATTCGCTAAATTGCGATTTCTTATTTTGCGAATTCGCAATTACAGATTCGCTATTTTGGGAATCGGTAATTGCGATTGCGAATATTACTGAATCGCAATTTTTTACCTGCATAGCGTTTTGCGATTCTCAAATAGCGATTCAGTAAAAATTGCTATTTGGGAATCGCAAATTGCTTTTTTGATACATCTGGCCCTAACTTTTTAACGGTAAGATAATTTCTCAAATATCTGCTTTAGATTGGTGGCTGCTTTTCAAAATGAGTAAATGCTGTAAATTAATTAAAAATTATATTGTAAGTACTTGTGATTTAGGTGTCAATATTTTGATGCTGTTTTATTGTAAACGTACACTTACTTCGGACTGTAGATGGCAGTGGTCAATTTGACAAACGGCAAAATTCTCCTGCTACTCTTGCTGTGTGTGGTCACCTTGGAAGTCAGTTTACCACTGAGCACAAAATGGTGGTCGGCTTCTTTTATACGTTTTTGAGGGTAAACGACAATTTAAAAGAAAATATGTATTGGAAACAGTTTTTTCGCGTGATTCACAACCTGACTGAATGTATATTTATTTTGCAATGTGTAAAAATGTTCGTTTATACGTTCCTTTTCAGAATGTCAGCCATTTTGTGTTGTTGCTGGCACAGGGACTGTAATAAAAATAGTTGAAGGACTTCCGTTTTATGTTCTTCGAAAAAGATTGTATGTATAATCTCTTTGTGACTCTGAGAGTAGTGTGTTTTTTTTGTACAATATTTAAAATTTGTTTAATTTTCCCCGTCTTTTCGAACATTTTTATAGATTTTATTATTATTTTAATGGATAGGTACTTTAAAAAGTACACGAGTATTAAAATTAATCCCTGGGTATTAATAATCTCCCCCACCCAAAACCCCTATTTCCCTTGCATTCCGTCCCAGGGGATGCACCGCTAGGGCTCCTGGCTCTGACATCCAGCCATACTAGTTTGTTCAGTTGAAATGCCAGTCTGCTCGCAAAATGGGACTACCTGCAGAGGACCCCAAAACTATGTTAATTCCCTAAAACAAACCTTGTTCAGTCTTCCCTCGCTGTACCATCCCTCCCAGATAAGGTGGCTTCAACCCCAGACCTAGATACAAAAGTGGTGGCGATTATCACCAAAAGCGGAACAAACCCTAGGAAAGGCCTTAACAAAGGCCAAGACCGCCTCCTTGACATTACTGGGCCGCTAACAAAGATGTTCGAGATGGCCGAAGTGGCAATAAGCCACTCCAGTTTCTCCTCCATTGAGTTACATGAAGGTTCAAGGGACATGGTATTAGGTAGGAGTATATGGAATAATAGGGCTCTATTGCAAGGAAGCAGCTGTTCCAGCAGTTGGTTAGACCACAACTGCCAGAATTCAATTACGTTGCTCAACTGGTTAAAATGGCCACTCTATTGTTTCTTACGTTTGAGCCCAATTTAATAAAATGGCCACCAGTAGTTCTTGGGGGCCCCCCATTTTGTTGACATATGTCACTGCTGATACATTGTCCATTTGTAGCGTTACGCAATACTTCATCAGGTCATGGGTAAAGCAACGGACTGCGAAAGAACCTGCTAATAGTTCTAAGCAATTGATATGCAGCCCTTTCTCTTGATCTGTTCAGCGTCCCCTCGTTGATGAGTTCCCACATCTCTGCCATTCCATCTTCTGCAATCCTCAGCCACCAGATTAGCTCTTTCCTCGAATCTTGGTCCAGGGACAGTATCTGGAAATAGGACTGTGATGTTCTCAGTGTCTTTGCCTTGTGCCTCCGAAGGGCCCGGTAGTTCAGGGGTCCTGGGAAGATTGCTTGGATCGTTAAGGATAGGAGACCCAGTATTCTTGCCAGTAGTCTTAAGGGGAATTATTTTCTTCCTAGTATCTTCCTTAATTGCTTGCGCAGTTTCCTTAACTTTCCCCCTGGTAGTCTTAATTTTGACTTCACGGTCTCTATGATAGGAAAAGCCCTTAAGAACTACTTGTGGCCATTTTATTACATTGGGCTCAAACATAAGAAACAATAGAGTGGCCATTTTAACCAGTTGGGCAACCTAATTGAATTCTGGCAGTTGTACTCTAACCAACTGCTAGAACAGCTGCTTCCTTGCAAAGGAGCCCTATTATTCCATATACTCCTACTAATTCCTTGTCCCTTGAACCTTCAGGTAACTCTATGAAGGAGAAACTGGAGGGGCTTTTTAATAAGGCCCAAGACAAGGTAATGGGGTCACTGGATGATACAATTAACAAAAAACTGGAGGTCCTCTCCAAAAAAGGTTGGCCAGTTGCTAACACAGGACACCCTGAGGGGCCTTTGGGGCAGATAAAACCCAAAGAAAAAGGGCTGCAGGGGAAGGCCCGCCTAAAGGAGCAAAGAAGCCCAAAACTTCAAACCCACTGACATCACGCTGTGGCAGTGACACAGACAGTGCCTTGGGCACTACAGATGAGCAGGAAAAAAGCACATGAAACGGGTGAGTCACCAAGTCCTTTCAGGCCTTGTTGCTGTGGAACCAGTGCACGTACTCCGAGAGGAAAAAGCCACTCTTCCCGCGGGGTGTTTGTTTCTGTTGCTATGGCAGCAGGATGCTGTCTCGGCTTAAAACAAGCAGCTCTGTCTCGAGGGATAGCACTGGATTGGTCTTTTCAAAAGAGGCCAATCCTGTGTAAAGGCGTTTTTCATGGCCTTAGGGAGCCGAGAAAAAACACTGCGTCTCGTCGGATGCACGGAGGTGGGAATACCTCCGGTCCAACCTCGCTTCAAGAGAGATATCGACAGAAAAACCACCCCCTTCCCGGATTAAAAAACAACCTAAGACTCCTTTGTCTGTTTTAAATATAAGAGGAACAGAAGGGTAGGGAAGGTAAAGGATATATATATGGAACTTTCTAGAGTGGATGGGGGGGTTTCAGTCAATTCAAATATAAATAAAGTATTAGAAAAAGAGGATGTACTTATCTTGTGAGCAGCAGCAACAAAGAAGGGAGAAGACTAAGTGTGGGGGGAAGACCTGGATAAAAAAACGACATAAATGACATAATAGAAGCACCAATAGGGCATCGAGTTCACCTAATAATTATTTTGACTGAGAGCAACAAATCCTGTTTTCTTGAGGCGAGTTAGTCAAAGTGAGGTATAGAAAGAAAGAACAATACTGAACCAAGAGAAATAAGAACAGTTAATAAATCCGCCAGACAGGACAACATCAGCCGAGGAAAAGTCCTTTGGAAGGGAAGGAAAGATCCATGAAGAACATCATCCAAATCAATCGAAGATGAAAATCGAGAAAGATTAGGTGGAGGTGGAAGCACCAGCTGATGGCACCGGAACTGCAGAAAACAAAACAGGGTGGGTTATTACAAGTGGTGTGATAATACTTGCCTCTGTGTCTTTAATACAATCTAGCCTTTCTGACACCAAGGCTAGGAAAATCTTAATTTCTATTTTAAGACTGGAGGCTCATATTATAGTTGTTCAAAGCATTGAAATAACAGAATCAGATACATGTGCAATAGGTTTACAGTAGAAGGTTCTGAATGTGTTAACGTTTCACCAATTTGCAGATTTGAGAATTTTGTGCAAACCTGCACCGGCCCAAAAGGCCCTAGAAGCCATAGCCCCTCTGGCTGAATGGGCACCAAAAGAGTCAACATCAATACTAGCCAAAGACATAATCTACTTTACCCAGCGGGCTAAAGAAGGAGAAGCCAAGGCTTGAGGATCTGGTCTCCAACTGAAGAAGGCAGGAATTTGGGTATTGAGTCGGGAGGCAAATAGATCAATTGACATGGTGCCAAAGATAGAAGAAAGTTGATTGAATACCAAAGGATGCAGTTGCCAGTCGCTTGAGTTGTGAAGATGTCTGGACATCTCATTCAGGTTTCCTGGGAGATAGACAGCTCTGACTGAGATTTGGCATTGAAGACAATATTCCCAAAGACGTTTGGCGAGATACGTCAGAACTTTAGATCTTGTGCCCCCCAGGTGATTTATGTATTGGACTGCTGACAGGTTGTCCATTTGTAAAAGAATAGCACATTTTGCCTCGGTTTTTGTAAAGGACTGGATGGCAAAGGAACCTGCAAGCATCTCTAAACTGTTGATATGCAAGAATGACTCTAGATGAAACCATGTACCTCTTGTCAAAAATTGACCGCACCCTGCGCCCCTACTTGTCTGATTTGCATCGGACTTTAAGACAAGATCTGGGGCAGCGAAGAAAATCGTTCTCCCGTTCCAGGCATCTAAATGAATCAGCCACCAAAGGAGTTCTTGTTTGGACAATAGATCTAAAGAAATGGGGTCGGCATAAGCGAGACCTCTGTAAAGATGCCGGATTTTTAATCTCTGAAGGGCCCGATAATGAAGAGGGCCTGGGAAGATTGCTTTTATGAAGGAAGCTAGGAGCCCTACCAAGCGGGCTAACGACCTCCGAGAAAAATGGGTGAGAGAAAGAGTGTGAGGAATCTCCTTTTTGATGAGTGACTTTTTGAAGTGGCAGTTGCAGAATAGATCGAGAAGTATCAGGAAACCCAGAAACTCGAGCTGACAAGAAGGAATCAATGCCGACTTTGGTATGTTGATAAGAAAGCCGAGACGAAGAAGCAAGACATGGCAAAATTGTAAATGAGTTATTAAAACTTTCTTGTCTCGAGTCATTATCAAGAAGTTGTCGAGGTAGTCAGTGAGTCTGATCCCTTGCGCTCTGAGGAAGGCTCCAACAGATTTGAGAAACTTGGTGAAACACCAAGGGGTTGAGAAAAGTCCGAATGGAAGAGCCTAGAAACGAAAGAAAGAAGTTCCCTATTGGAATTGGAGAAACCTTCTGTGAGAAGGATGAATTGGAACCGAAAGATAAGCGTCCTGGTGATCTCACCTGACCAGCCAATCGTCTTGAAGAAGGATATCTCGAAGATGGAGAATAGTTTCCATCTTGAAATGATGATAGACAATGAAATTGTTGAAAAACCTTTAGATTTAATACCAGATTTTTCTTCTGTACCAGAAAAATGGTGCTGAGAAATCCTGAAGGAACAATATCTGTCTGTTCTATGGCTTCCTTGGTTAGAAGAGAAGCGATCTCGTCTTGAATTAAAAGAGATTGCTGTTGAGAAAAAAGAAGAGGAGGAGGAAGATGGGATTGGATTGGGTATTGATAGATTTCTATTTTATAACCTTGCACAGTTTGAATCACTCAGGGATCTGAGGTTAGAGATAACCCTGCGTCTAGACAAATTGCTAATCTGCTTCCTATGGGAGGTAGGCCAGAATTGGAAAGTCTTACCTGAATATTGGTCTCCTTTGTTCCTGTATTCCCTGGAACAATGGGGATAGAACTGGGGTTTGTACCTAGAATAGAGTCAACCTGGGATTGGTGATCGAAGGAGCCTCAGGAGAGGGATTGACCTCTTGTGTTGTAGCGGCCTGAAAAGCGGCTCCGGCCTGAGAAGGCACGTTGTTTGATGCCAAACATGACATATTTTGGCAGTACCATAATGGAGCTGTCAAGCTCGAAAATGCCCTGGTGGCAGCCCATGTTATCCTAAGGACCTCTGACACTTATAGCAGTTTCCAATGGAGAACGCCACTATAGGGACATATAGGCTTGCACTTATATGTCCTCACCTTTAATATAATGCACACTGCCTCCTGGGCTCAGGAGGCCTTCCTTAGGGGTGCCTGACATATATTAAAATTGGTGTATTGACTGTGCCACACATGGTGAGGGCACAGTCGATTTTGAACAGTTTGCACTACCCCTGCAGTCTGCAATGGCAGCCCTGCTGTCAGTAGTTTACTTGGATCACTCAGGGTGACACAAACTCATGCTACAGCCCTGGGGACCTCTTTACCACCTATGCTCTGGGTACCCCTGGTGCCATGAACTAGGGACTTATAAGGGGGTAAAGGGGTTGCCAATTCACACATAACAGTTTTAGGGAGAGAACACTGGCACTGGAGCATGGATAGCAGGCTTCAGTGCATTGTCAGAGTCGAAAACCAGCATCTAGGAGTCCAAATGGGGGCAAAAAGTGGGGGGCATCTACAAAGATCCCTGTTTTCTTACAGTGTTGACTTGTGACTGTAGATTGAGCTTTTTGTCAAGGATGACTCCTAGGGATTTGGCACTGTAGACAACTGGACGTTTGCTCTTGATGGTGCTTACAAAGTCCATGCAGGACTGAACTGGCAATGGAGAATGGGAATACAAATTGACGAGAAATTCTGTTTTAGATGGATCAAGTTTTACATGATGGACATTTATCAAAATATTGATTAGTGTCTTGGGAATTGGCTAGGTGGGAAATGTAATTTGGAGAGCAGACCTTTAGATACAGTTGAGAATCATCATCTTATTGATAATAGAGAATCCAGAGATCCTTAGTATAACTACAAGGGTGTCAATGTCTACATTAAATAGGGCAAGGGCTAGCATAAATCCCTTAGGAACCTCTTACGTTAAGGCAACCAGTTTTGAAAAGCAGGAATCAGTTTTTGCTGCTGTGATCAGTCAGGTAGATATGACCATAACCATTTGACAACAACTCCATCAATGTCAATCTGACCCTTGAGAGCTTTAAGAAAAAATCTGTGATTTACTGTATCGTAAGCCGCTGATTTTTGAGAAGCAGGGTGATTTGTCCACTCTTGAGGCTGTCAGTAACCACGTCCAGCTGAGGGAGATATTAATTTGTTTTGCCAAAAATGGAAAGATGTGTAGAGCAAGGTCTTCGGCAATTTTGCAGGTATAGGATCCATAAAATGGTTGGAGGCATGGTCTTTTTTTGTGTGAATCTGTTTTATTGGTTTTCGGTTAACAACATGGACACACAGTATGAATAATAATTTGCATCGACTGTTAAAGATGAGAAACCCCTGACACGTGTTTCGCTGTCATTACAGTTCTTCAGAGAGGTTTAGCTTCGTCAAGGCACAAGGGAGCACCCAGTATAAGTCAAAACAATACCCTTGCAGGCACAGAGTGATGCATAAATTATGCAAAAAAGAAGCAGAGCTGTAATGACAGCGAAACGCGTGTTAGGGGTTGCTTTTATTCATTTCAGGTTCATTTCAGGTTGGCTTGGATAGTATTTTACCAATCCAAAGCTTTAATACTGTGCCTGGAGTGGAAAATGGCTTTTGTCATTCTACAGCTCGGCATGGATAGCTCTGTGCTAATCCTATGCGCAAAGACTTTGCTGTAGAAATGGCAAAAGTCTTTGTCCCTTTCTATCTCGGCGTGGATAGCACTGTACTAATCCTATGCTTAAAAACTAATAGAAAAGCAGACATTTGAGGTGAGCAGATTTAGAGTGTCGCTGGTGTTGCGGGTGCTCTATACAGGAGCTGCCTTCTACCTAAACTTGGGAACTACCCAGAGTTCTCTGCTTCTTTTTTGCATAATTTATGCATCACTCTATGCCTGCAAGGGTATTGTTTTGACTTATACTGGGTACTCCCTTGTGTCTGGATATAGCTAAACCTCTCTGAAGAGCTGTAATGACAGCGAAGCACATGTCAGGGGTTGCTTTTATTCATTTCAGGTTGGCCTGGATGGTATTTTACCAATCCAAAGCTGTAATACTGTGCCTGGAGTGGTAAATGGCTTTTGTCATTCTACAGCTTGGCATGGATAGCACTGTGCTAATCCTATGCTTAAAGTCTTTGCTATAGAAATGGCAAAAGACTTTGTCCCTTTCTATCTCAGCGTGGATATCACTGTGCTAATCCTATGCTTAAAAACTTTGATAGAAAAGCAGACATTTGAGCTGAGTATACTTAGTGTTGCTGGTGTTGAGGGTGCTCTATACAGGAGCTGCCTCTCACCTAAACTTGGGAACTACCCAGAGTTCTCTGCTTCTTTTTGCATAATTTATGCATCACTCTATGCCTGGAAGGGAATTGTTTTGACATATATGTATGTATATATATATATGTATATATATATATATATATATATATATATATATATATATATATCCTTTCACCTTTCTCCCACTGATTCCTTGAAGTCCCATGAATCAAGAAAGCACGAACTCCTCTTACTAGGTGCAATATTTCTTTTTATTTTCAGTGCTTGGCTGCCATGACGCGTTTCGAACCTCCTGGGTTCTTGATCACATGACATATTGCGTGTTACTCTCCCGTTTTTAAAGTGACAAGTGCACAGTTTTTTTAAAACAACTCAAAAAAACCAAATAAAGCTAGAAAACAGACTACATGTCTGTATTTCCAATTTCCATTTTGCATACAAGGGATATCTCATGCTGAATACAGTGTATGTACATTTATCAGGTGCACATGATATAACCTCTATAATAAGCTTTTATTTGCAAAAGAAGAACAAAAACATTTTTTTCCTCCCTCTCTTTTCTCTTATGGTTCTTAATATCTGCTTAAATGCATAAAATCATGATACATCTAAAACATGATTGATAAAAACAAAAGCTAAGAACAATTTAAAGGGTAAAATTCCTCGGTCATATAATTTTTTATAAGACCTCCCTTGAATTATATCTAATTTTGAAACATGGGCAAAGATACTATAACCCACTAAAAGATCTTTCTTATCAAAGTCATGTGCAAAGTACGCAATAAACTTGTTAAGCAATAATTTACTTGTTAATACATAAACAACAATATTTCCCCTATTGGAAATCCAATGTGTGCAAAATACGCTTTGAAAGTGCTATAAGTGTTTCAAGTGACAAATCTCACCCTCCTAAAGTGCATAGTGCCATAAATGATGTGCAAATTTTGCTTCTATACATGAGCCCATGTATTTAAGAAGTATTTTTTTAAAAACATTTACATAAGAGAACAACATATATGGGATGGAGTTTTTGGCATATAAAATCATAGTTCTTGAAACCAGTTACATTCAGATTATATTGGGGCAGCTTATAACCATCAAGCAAGTAACATATGTGTCCTACGACTAATACTGAGAAACAAACATAAGCAGTCCGAAACTTCTATATTATTTATTTGTTATTTGGTTATAACCAGGTATGCAAATCTTCAGTTGTGTTGAGACCATATGGGTTCTTGGTATCACACTCCAAAATATATCTGGTCTCTAACTTCCTTAATGTAGCCTCCCTATTTCCTCCTCGCCTCAAGGGAGGAACACTGTCAATTGCATAGTATTTTAAATGCTCTAGGTTACTAGCATGGGAAGTTTCAAAATGGCGGGCCACCGGATAAGTGCTGTCTTTGTTTGTGATGGCTCGAATGTGCTGGAGTACTCTTTTGTGGACCTGCAATTTTGTGCTTCCCACATACTGCAGTCCACAGGAGCACTCCAGCACATAAACCACATATTCAGATTTGCAAGTTATGAACTTATCAATAATAACTGGCCTGTTTTTACATTTGGTCACAAACGAGGTTTTATTGATCCCATATTTGCATGCCCGACATGTATTACACCTCACAAAGCCTTTTCTCTTAGACAGCCAGTTCATATTTTTGACTACTTCAGGGCTACTGCTCACCAAATAATCACCTGTATTAGGAGCTTTTCTATAAGTGATTAAAGGTGCTCTTGGCATTTCTTCCCCTATCACAGGGTCATTTTGTATTAAATGCCAATTATTTTTTATTATTTTTCTCAGGCTGTCCTTCTGCTTGTTATATGTTAAAATTAGACGTGGACTGCTTTTGGTGACTGTTTTATTTAGATGTTTAATTTCACTTGCTGAGGGTTTAAAAATCAAATCTTCCCGAATTTTGACTTTTGTTTTCTTTATTGCGTTGTCAATTACACTTTCTTTATAACCCTAGCTAGGAACCGGTGTTTGCATTCATTTTGGGCCATGATTAAATCCTCTTCCTTGCTACATATTCTACGAATTCTCAACATCTCTCCATACGGTATGCTGAGAATTGTATGCTTGGGGTGGAAACTGGATGAGTGTAAGATGGTATTGCCTGATGTTGGTTCTACGAAATAGACGGGTCTCCATTTAGTTATTACTGACATAGATCTCCACGTCTAAAAAGCAGACTGTATCTGCACTGATTGTATGAGTGAGTTGGATATTTAAATCATTGTTGTTCAGTTTAATTATGAAATCCTCAGCACTCTGAAAATCCCCACACCAGATTAAAAACAGATCGTCTATGAATCTTATCCATTTGATGACATTATTAGCCCATATCTCAGCATACTCAGTTTTTACCACCATCTCCTCCCACCACCCCATATGGAGACAGGCGTAGCTTGGTGAAAAATTCGCACCCATCGCTACGCCTCTCGTTTGATGATATACCTGCGATTGAAATAAAAAGTAATTATTATTCAAACAAAAATTTGTCAGGTCCATTATCATCTTATTGTGGTTGTGAAATTCAATGGATCTCTTCCCTAGAAAATGCTCAAGTGCTCTCATCCCATCTCTATGATGTATAGATGTATAGAGATTGCTTACATCCATCGATATCAACAAATAATCTGGCTGCCACTGACATCCATAAATTTGTTTTAAGAAATCTGTTGTATCCTTAATATAGGATGGTAAAGATTTCACTTGTTCTTGTAGGAAAGAGTCAATATATACGGAGACATTTTTCTGTAAGGCTATCAATTGCTGATATTATTGGCCGCCTCTGGTGGCTCTATACTGTCTTTATGTATTTTGGGAATAAAATACAATGCAGGGATTTTAGGATAGTCATTCTTCATAAATCTTAATTCATCCTGGCTAATCAATCCCATGCTTTTCCATGCCACAAGTTTTGTGTGTAAATCATTTTGCGCAGTCATTATAGTCATTTTGTTGCTGATTTTGTAGCAATTGCGGTCCCCCAGTTGTTTCAATGCTTCTGCCATGTACTTAGTTCTGGGCCAAATGACAACGTTTCCCTTTATCTGAGTTTTGTACTATGATTGTATCATTATCTCTGAGTTTCTTGATCAACTGATGATATCTTAACTGCTGATTGTTTTGTTTTCTTTTATTAGCTTGAGTTTTAAAGTTAAGAGTTCTCACCTCTTTTGTTATGGCTTCATTAAATACATCGATAGAATCCCTTGGTAAAATAGGCATAAATTTGGACTTTGCTTTGAAATTTGTTATCGGAGCCCTATTCACATTAATTCTTTGCTGGTACATTACTTGTTGCGTGGACTCATATTCCGTGGTTTCAGTGATTTCACAATTTTCTTGCTGTAAAGCATGCATATCACACCGTATATTCACATCGCATGCAGTCAAAGTAGTCCTGGATGGTGACATTGTTTCCCCAACATCCACCTCCACATTGCTTTCTTTTCTCAATTTATGATATTTTTGAAGCTTAATTTTCCTTATATACTTATAAATATCCACCCTTGTTTGTGGGTAATTAAAATTGCTTTCTACACTGTATGTGAGTCCTAGGGCCAACAATTGTTTTTCTGCTGAGTCCAAGTCTATGCCTGCCAAATTGATGACAGTGTTTGCGTTCAAAGATTAAATGTTTGGGACTATTATTGGCGCCACCCTCTGTTGTTCTTCCTTTTGTATGTTTGTTTTTTGGCGCCTTTTTCTCCTTCTCTCTCTTCGTTTCCTGTTTCGCTTCTTGCCTACTTTGGGTTTTTCTTTCCTCGGCCGTAATGTTTGTTTCCTGCTTTCCCTTAAAAAATTCAATTCTTCCCCAATTGTGCGTTTTATTATCGGTTGATTAGACCCCTCACTTGTTCTAGCTGTGAACTCCGCTTCTGACTCAGTATCCACAGAGGAGCTGAGATCAGATACAGATGAAGTTATTGACATCAATTTGTTTGGGATCGTTTGGGGAGATTGAGCTCTTTTTCTACCATCCCCTTTTGGCATTGTTTTTACAGCTTGAATTTTCTAGAGAAGGTAAAAATCTGACCTAAGTCATAATCATTTTTGTCCCTCTTGAATTTGTACGTTTTCCGTCGTTTTATTGTTTCCTCCTCTTTCTTTAGACGTGCAAGCATGTCTTCTCTTAATTTTTTTGTTACATCTGTTGTTTCGAATTTTTAATTTCCTGATTTAATTCATCCATTTGTTCCAATAATTTATTTCTATCGATCTCAGCATATTTTATTAAAATTTCCACCAACCTCCGTGAGGACTCTAAATTACTTTCTCCCCATTCTCGAAGCATTTCTGGGTTCGGGTTGTCGTAACTTGGGGCCAGCATTATACGTAACCCACGGGGAATTCGACCCACATCAAGATACCTGGAAAGAGATCTGTGCTCCCACCATTTGGCCTGTTCGGAGCGCATCATTTTTTCTAATCTTTTGTACAGGTCTTTGATGCTGGTATTTACCCCTATATTGCGAGTCCCGGTCCCATCCTCTTGCTGAGTTAACGGGGCTGTTGCTGCATCGGAAAACATCTCAAACGCTGCCTCCTCCCTTCCGCGCAATATGTCCGCAGCCATTATTTTAGCACTACGTCTGCCTATATATATATGAAACAACAGTCCTGATCCTCCAAATGCAAGGAGGAGGAAAACAGCAGGTCCGGACCTCAAGCAGGCAAACACTCCAACAAGAATCCAAATAGGCGGGTTTATGGATACATGGTAGGATTTATTGCTCCATAAATTATGCAGACAAGTGTCCGCCCCAGACGCGTTTCGATCGCCTCCGCGATCTTGTTCACTTGAAATTTCCTGTGTGTGTATATATATATATATATATATGATATGATATAAGATCATGTGATCAAGGCTCCTTGAGAGTTGAAACGCGTAATGGCGGCATCCAAATAAAGATTTGAAGAACACTGTATCTGTGGTCCGTGTCCGTGGTTTTGGATCCATCCGAAGGACTGGCGGAAAGCGAAATATATATATATATATTCATATATATTCATCAATGTGTCCCCACTTTAAAGACGCACTCGACAGCAGATCTAGTAAAAGCAAAAGGCATTTTTGATTCAGAGTCCTCTGTTTGCCTTACGCGTTTCAGGGCACAGCTCCTTGATCACAGGCTGCCAGGGTGCACGCAGACATACTGAAAGGCAAAAACTTCTCAGCACATTTCAATTGACCTTTAGTAGGTTTCACAGGTGAGTTAACAAGTGTTCATGCTGGGATATGTAGTCCCTTTCAGACAGTGTTCTGTCTCTTGTAGACTCTGCGTTGCAACACTGAATATGCATTTTAAAATTACCCTCCAGTGGGCCTCCAAATTATAGATGCTCAGAAATTTGTGCTGATCTGCTGTCCCAACCGGCTCCGGATTTCCAGGCTTTCATGGCCCCAACTCGGGGTGGTGCAGTCTTCATGGCCGGACTGCCGTTCAGTTATATGTTCATCAGTGTGTCCCCACTGGATACTGGTGCACCTCAAAGCCACTCTTTGAAGTCTCTCCCACTTCACAGGCACATTTCAGTATAAGTACTGGGTCTCTGACCCCACCAAATCAAATACTTCTGGACCTACACCTGAACCTCTGTCAGAAGAACTGCTATGTTGCTCAAAGGAGTCCACTGGACTGCTGATATGGAAGGCCTGCTTTTCTGTATGTTGCCCTGCTGCTCTCTGACCCTGCTGGAGAGAGCTGGACTCTGCCATCTTCCAAGTGATCTCCAAGGGCTTGTTGGCTTGCTTCCTGTTACTTGAGACTCAGGGATATCAAAGTCTCTAACCCTTCCCCTGTGCCTGGTTCACTGGAAGTGGCCCAGATACTTGCAACACAGATTTCAACGCATCTCCTGTCTGCGTGTAGCAGAACCGGTGCATCGACCCGGTTGCAGGAGTAAAGTCAGTGCATCGCTTCGGGACCAGCACTTTGGCTCTAGAGATCGATGCATTAGATAGCTTATTGTTGCTGCTGCAACTTAGTGAGATCAACGCATCCCCTCAACTGTGTGGCAGAAACCGGCACATCGCTCGACGCCTCTCGACTCCGGCACCCGTCTTTGGAACTGACACATCTCCATCACTACGTGGAGAAGATCGAAGCAGCTTGTGACCAGGAAAGGTACTTTGTTTTCCAGTCCTGTAGCCGGCCACCGCTCTATCGCGGTCGGCCCGATCTTTGACTTTGCCTCGGTCCAGCACGACCTATAGTAACCTTTCTAGCGCTACTTACTTCTAAGTGCTAGAACTCATTTTATTCCTTAACAATTCATATCTCAACTTCTGCATTATGGACTTTACGTTTTGGTCTTGTTTTATTTATAAAGTCATGCTTTATTTATCTAAACTGTTGTGGATTCTTTTTGTGGTGTTTTTACTGTGTTATTGTATGAGTTATTGCACAACTACATTACATATTGCCTTCTAAGTTAAGCCTGCCTGGTCTGTGCCAAGCTACCAGAGAGTGAGCACAGGATAATTTAGGTTGTGTCGTGACATACCGTGACTAGGATTGTGGTTCGTACTTGGACAGGGTGCATTACTCTGCCAACTAGCGCCCCAATTCCTAACATTGGTGATCAGCAGTGAGGATAGGACTTGTGTTAGTGCAGTATCTAGCAGTAAATTGGTGTACACTACCATCCACATTTAAGACCATTTCAATTTTTTTGTCAATTTTCCCTGTTTTGCATCTTTGATCCATCCTATACATCATGTTTCTGGGTGGTTCTGCAAGTGGAGCCATGGGGTTTGAGCTGGCCAATCAGGAAGATTGTATAGTAAACCAGTTGAAAAGCTTCTGCAAGGAGATAAGGGTACCTGCCCGAGGATGCATCAAAAAAGTGGAATTTTAAATGGTGCTGAGGGCCGAGGCAGAAGCCCACTCAAAGAAGAATGATGGATTGGGAGACTCTGGGAATGGCTCTTCTGAGGAGTCATCTGCAGTGGCTGAGGGTGACAACCCTGAATTTAAGCGCCCTGTGAAAGCAGGAAGCAGTGTCTCTTCCCCTGGCCTATCTCCAGAGGAGCTGGCTGAGAGGTGGGATGGAAGAAGAGAGAATTCAAAATGTAGCTGGCAAAGTAAAAGCTGGAAGCTGAGGAGAGGAAGGCTAAGGCTGAAAAAGCTTTAGCAGAGATGAAACGTTTGTTAGCTCATGGACTGAGTCTAAAAGAGATGGAGATCAAGGTCAGGCCGTCTGATTCCAACAGTGATGGTGGCAGAAGACATACAGTCCCTGATGGAGATGATAAGGTTCGTATATCCAAAGACTTGGTGCCCAGTTATGTGGCGGGAGATGACATGGATAAGTGGTTTTCAGTTTATGAAGTTGTACTGAAGGTACACAGGTTTCAAGAGGAGCACGGGGGGGTCCCTGGAGACACATGCCTACAGTGGGGAGGGACACACTTCTAACCTTAGAGGCTGGAGGCCAAACCCGGTATAGTCCCATGAAAGCTATTTTAATTGCCAAATTAGGGCTGACTCCTGAGAAGTATTGCCAAAGATTCAGGGACCACCAGAAGCTCCCCAATCAGTCCTGGGTAGATTTTGTTGATTACTCCAGTAAGGCGCTGAATGGCTGGGTGAGGGGCAGCAAAGTAAATGATTATGTTGGGTTTTGCAATTTGATCATGAGAAAGCACATTCTCAGTATTTGCTTTTACAGAGTTATACCAGTACCTTGTTGACAGTAAGCTGACTGACCCCAGGAAGCTTGCTGAGGAGGCAGACCTCTGGGCTAGCACCAGAGTGTCCAAAAAGGTATCTGTGTGGGGGGGGGGGAGCTCTCACAAAGGTTGTCAGAGTTCCCAACAGAAGAAAGAGGGAGGAGAAAAACTTTAAAATAAGGAGTTCTCTAAAGGCCCCCAAAATAGTTCCCAAGGGAGTAGTGGTAACCAGTCCCAATCTGAACCAAAGAAGAAGGGATTCTTTGACCAGAAGGCAGGGAGGTTTGTACCCCAATGCACAGAGTGCTATAAGTATGGTCACTCTAAGGATGACTCCAAATGTGCCAAGAGGGCACAGCCCCCCACGGGTGGGCAGACACCTGGGTTGGCGAGTGTAGCACTCTGGGAGGAGGTAGTCCCAGTTAGTTTTGGGGGACAGACAGAGGTGACCCTAGTTTCCCTCAGGGATAGAGAAATGGTGCCAAAAGCCCACATTCCTGAAAATACTTTCAAGTATAGGCAGTGGGTCACCATTAATGGCCAGCAGACGGAGGCCCTGAGTGACACAGGAGCCAGCATGACAACTGTCAATTGTCAGCTGGTGTCAGCAGAGCCGGTCCTACCAAACACATTCCACCAAGACATAGTCGCTGAAAATTGTGAGAGCCATTTACCGGTGTTCCTGGCTCCCTTTGAGGGGGAGGTGGGTCTCACGTTCTCTGAAAGTTGCTGTGAGCCCTGCTATGCCTGTAGATTGTCTGTTAGGTAATGACCTGGAGCACACTACCTGGAGGGAGGTAGAGCTCAGGTCTCACTTGAAGACGATGGGATTGCCTGAGTGGGTCTGTATGACCACACAGTCCATGGCTGCCCGATAAAGGAGTCAAGGGTGTCTGGAGCCTAGAACACTGGCCAAGACAGCTGCCAAGGAGAGGGGCAGGAGGCGGGGGAAACCAACCCCGGAGGTTCCCACAGTGGAGGTTAATGGGATCCCTGAAGAGGAGGCCCCTGAGCCAACCTGGGAGGACAATGCCACCCTAGGTGACCTACCTGAGCTTGCTGGATGGCAAATTGAGTGTGGTCCCACCAGGGAGGAATTCTGCATTGCGCAGAGAGAGTGTCCCACTCTTGATGCGATAGGCCTCAGCCCATGCAGCAGGTGAAGCCTCTGGCGACCACCTAATCTACTGGGAGAATGGTCTCCTTTACAGTGAGCCTAAGGTTCCTGGTGACGGGGCAGCCTGTGTGCTGGTGGTCCCTCCAATGTTACCAAACCTTCCTGCTGGGTTTGCTCATGACATACCCTTGGTGGGACATTTAGAGCAAGACCAGACCTTTGCTAGGCTTCTCTCCCACTTCTATTGGCCCAGAATGAGGACAGCCTCAGATACATTCTGCAGGACCTGTCCCACCTGCCAGGCTGGTGGAGGGAAAAAGCAGAAAGCTCCCCTGATCCCACCTCCTGTTGTTGGCACCCCACCTTCAAAGGGTGGGCATTGACGTCATTGGACCCTCGGATACCAAGACAGCCTTAGGCAACAGGTTTATCCTGGTCTTGGTGGACCATGCCACAAGCTACCCAGAGGCAATCCCTTTGTGGACGGGGACTGCACCTGTGGTGACTAGAACTTTGATGGGGATCTTTACCCGTGTTGGGCTCCCCAAAGAGGTAGTGTCTGACAGAGGCACTAACTTCATGTCTGCGTACATGAAGTCATTGTGGGATGAGTGTGGTGTAATTTACAAGTTCACCACACCCTATCACCCCCAAGCCAGTGGTCTGGTTGAAAGATTCAACAAGACCTTGAAAGACACGATTGCGGGCCTACTTAAGCCCATGAGGCATCAGTTGGGACAACCTCTTGCCATGCCTTCTCTTTGCCTACAGGGAGGTACCATAGAAAGAAGGAGTAGGGTTCAGTCCCTTTGAACTCCTCTATGGCCACCCTTTTAGTGGATTCCTGAGCATTGTAAAAGAGGGGTGGGAGAAAGCTCCCAGGAAGCCACCCCAGGATGTGGTCATGTACATGCTGGCCCTCTTTAATCAGTTGCACAACTTCTGGAAGTAGTCCAAGAGCAATCTCCAGGCCAGCCAGGAGGTCATGAAATGCTGGTATGATCAGAAGGCAACAGTGGTAGAGTTTCAACCTGGCCAGAAGATATGGGTCATGGAGCCAGTAGAACCCAGAGCTCTCCAGGACTCCTGGACTGGCCCATACGAAATCAAGGAGCGTAAGGGGAGGCCTCGTACTTGGTGGACCTCCAGTCACTAGTAACCCCCTAAGGGTGCTCCATGTCAACAGGTTAAAGCCTCACTTTGAGAGGTCCAAAGCGAGCATGCTCCTTGTGACAGATGAGGGTGTGGAAGAGGAGAGTGAACCTCTGCCTGAGCTTCTATCTGCAAAGGAACACGATGGGTCAGTGGAGGGTGTCAACCTCTCTGCCACACTGACCCCAGAACAGCAAGGTGACTGTTACTAGATGCTGGGACAGTTTGCCTTACTGTTTTCCCTCACTCCTGGACTCAAACATCTGTGTGCCAATGGTGTTGACACAGGAGACAGTCCCCCTGTGAAGAACAACATTTACAGGTTTTCAGACAGGGTGAGAGCCTGCATCAAGGAGGAAGTCTTTAAGATAATGGTTTTAGGGGTGATTGAGCCCTATAATAGTCCCTGGTCCAGCCCCGTTGTGCTGGTACCAAAGGCTGCTCCACTGGTTGCCAAACCAGAACTTCGGTACTGCATGGATTACAGAGGACTCAACTCAGTCACCAGGACTGATGCACACCCCATCCCCAGAGCTGATGAACTCATCGACAGGCTGGGCGCTGCCAAATTCCTCAGTACTTTTGGTTTGACATCAGGGTACTGGCAGATCATTTTTTTTTTTTGTCCTCATTTGCCTCTAAAAAAGCTCCATTCCATTTGCACCTGTGAATAGAGTATTGTGCCCTTTTGTGCTGGAAGCAGGGAGACAGAGATAGGAAAGGGAGGATACTGGCTTCAACCTTTTGCGCCCTCGTTTATTTGAAGCACCATCTTCCATCCTATGTTCCCTTGTTGTCTCTCCCCTGCTCTCCCTCATGCGCCGAAATGTAAAATGGGAAGCAATGGGGGGGGGGAGGGGGGTTATGGGGGACCAAATGGCCAGACGAGTCAAGGAAGGCATAATCATCGGACTTCGTTATTCATTTATTGCTCACACCACTCTATTAAGGGAGACCAAAAATCATGCTTTTTGAAGGCCTTCATATCCAGGCTAGCAACATATTTAATAGAGGTCAGCCAATCAATGAGCTTTGGAGGGGATACAGCTATCCACTGTTTACAAATTTCTCTGCGTGCCAACAGAATAGAGTAAAAAAGCAGCCTTGCTTTGTTATCCGTTATACTTGCGGGGGAGTCTATGCATCCAAAAATAACCAACAAGACGCTTACCTTAATGTCCATATCCAGCACAGTAGACAGAACCCTCCTCACTTCATTCCAGAAAGGCTGAATCTCCGGACATTCCACAAACATATGTACGTGTGCAAAACGGAAACATGGCGGCCAGCGTGTAGCGGGTTGCGGGAGAACTCCTGGAGCGTTCGTGATCCCGTAATGTGAACAGGTAGGATCGTGTAAAGTCTGCCCTGGAACTTTGAAGTGATGTAATATTTATCGATGATGTATGTATTGTGAAATTTGTCTGTGAAGTGTAGTGGTTTTGCTCACCAGTCTTCAGCTGCCGCTTCCAAAAGTTCAGCGCGGTGGGTGGTGAGCGGAGAGAGGTCTCTGGCGCTGCGGGCGGCTCCTGCTTCGGCGCGGCTCGCCGCAACTCACCGGTCTGTGGCGGCGGACGCTGCCGTCCACCATTTGGCACATCGGCACATTTGCTTGCTTTGTTGGGAGGCTGCCGTCCTTGATTGCAGCCCGGGCTTTTGTTTTGGTGCGGCGGGAGGCAGGAGGATTCGGTTTAAGCTTCGGCGCTGCTCATCGGTTTTCAGCAGCTGCAGCTCCCACCCTTGAGTTTGGCGCGGGGAGCGACGAGTGGTTTCTGGTGTAGCAGAGGCTTCGGCGCGGCGTGGTTGGAGGTGGAGGCGGAGAGAAGTGGCCAGCTCGGTGTGGAGAGCGCGGCCACTGGTAACAACGGCAACACGGCGTCAGAGCAGGTGTGGTGCAGGGCGGTCCTGGAGCTTCGCAGAGGAAGAGGCGTAGCGGCTAGGATCCCCTTTCGAGGGGTAGGAGGCAGAGGAGGTGGCTGGAAGGCCGGGGCTACAGGTGACCATCCACAGAGAGAGGAACAGACTGCCAAAACCGGACTATCTATAGATTGTAGGCAGAACTGTGTCGGTCTGCTGAAGGGTGAGGTAGAAGAGGAAGTAGTCCCTGATCAGGTTGACTCCATCAGCTCTGACTCCAACAGAGGCAGGGGGAAGGTGATACATGAGGGCACACCCGCAGAGGGGGTCTCTAGGTACGCGCTCCGTAGTTCCGTAAAGGTAGTGGAAAAGGGGGTCAGTCAGCAGATATACGGACTATCGAACCAGAGAGAGACTTTTGTGAAGCGAGACAGGAGGCTGAAGGGGGAGAAGTGGGAAGGAGGAAAGAAGGTTGCCAAGGTGGATGGGGTGCAGATAGTCAGAAAAGAGGAGTGTGTGAGTTCTGAAACAACATATACCTCATTTAAGAATTCGTTTCCCTCTGACCCCAAGACAAAAAACAAAAAGTCTTCATTAAGGAAAGGGGTGCAGGCCCCCAAAATAAAAATTACCCCATCTCTAAAAATGTACTTTAAAATTCTACCAAAATTTTTAATTCTGGGTGAAAACACGATGGCGGGCGTGAATATTGGCCAGGAGAAGGAAGCCATGAAACGGTTAGTAACCCCTGATAGCCACCTAGATGATCCCGGTATGGTGGGCCAAGGAGACGGGGTAGCAAAATCTCGAATAACTACCGACTCCGATATTGACACAGGTAGTCAGCCTTCCAGTAGAAATCCAGATAGCCTAGTTCCTATTTCTGATGACCCTGCACAGGCCCCTCACCACCTACAGAAGGACGATGCTTCTGTTGGAGCACTCTTAGTATTATCAGCAGAAATCAAAAACAGGTTCGAAATATCAGTGTCGAATCAGTTGGAGATAAAGAAGGCCTGTGAAGTAATGGAAAGGAAGATAGACGACCTCAGCAGCAGAACTACAACATTAGAGGAGGAGGTCAAAGAGCTTAGGGAAACGGTACAGGCAAACTGCGCTGAAATAGATAAACTAAGGACTGCAGAGAAAGAGAACTTGGACTGGGTCGAAAGGCTGGAAAACTTCCAGAGACGAAATAACTTGAAAATCCTGAAAGTACCTGAAGGCAGAGAGGGTGACGATATCAAAACATATGTAGTAAGACTGATTAAGAATAAGCTCCAGATGGAGGAGTCAGAAGAGGAGATAGCAAAAGATATACAACGAGCCCATAGGGATCCCTTTAGACTCAATACAAACAGGTCCAAACCCAGGAAGATCTTAATTAATTTTTTAACATTCTCTCTAAAAGAGAAAATACTGTCAAAAGCCCTGGGGATGAAATCTATTGAGCTGGATGGTGCTAGATACGAGATTAGATCAGATGTTTCTGCCACCACCTCTAACAAGCAGTGGGAGATGGGACAAAGGATCGACAGGCTAAAGAGTCTAGGAGCCTCGGTACAGCTGAGGTTTCCTGCTTTTTTAAAGGTCATGTTAAATAATAAGATGCACATCTTTCACTCTGTAGAGAAGTTGGATGAATTTATTAAAAATGTACAACCGGGTGGCTAGACCTCTCTCCTGAATGGTATTACATCATCACTACACTATTTCATAAGTACTATATTATTGTGAAAGGGTGTAAAATTCCTATTTTAAGGGTATGAATTTTATAAACCTAATACTAAGATAGCGGCAAAAATTAAAATTTATTTAGATATAATTCTTACCTGTTATTTCTACTTTCAATATCACGCACACTCCGGGGGGGGACGCCCATATGACCTTGGGTCATGAGGAAACAGGGGAGGGTTTCCCATGGGGAGGGGGGTATAGGGGGAGCACAGGGTGGGGAGCAGAGGGAAAAAAACCTAAAAAAAGATCCTCTATTGTCTCTATAAAGTTTTTAGTATTGATTAGGAGTTTGAAATTTTGGGGCTGGTTCTTTGATCTTCTAGAAGATGGGTGAGAAGGGAGGGAAAGCAATGAAAATTAAAATCTTGTCCTGGAATGTCAATGGTCTTAGGGTACGAGGGCGGCGGGACAAAATTCTACAATATCTGAAGGACTGTCCAGCCCAGATCATCATTTTGCAGGAAACCCACCTGTCGGAGGAGGAGGCCTTGGATCTTTTTGGGGCCCAAAACTGGATCTCTCAGGCAGTGTGTACATCCCATACGGGTGTAACAAAGGGAGTGGCGATTTTAGCAAAAAGAGGGGCACAGGTGGTTTTTGGGGCACAGATCTTTGATAAAGCTGGAAGGTGGTTAATTGTTAAAGCTAAGATCTCGGGGCAGGCCCTTTCTCTAGTGGGATATTACGGCCCGAACAGAGATGATGTCTCTCCTTTAGGAGATTTGCTAGCAGAATTAATAGAAGTTCCCGATCCTATCATTATGGCAGGGGACTTCAATGCTGTTTTAGATTACTCCTTAGATAGAACTTCACGTAGCAGAGCATGTGTCAACCTAAAAATGTCCACATTTATCAAGCAAATTGTGGCTCAGCTGGGGCTTTGTGACATCTGGAGACAGAAGGCAGGGAAAATAAAGGGCTTTACCTTTTATAATCAAAAATATAGGCACCAATCGAGGATTGACTACTTCCTTATAGATAGTGACCTGGTAGATTGTGTCCAGAAGGTTGAGCATGTGGGAGTTCATCTGTCGGATCACTCAGCGGTGGTCCTACATTTGAAGTCACAAGAGAGAATCACTCATTCCAGATCGACCCTAGACCGTACAATTCTGCAAGAAGAAGAAGTTATGGCAGCATTATCTAGAGAAACAGAAGAGTTTTTCTATCTTAATCAGGGGTCAGCAGCACATGGAATAATTTGGGATGCCTATAAAGCCTTTCTGAGGGGTAGATTAGGTGCGCAGGCAGCTGAAAAAAGACGCAGTTACTACAAAGAAGTGTCAACTGTTGAGGAACAGGTTCAGGCCCTTGAGAAAGATCTGACTGATCCCACGATAGACGAAGAAGCCCAGGAAAGCCTGTTTAAAAAAGTACAGGAAGTTAAAGCTAAGCTGGCAGTAATTATACAAGAAAGGGTAAGAAAGAAATGGGATGCCAGTAGATTGGCTCATTTCGAATATAGTGAAGGCTGCAGCAAGCTGCTGGCCTGGAAGGTCAAAAAGGAGCAGGTGAGAAGCAGGATAGACCAGGTTAAATGTGAAAAAACTGGCGATCTTATTAGTGATAACAGGGAAATTGAGCGTGCTTTTCACAGCTATTACAGCGGGGTATACCAAGAGGATCTAAAATCCACCCAAGATGAGGTTGAAGTGAGGTTGGGACAGGGCTTAAGTAGTATCCTTTCAGCAGAGAAGAGTAGGCAACTGAATCGGGAGATTGGAGAAGGGGAAGTAGATACTGCATTAAGACAAGGTAAGAAAGGAAAAGCCCCTGGCCCCGACGGTTTACCTCTTGAGGTATACAAAGTTTTGGCTAGTGTATTAAAACCTATCCTTGTAGAATTCTTTAACGAGTTCTTTTTGAAGGGGGTTAATTTTCCAGCCTCATGGGATGAGGCTAACATCTCCCTAATTTTGAAGCCAGGTAAAAGCCCAAAAAATTGTGATTCGTATCGGCCAATATCTTTGCTGAATTGCGATTATAAGATCTTTGCAAAGATATTGGCCGACAGGTTAAATGGACCAATGGCGGAGTTGATCCATACGGATCAAAAAGGGTTTATTCGGGGTAGGTCTTTGAAAGAGCTGACCTTCTCGTTGATAGGTTCGATTGACCTGGCATCCGCTTATGAGCTTCCACTTGCGGTAATAGCTTTAGACGCCACTAAAGCCTTTGACCGGGTGAATTGGGCCTTTTTGAGGACTGTGGTAGAATCTGTAAATCTTGGCCAAAATTTTTGTAGAACATTGGAGGCTATCTACAGGACCCCAAGAGCTAGAGTGCTAGTTAATGGCTCCTTGACAGATCCGGTTCTTATTAGTAGGGGAACGAGACAGGGGTGTCCCTTATCGCCACTCTTATTCAATTTATACATTGAGCCCCTTGCCAGGAAAATAAGGGAGGATTTGGAGAGTGTACCTTTTCAGTATGAGGGCTGGTGCAAGAAATTGGGCCTCTACGCTGACGATATTCTCATTTCTTCGAATAACCTACAAAACACCCTAAGCCGCATTACAACACTAACAACAGACTTTGGAAAAATCTCGGGTTATGAAATAAATGGGAATAAGACGGAGGTCATGACTTGGAATTTGGAAGCAGGGGAAGCACCCATTAGGGAGGCAATGAGGTATCTGGGAGTCATGATTCCACAAGACATCTCCAAATTAACCAAAATAAATCTGGAGAAGGCAAAGAAAGAGATCAGTGGGCTGTTAAAAATCTGGGCACATCTCCAGCTTACCTTACTAGGCCGGGTAAACCTAGTAAAAATGATGATCCTCCCAAAATTAACTTTCTTGTTTGACACCATTCCCCTCCCGTTTGATACGGAAGCGCTTAAAAAGCTGCAAGGTCAAATAGGTAGCTTTATTTGGTCAAGCAAGGGACCCAGAATAGCCTGGAAGAAATTGAGGAGGAGGGTGGAGAAAGGGGGCATAGCACTACCAGATCTGCTATTTTATTCATGGGCCTTTTTATTAAAAAATGGGAAAATGTAGCTGAACACACCCACAATTTCAGAGATTGGGAGACTGCTGGGAGTAATGGCAAGGCAGGAGCCAGGGGGTAGTGTCGGCTTTATGTTTAAATATGCAGACCCCAAATACTTTAAGAAAGTCAGGCTAAAGATTTTGAGAGGCCTGGCTGAGACCTGGTATAGGGTCAGAAAAGCTTTAAAAATACCATACTTCAGTCAAATGGCTCCTATATGGGACTCACCTGGCTCACCGGTCTGGACAAAAGATGCACTAGCTCGACCTTTGAGAGAGGCTGGCCTAACGAGATGGAACCATATTACACAGGATGGTCTTTTAATAAGTTGGGAATCGTGTAACCATCTTTTGGAACAACAAATGTCCAGATTTAAATACATGCAAATACATAGTTGGTTTCAAGATCCAGGTACAGTAATAGGAAGTTCAAACGAACTGGAGGACAGACTTCTGAATGAGACTGTACTTAAAAAGGAGCTTGCAACAATATACTGGCTGATGGTGGAACTGGAAGATGGGGTCTTCACATTGCCAACGGAACTGTGGGGAAGATGCTTGCCGGAGACTTCGCTGGAAAATAAGTGGCAAGTATCAATGGCTATGTTATTTAAAATAGTAAAACCAGCACACCTAAGAAGAAACCACCTTCTCCATTCATAGAGCCTACTGGACGCCCCAGAGGTTGGCAAAGTTCGGGAGCAGAGGAGATGTGGTCTGTCCTAGGTGCGGTAGTCCAAGAGAGGATGACGTACTGGCAGATCATCTTGACTGAGGGGGCAAAGGAGAGGTCAGCCTTCTCAATCCCAGAGGGTCATTACCAATTCCGAGTGATGTTCCTGCTTGGGTTAACAGGGTCCTGACTGGTAAGGAGGCTTTCTGTGATGCCTACTTAGATGACATTCCTGTCTACAGTTACAGCTGGTAGGAACACCTGCATCACCTCCATGAGGTGCTTCAGGCCCTGCAACAGGCAGGCCTGACAATCAAGGTCAGCAAGTGTCAGATTGGGCAGCGTTCAGTAGTGTATTTGGGACACCTGGTAGGTAGAGACAAGGTGCAGCCCCGTCAGGCCAAGATTGAAACCGTCATGGCCTGGAACCCACCCAAAACCCGAACAGAAGTGACAGCCTGCCTAGGCCTCACTGGCTATTACCGCAGACTTGTTAAGGGCTATGTCACCATTGTTGCCCCCTTAACTGAGCTGACTTCCAAGAAGCAGCCCAGATTGGTGGTCTGGGTAGAGGCTTGCCAGAAAGCCATTGATTCTCTCAAGGAAGCCATGTGTATAGCACCTGTGCTCAGGGCCCCTGACTTCGCCAAGGAATTTATTGTGCAGCGGATGCTTCAGAGCATGGCATAGGGACAGTCTTAGCACAGCTGAATGAGGAGGCCTAGATCAAGCGGTAGCTTTCATTAGTAGGAGGCTACTTTCACAGGAACAGAGGTGGAGTACCATTGAAAGAGAAGCTTTTGCTGTGTTCTGGGAACCGAAGAAGCTGAGACCATACCTGTTTAGGACTCACTTCCTGGTTCAGACAGACCACAGGCCCCTCAGATGGCTCATACAGATGAGGGGTGAAAATCCTAAACTCTTGAGGTGGTCCATCTCCCTACAGGGAATGGACTTTACGGTGGACTATTGCCCAGGGACTGACCACGCCATTGCTGATGGTCTCTCCAGATTCGTCTTCCTTAGTGAAGAGAGCTCCCAAGGGGTTGGGTAGCTATCCCCATTTTCAGCTGGGGAGGACATATGTTAGATCTGAGATTTTTGGGTGGTGTTCCCCCATCTTTGTGTCTTCCTTCCTCCATTGTTCTGTACTCGCTTTTGCTGGCTTTAGGATTTTGCACACTTTACCACTGCTAACCAGTGCTAAAGTGCATGTACTCTCTCCCTAAAACATAGTAATATTGGCTCATTCCCAATTGGCATATTTAATTTACTTTACTTATAAGTCCCTAGTAAAGTGCACTACATGTGCCCAGGGCCTGTAAATTAAATGCTGCTAGTGGGCCTGCAGCACTGCTTGTGCCATCCATCTTAGTAGCCCCATAACCATGTCTCAGGCCTGCCACTGCAAGGCCGGTGTGTGCAGTTTACTGTCACTTTGACTTGCCATTTAAAATCCCTTGCCAAGCCTTAAACTCCCCTTTTATTACACATGTCACCCCTAAGGTCAGCCATAGAAAGCCCTAAGGACAGGTTGCTGTGTAACTAAAAGGTAGGACATGTACTTTTATGTTTTACATGTCCTGCTAGTTACAAACAGCTACATTTGTTTTTCATTGCTGTGAGACCTACTCCTCTCATAGTCTAACATTGGGAATTCCTTAAAATACCTTTAAGCTGTAATTCCTGATTAGAAAGGAGTAGCTGCATCATGTTTCATATCTTTGGAATGGTAATGATGAATCCAATTTAATGGTAAAGTCGGATTTAACATTACTATTTTAGAAATGCCACTTTTAGAAAGTGGACATTTCTCTCCTTTTACTGCTCTGTGTGCCTTGCAGCCTGTCTCCAATACACGTCTGGGTTGGGTGACAGTTACACTTTTTTTGCATTCCCTCCAGATTGCCACAAACACAGGAAGACTAGGTGTGGCTGAGTACCCATCTACACACATCTGCATTCTGATGGCCCTTCCGTGGGCAGGAAGGGAGGAAGGGGCTAACACACTTCAATAGGTAGTGGCCTGACCCCACACAAAGGACTGATTACCCCCACAGATAGCCTGGCAGACAGGACAGGGTTGAAAGGGATACTGGTGCACTTCAAAGCCACTCTTTGACATCTTCCCCACTTCAACAGCACATTTTGGTATAAATACTGGGTCTCTGACCCCACCTGGACCTACACCTGGACCTTTGTCAGAAGAACTGCTGTGCTGCTCAAAGGATTCAACTGGGCTGCTGATCTGGAAGGCCTGCTTTTCTGTTTGTTGCCCTGCTGCCTGCTGCTCTCTGCTGGAGGAGAGCTGGACTCTGCCTTCTTCCAAGTGATCTCCAAGGGCTTTATGACTTGTGTCCTGCTGCTTTATACTCAGGGATATCAAAGTCTCCACCCCTGCTCTTGTGCCTGGCTCGCTGGAAGTGGCTCAGATACTTGCAACACAGATTTCAATGCATCTCCTGTCTGCGTGTAGCAGAAATGGTGCATCGACCCGGTTACGGGAGTAAAATCGGCGCATAGCTTCAGAACCAGCGTTTTGCATCCAGAGACCGACGGTTCGGATAGTGCATCGCTGCCCCTGCATCTTGGTGAGTTCAACGCATCCCCTCGACTGTGTGGCAGAAACCAGCGCATCGCTCGACGCCTCTAAACTCCAGCACCTGTCTTCGGAACTGACACATCCCCTTCACTGCATGGAGAAGATCGCCGCAGTTTGCTGCTGGTGACTAGGAAAGCTACTATGTTGACTGGGGCCTGTGTGGGTCCTGTAGCTGGCCGGCGCTCCATCGCGGTCAGCCCGAACTTTGACTTTGCCCCGGTCCAGCCCGACCTAAAGTAACCTTTTTAGCGGCACTTGCTTCTAAGCGCCAAAACTCATTTTATTCCTTAAAAGTTCATATCTCAACTTCTGCCTATTAGATTTTTGTCATTTTGGTCTTGTTATATTTATAAAGTCATACTTCATTTTTCTAAACTTTTGTGGAGTCTTTTTGTGGTGTTTTCACTGAGTTACTGTATGAGCTATTGTACAAATACATTACACATTGCCTTCTAAGTTAGGCCTGCCAGCTATGTGCCAAGCTACCAGAGGGTGAGCACAGGATAATTTAGATTGTGTAGTTACTTACCCTGACTAGGATTGTTGTCCCTACTTTCACAGGGTGCATACCTCTGCCAACTAGAGACCCAATTTCTAACAGTGGTGAATTGTCACAAGGAGTGGTACAAAGCAAGCAGTATCTTTTCACAAAATAGCAGGTTAGGTAGGTCCCAAAATACAAAAGTCATGAAAACTGCTGTACTCATTTTTTGCAAAATCTTGCCCCACAGCAAATAAAAAATAATATCCATAAACATTCAAAAAGTGCAAAATGGCATCCTGGATAACTCAAAAAAATAGTTTTAAAAAAACATAGCAAAAAGCTGACATTAAAATGCTTAATTCCTAGTAAAATAAATAATCTACTAATCATACAAATTTAAAGTGCAATGTCAAGTGAAGAGCAATACAAAAACAGAAACAACTTGAAACAACTACAGGTGAGAAGATCTCCATACCAACAAATTCACATTTCCTGCTGCTCTTATATATCATTATCCCCCTCTGTACACAGCGGAAAATACTCACAACTGCTCAAATTTATTGGTTTGGTTATTTCTCCTGGCATACATATATTCTAGATGTCGTATCCTACTCATTTTGGGTTGCTATTGGTCAAAAGATGGACATCTAGAGGATTTCCAGCACTGTAAAATGAGTGATCTAGCACTATAGACTGCCATAAAAATAAACTATCTGTTCAGATCACGTAAAAGCTTAATTATCCATCAAAAGGCGGAAGAGTGCTACTAATAAACCAGGCTCCACCCTTTTAGATATTGTTTGACATAAAAAAGGGAATATCTGGGGCCGTATTACAATAAGTGCCCCGGGGGTGCAACAGGCGTTTGCGCCTGCTTTGCGCGCCCCTGGTGCACTTTGGTATTTCAGAAGGGGGCGCAGATGCTTGTGCGTCCCCTTCATTAATACCAATAGCGCTGGTGCACTTAAAGCGCCAGCGCTACCATGATGGGGCATTCCCTCATTTGCATAGGGGTATGCCCTATGCAAATGAGGGCATTCCTTTGCCGCTGCGCCTGCGCCATATTACAGATGCGGGCGCGGAGGCAAAGAAACTCTCAGGGGCACACTCACAGTGCCCCCTGAGAGCAGCCCTCTGGAGGGGACAAAGGGGGTCCTATGTGCCTCCCAGACATCCCCTTGCAGGCAGGTGCAGTCATTGACTGCACCCGCCTGCAAGGGTATCTCTAATCCCCTTTAAAAGTGCAGGCGGATTGCCACCTGCACTGTGAAAACACGGAGCAGCCGCTCCGTATTTTCAAATGAATGCGCCGCCCCAGGGCAGCGCGAGTTCGCAGCTGCCCTGGGGACAGCGCATTCACCATAATGGGACGCATTGTCAATGTTTGTGCCCGGCGCACCTTTCAAAAGGTGCACAAGCACAGACAATGACAATGCTTAATACGGCCCCTGGTGCCAAAACAAATACAGGGCAGAACAAGTAAAAAAGATATGTGATCAATCTCCCTGCACCATTATGTTACATCTAAAGCAGTTACTCGGGACGTTAGGAAAGCATTTGTTTAAAAATTGGGGGGTATAATAAAGAGCCCAGCTAGCAAAAAAATTCATTTGTTTAAAATTGGCTGCCCTAAACAGTTTATGCCCAAAGACGGAAATGTCCACCGACTGACTTTGAGAAATAACACATCCAGTAACTGATGCAACTTTTGGGAGACACTTTGTGATACAGCCAGTGCTTAATTTGTGAAAGAAAGAGTGCTGGTGCCGGTAACTCTGTTCAGAAGCCCGTGGCCGGTGCAAATAAATGTCGGCACGCTGAATACCAAGGCTGGTAGTTTTAAAACCACCTCATGCCTCTTTCATCCACTACAGGACATTCCATCTCCCTTTACCTCACTCCTTCAGGTTCTGGCTTTCTCTTTTTGTGACTGTTTTGCAGTCTTTCTCTTCCTCCTTCTTTCTGATTTGTGTAATTTCCCTCTTTTGCACTTGGTAAATAAATGATGCTGAAAAATAAGGGCCGGTGTCCCCCACCATCAATCACCGGTTCGAATTAAGCACTGGATGCAGCACTGCTGAAGTTGCAAATGCAACACTTTATACCAATTCCCAACTCCAATCATATTATGCTTGTAAAATAATTTAAAAAAATTCACAGCAAATGGATCAAAATCAAGATGAACATTCCGCACACAGCTGGAAACTTGAGCAAAACTGACCCATAGGGATGGATTCTCATACACTAGCTGACCTAACAACTGCCAGGTTTTCCCTCTACCATTAATAATGAAATTATGTAGAGTACCAAACCCCAATCTATTCTATAGTGCGGTTCTGGATTGAGGACTCCGCAAACCCAGATTATTACAATCCTGTAGAGAAAAAAAAGGATGCCCGTCAAAAATCGTATATCATTTTAAGCCTGTAGGAAAGTGCCCCTTTTTGCATGGTTGCCCCCCAACTTTTTGCTTGATGTTGATGCTCTTTGACCAAGTGTGCCCTGGGTTCCGGCTAACCGGGTACCCAGGGCCTATGTTCTTTCCCTAAATCTGTACTGTTGCACACCCAAATTGGCAACTCTCTGGCCACATGTATGTCCCTTGTAAAAGGTACCAAGGGCACTGTGACCAGGGAAGGCCTCAAAGGGCTGCAGCACATATTGTGCAACCCTTAGAGGCCCAGTACCCTGACACACACACACTGCCATTGCAGGCTGCATGTTTTGGTGTAAAACAAAGTGAAGAGTCGACATGGCACACATCCCTGTGTGCTATGCCTACAACTGACTGCCTATGGCATAGGTCAGCCACCCCTCTAGATGGGTGCACTATGCCACCGGTGAGGGTACAGGTGCATGAGCCCTGTACCACTACAGTGTCTAAGTCCATTCTTAGACATTGTAAGTGCAGTAAAGCCATAAAGAGTATATGGTCTGGGAGTTTGTCCTTACAAACTCCACAGCACCATAATGGCTTTACTGAAAACTGGGAAGTTTGATATCAAACTTCTCAGCACATTAAACCCACACTGATGCAAGTGTGGGATTTTATGTAAAATGCATTCAGAGGGTATCTTAGAGATGCCCCCTGAAAACGACCTGACTCTAATGTCTTGGCTGACTGGCTGCTCACCAGCTGCCATCCCTAGACATGTTTCTGGACCCCTGGGTCGATAGCCTCCCGTTCTCAGGGTCCTGAAACAAAGCACATCCTGGGCAGAGATGCCAAGCCTCCTCCCCCAGGATGGGCAGGGTCCACGAAGGGGGAAGCGTCAAAGGCTTGGCGCCTCTGTGAGCTGCCCCAGCCATTTGCTGCTCCCAGCAACTGGCCCCCACCGGTTCTGACCCCCACTTTGGGCGGGAGAATCGGCGGGAAAAACAAGATAGGAGGAGAGGTGTACCCACCTTTGCCAACCCCAAGCCTCAGGTGGGTGAGGCGAGGAGAAGCACAACTCTCAGTCCTCACCATCTTGAAGATGGGGGACCCAGCCAACCAGAGTGAGGCTTATGCCCCCCTCCCACTGGAGGGTGGCATAATAGGGGGTGTACCCACCCCAAGGAAGGGACCCATTGGTCCCAACCTGTACCTACCTGAAACGCCACTAAATCTGAACCTTGCCTCCTCAGACAAGAAGAGAGAAGAAGGACCGAAGAGATGTGCTGAAGGAAGGAGGAGGAGGACATAAACTGACTTGGCCCCAGCCCTACTGGCCTGCCCCGACCTCAACCTGTTCCAGCGAAATCCCAGTGTGTCCTGTAGCCAGCAGTCCCCCAGAACCCGAGGACCTGCCCTGTCTTCCCTAACAAGACTTTGTCTCCCGTGAGCACCAGATTTGCTCACCAACAGACTCTGGTTCCGGCCAAATCTGCAAGTCTGCACTACTCTGCACCCGACGACCACGGCCCGAGTGGCCCAACACCACGAGGAGGTCTCCCCGGCAATCCTGACCTGGGATCTGGTGATCCCTGACCTGCCTCAAGTCTCCCCACACCGCCTGCAGCCCCTTTCTGGAGTGTCCCCCCGACTGCGAACGGAGCGGGCAAGAAAAACCCGACACCAAAAGACACCCCTGCTCCTGAAGCCCCACGGCCTTGGGTGGCCCAACCGACAGTGTCCCGGCATCCCACGACATCCCAACTTACTTCTCCAACCAGTGGTCGCCTCCAGAAGATCTTCATGCCCGGGCTTGCAGTGTTTGTTGAAATCAGAGAATCCCCATTGAAAGTAACAGGGCACCCAATGCCAAAACAGCACCTTGCACCCGGCCGCCCTAGTGCCGCTGTGGGTACACCATGGGTGCGAACTTGAACCCCCCTTTGCCCTGTGTTTAACCCCAGGAGCTTTGCTCGCTCAACTGTGTGGCCTGCTCGTGAGCAGCCACCAACCGGAGACCCCCTATCCCCCATTGGATTACACTGGGTCTCAGCACTCTGCACCCGGCCGCCCTAGTGCCGCTGAGGGTGCTCTTGGAGTGCATCCTCGACCCTGGGGGAACCCTTGTTCTAACCCCAGAAGACCAACTCCCAAAACTAAGTACTTACCTTTAAACCGATAACTTCAATTGTGGAGTTGGAAAATTGTATGAAAACTTAAGAAACTGTGCTTACAAAAACTGATTTACTTACCTTTTCTTTTGGAAATGTCCCAGTGTGATATCTAGGCATATCACACTGAGTAGAAAATATAATCTGAAAAGTAATCTAAAAAGTAATCATACAGTAATTGCAAAGTAACTGAAAAGTAATTTCAACGGTTTCTGAATAATTAACCTACCTGTATCCAAACCAATTACATAAAACTGCATTCAACGGTATTGTTTCTGCAAAGTATTATTTCACTTACCTGCACCAGGACTTGCTTAGTTCTAGAAAAAAAATACAACTGAATAAAACTTTTATACAAAACAAATTGGTCAGAGTTCAATCTTTGAGTGTGTGAAATCATTTCTTGCCTGAGTGTGTTCAATAAATGCTTAACACTACCCTCTGATAAAGCCTTACTGCTCGCCCACACTACCACAAATAGAGAGTAAGGTATTATCTAGTTTTACCTCTGCCTACCTTCGGGGATCCACTGGACTCTGTGCACACTATACCTTATTTTGGTATAGTATATACAGAGCCAGCTTCCCACAAAGCCCAACTCAATTTTATGCTAAATTATTGCTTTTAGCATTTTATATATAGTTTTCTTTGGGCGTTTCCATAATTTCAGGAAAAATGGAAACTGTACCCCTAGCTCCTGAACCATGTTAAAAAAAATTGTATCAGGTGAGAATGGATCAGCGTATAAACGTGCATGATGATCAAGAAAGGCTGCCTGGTAATATTGATAAAAATCTGGAAGAGCCAACCCGCCCATGTCCTTGCCTAAATGGATAGCTGACAAATCAATATGTGGGCGCTATTGTTTACATATAAATCTCCTAATTAAGACTACCAACGTCCTTAAAAACTTCTTACTAAGTCGAATAGGTACATTACAAAACAGACATTAAAAACAGGCTGGATCAACATTTTACCTACATTTTAAT
Organism: Calotriton arnoldi; assembly: GCA_963921515.1. Taxonomy (NCBI): domain Eukaryota; kingdom Metazoa; phylum Chordata; class Amphibia; order Caudata; family Salamandridae; genus Calotriton; species Calotriton arnoldi. The sequence continues at coordinate 214,712 of CAWUFW010013738.1, read as the reverse complement.
TAAAGCAACTTGGCCTATGATGGACAAAGACAAAAACCTCCAAGACTCCATCATTCTCTTAACGTTGCGAAGCATTTCGTAATAATTTATTTCGTACAGATCAAGAATGTTGGAGGTAATAAAGACATTAAGATACCTAATTGGGCAAGTAGGTTCCCACTGCTCACTGAGTACAATAGGAAGATCCTCATCGGAAGCATTAAACATCAAGATTTCTGATTTGTTGTGGTTGATCCTATAGCCCACAATTAGCGTAAACTCATTAAACTTTTCGATTTTAGCTCGATCAGCATCCAAATATAAAATAATGTCGTCCGCAAAGAGTTTTAGCTTGAACATACCAAAAATTGGATGTAAATTTCATAAAACAATAGCCAATGGTTCAATAAAAAATTAAATAAAACCGGTGAAAGATGCACCGTTGACGCATTCCACGTGAAATGTGCACTTGCCCTACATTACTTGAATTGATGCTAATCGTGGCTACTGCTTCTGAATAGACATTCTTAAGAAGGGTTATAAACTTGATAGGAAAACTAAACCTCCTAAAAATCTCAAATAAAGCAGGCCAACTAACTAGGTTGAAAGCTTTTTCTGAGTCTACCATAATTATGGCAGCTTTGTTATTATTAACTCAGAATAGTCTATGGCCTGGATCAGATAGTTTGTGTTTTTCTACCATAGACCAATTAGGAAGAATTTTGGTCCCCATAGACCAATTAGGAAGAATTTTGGTCCCCATAAATTCATTTTTGGGCAACAGGAGCCAGATGGTTGGTTAAGATCTTCATTAAAAGTTTATAGTCCGCATTCAACAAAGTAAGAGGCCTACAGGAATTAAGATTGAAAGGCGATTTCTTATTTCAAAATACTTAATGCAGTCGATTGAGTAAATGCTGAAGAGATAGGTGCACCTGCAATAATCTCGTTGAAGAGATTTATCAATATATCTTAGAAAAGCACAGTGAATTCTTAGTAAACCTCGATGGGACCTGCTGCCATAGCGTAGAGGCCCGAGCCGTCCTAAATTCCGTTTCTGATATTGAATTTACTAGGCTTTCCTGCTGTCCGTTTTATAACTAAGGAAATGGAATTGTATTGAAGAAATTTGCGATAACATCCTCTGCAACCTCCGATGATGCCTGGTAAAGAACTGAATAATGCTTAAAGAATATTTTTCTGGATATCTTCACTGCTAACAGTGATATTGTTAGTATCCGGATCTATCAGTGCTGATATGCGCTTGGCACTGGCCCTAGATTTTACTGACCACACCAAGACATGGCTAACCTGCTCACTTTCCTCATAGGCCTGCTGAAATGCAGTCTTTTCATTCACTATTTCCTCTTCCAAAAGGAAATCCTGAAGCTTATTTTTAGCCAGTTTTAATGTTTCCTAGGAAATGGCGAAGATAAAGTTAAACAGTCCTTGATCTCACTCTCTATATTGGCATGCATTCCCTCAATCACGGCCTGCCGGGTCTTCGTTGAGTTTGCATTAAACATGATGACCTGGCTGCGAAAGCATGCCTTAAATGCTTCCCAAATATTTAATAGGGAGGCCCAATTTGCATTGAATCTAAAAAATTCTTCAATAAAAATGCACACATAATTTTTCCAATAATCCAGGGACCTATCAAAACACTATCTAGTGCTTCTAAAATTAACTGGACTAGTTTTCAATTGAAGGGAAATCTCAGATTGGTCCGAAAAACTATTTAGATAATTTGTGAAGCAAGTCTGTTGAACTGAAATGAAATTAAGAAAAAAATCAATCCACGCAGATGTCAGACCCCTCCTAAAGAAAGCCTCCACTGACCCCAGCGATCTAAAAAATGATTTTCCTATCTCCCTGCTCTCCTACCCGGCCAAAGTACTTGAGAAAACAATCAACCAGCAGCTCACCGAATTCCTGGAAGAAATCCACCTACTGGATGCCTCACAATCAATATTCCGTGCCAATCACAGCAATGAGACCGCTCTGATTGCTGCCACAGACGACATCAGAGCACTCCTGGACCATGGAGAAACTGTGGCCCTGATCCTCCTCGACCTCTCCATGGCATTTGACACCTTCTCCCACAACACCCTCATCAACAGACTCTACAACATAGGCATACAGCAAGACGCCCTCAAGTGGATCGCCTTCTTCCTTACAGGACACACACTTAGCATCCGACTGACTCCCTTCACCTCCGCCCCAAAAGACATCATATGCGGCGTACCTCAAGGATCATCCCTCAGCCCCACCTGTTCTACATGACCCCCCCCCGCAGATATCGCCAGATCCCACAGTCGCAACATAATCTCCTACGCAGATGACACTCAACTGATTCTCTCACTCACCGAGAACCCCTCCAACGCCAAAACCAACTTGTGCAATGCCATGACCAACGTAGCCAAATGGATGAGAGACAACTGCCTCTAACTCAACTTTGACAAAACTGAAGTATTGATCTTCCGGAAGAACACCTCCACATGGGACCACAGCTGCTGGCCTGCAGAACTCTGACCTACACCCACACCAACAGTCCATGTGCACAACCTTGGAATCATCCTCGACAGCCAACTCTCTATGAAATGACAGGTCAACGCAGCCCCCTCTCCTGATTGCACACACTTTGCATGATTCGCAAGATCTTCAGATGGATCCCAACCAACACCAGAAAGACCGTCACTCAGGCCCTCTTCACCAGCTGCCTCGACTACGGCAATGCCCTCTACACCTGCATCTTCACCCAGCTCCCCAGAAGACTCCAAGCAATACAGAACGCCACAACCAGACTCATCCTGGACCTCCCCAAACAAACCCACATCACCCCCCACCTGAGAGACCGCCACTGGCTCCCCATCCAGAAGAGATGCCAGTTCAAGATCCTCACACACGCCTACAAAGCCATCCATGGCCTAGGACCTGCCTACATCAACCATCGACTGAACTTCCACCAACTGTCTAGACACCTGCACTCCTCCTCACTCGCCCATACCCCCGCATCTATTGCAACCGTAGCGGAGGCTGTTCCTTCTCCTGCATAAAGGCCTGGAACGACCTTCCCCTCAAGCTCCGTACAGCCCCCCTGCTGGCAGACTTCAGAAAGAGACTCAAGACCTGGCTCTGTGACGGAGACACAGCACCCAGCTACCCCTAGGGGTGACAGTGTTGCGCTTTACAAATGCTGTTCATTGATTGATTGATTGATGCAGACTTAAAGCATTTAGAAAAACAAGTATAAAGTACAGTATCCTTATTTGCAGTACTCCATGGATCTAACAAACCATATTCATCTTTAAGTCGAACCACCATAGAAGCAAATTGATATTTTAGTTGTTTCTTATCCCTGCGCCTGGCATCAAGATGGGGATTCTGCAACAGATTAAAATTGCCCCCCAAGATGATCAGCCCCCTTGCGTCCATCAATTCAGAATAAATTTGTTTAAGAGGGCATCTCGTCCTCTAGTGGGCCATATTAGTTAATAAAATTAATACGTTGATAATCTAAATGCGCAGCCACCCAAAGCCAGCGCCCCTGTCTATCCCTCCTACTACTCTTGATTACCCAATTAAGGGCTCTAGAAAAAAAGATAGCTATCCCCCCACGACCCCCCCGCTGATAAAAAAAAAAATACAAGGGAAAACCACAAGGGAATAGACAACTTGAGAGTATTTGATTTCAAATGGGTTTCTTGCCAAAGGATAACACTCGGGTTATATAATTTTAACCAGCTAACTGAAGCCATATACTTCTGTCTGTTGCCTAACCCATTTATATTTCAAGAGATCACCCTCAAAGATCCAACCATTCACACCTCACAATATGCAAACTTTTACCACTTCTTGCAATAAAACTTCAAACTGAGCAATAAAGCCACTATTTTTTACAATAAACCATCCCAGTGCTAATGCCCCCTGCATCTGGCTGAAACCCCAGAACCACCAACACCACCACCAAAACCAGGGACCTCTAAGGCCCCCCTACTAGAAGGAAGCTTCCCAGTCAGCTCCTCCCTATCCTGTACCCCTCATTATATGGGTGCTCTCTAGTATAGCACCTTGACTCTGCCAAAACCTTCCTTCACTTCCCCAGCCCTCGCCCGCCGTTCAATCTGCAAAAGAAAAATCATATACATTAACAACTAAATGGAAACCCTAATGGCATTATCAACATAAATCAAAATATAACCATAAGCATACCAAAAGCCCCTAAGGTTTTCTCCATTCTGAATTTCGATTTAGCAAATCTTTTGACTCACTACCAGATGAGAATATCCAAAAGCGATCTTTGAAAAGAACTTTGAACTTGGCTTGCTGATACAAAGCAGCTTGTCCCCAGCTGTTTAAACAGCCCAATCAAGTCTTTGAATTCTCTGAATTCTCTCTTTCTCTGAGCAGTTGCTGCAGACATATCTGAAAAAATCTGAAGCTTGACACCATCGTCCAGCAAATATACGTCCTGTTGAATTGCTTCTGATAGAATCTGCTCCCTAACCCTGAAATCCGATAAATTGACTAATACAGTCCGTGAGTGCTTTAAGTTTGGAGGTGCATGAAATGGGACCCGATGAGCCTGCATGATAGACAAATCTACAGGAGAGTCCATGAGTACATGCTTTTTGATCAAAGACTCTACTAAAGTACCCACGCCTTCTGACTCAGCCTCTTTACCCTCAGGGATACCAACAAATCTTAGATTAGATCGTCCTGAGTGATTCTCTAGTTCATCCAGCTTCACTCTGAGAGAGGAAAGTTCCTTTCCGGCAACCTCCACTGAATTCAGTCGCATATTAATATTATCCTCAAGATCTGAGTTCCTTTTCTCCACTAGACCAATTCGCTCTGAATTTATTTTGGTCATCTCCTGTAGCGACACAATTGCCAGGAGTTGTGAGCTTTTGAGATCTTTTTTCTCAGCTAAAAGGATCGCAAACCAATTATTGGGAGAGAGTTCATCCTGAGGAGATGATGTTTGCTGGCAGTCACTTTTCAATAATGACATTGTTACAAATGGAAAAGAGGAGTGTTCCATCGCTGCGAGAAGAGGCCCCTGTTTGTTTAAGTCTACTGTATCAACCACTAATTAATCGCCAAACCGGCTCCTGACTGGGTGGCTTGGCTTTTGGCTATTATTTTGGACTGCTGTATTGGCTAGTTGATGTTTGCTGAGAGTGTTCCTCAATACCAGGCTTGTTCATCCCCTCCTCCCCCTAATTAAAGGCCAAGCCCATTATCTGCCTCTGCTGTGGAGGATTAAACAGCGGATAGTAATGGACCTGATTTGCCCTAGCACATTCCTCCGACTCATGGAGTGGTAGCTGCACCTGAGATTGTAATATCAAGGGGTTGAGCCCATGGCCAGCACAATTAATAAAAGTTTCTTGCTTCTGGTGCTTAAGCAATGCAGGGGCCTCACTTGATCCCACCACCCGAGCACCCTGCCCTACGCCTGCCACCCCATCTCCTGGATTAAGGGGCTCAGAGCCTGCCACCATGCCTCGCATAGGACTCTCTGACGAATGAAACAACAAAACGAAGCAAGAAGGTGAAGCTCTCTTCATATAGTGTCTTTCCCGGTTGATTTTTCCCAAAACTGCCGACCGTTTCTTGTTTTGGGGGTCAAACAGGGGTTTAGACTTTAGCTTCTTAGGTGAACCTCTTGACAAATTGGGCCTCGTGAGTCCAGTATCACCAGCCCCCACTGCGGCAGCGATCTCTATTACAGGATAGAGCCATGAGATAGAGTCTAAAGGTGAAGAAAAAATAAATCATTTTTTTTCCTTGTGGGGCCCAACTGCCGAAAGTCTTTGATCATATCCAATTAAAGTAGTCAAAGGGTCTTGCCACAATACCTCAATTGTTCATAGGCTTCTAAACCCCGCCCGCTGTATGGTCTCCTGCTCACAGAGAATAGCCGACCGGCATTAAGAGCAGAAATCCAGAGACATCGCTTGAGCCCGGGAGCACTGGGATCCAGCTTAGTTCTGAAATGGACCCACGATCTGCCATAGTCCGACACTCCTCTCTGCTCCCAGCTCTCGCTAAGAGTATCGGCCAACTGGCTTAAGGGGGGCCCACTAGGGCAAAGACTGCCTTCCAGATCAATTATCGCAGCGCTGCGTCTCCCGGATCTTTAGCTACGCTCGGCTCCATTACAGCGTGCAGCGTGCTGCATTCTCGGTGAGGACGACGGAGAGAAGGAGGGGACAAACCTCAGCCGTGCATGATGGAAGTGCACCGCCCCCTCTGGTTTTGATGTACAAAGTGTCTAGGGGGTTCATTCGGAATAGGAATAATGTTCCTATTAGCCTCTGTCTTTGTGAGTAAAACTGATGTTTGGCTCTATGCAATAGGATAATCAGTAATATATTCTCATAGAAGTTAGCTATAGGGGTAGGATCGGTGAAGATGGAATGGAAGAGGGGGAATGAGTGCCAAAGTCACCCAACGAGTTACAGATGTCTACCTGTGAAAGACTGTGTTGAAGTCTATCTAGATGAGTTAACAGCTCCTCCTAGGTCTTGTGTGCCATATATGTTCTTCATTATTTAGGGGCTAGAGATTTTAAAACAGCAGCAAGCATAGATTTTAAGAGGAACAATGAATAGTCTGGGTGGGATAACTTAGAGTCGAGGGGATCAAGCTTGTGTTTAAGGGGATTCTGACCAAGTACTCGCCCTCTGAAAGTATTGCACTCCAGATGAGAAGTGCTGATGCCATACCTGTCAACTTCTCAAAACAGAATGAGGGTGAAAACTCTGCGGTCACAGAGATACCGGGAAGCAAGTACTGGGAAGGGTGGTCTGCCCAAATCTTTATTTGCACATTGTGGGGAATGCATTTTAAAGCTCATTGGGTAGTTTGAATAGAACTGATGTGGCTTAAAGATCACTATACAGGGACATTTTTGGAAGTGTTATGAGAGATGGTGTACCTAAACGCATGTTTGGCCAGAAGCATTGGTCATAATTAATATGGCCTAAAGACCACTCAGCAGCTAGGGCTTTTGGGAATCTCTCATAATGAAGATTTTCGAGACGTTGTGGGAAATTATTCATTTCAAGTCACACAGTAGCAGTAACTTTGTTCAGAACTGAAGAGAGCCTAAAACACAGCTTGAATTGGGGGCCACTGGCCTCACCTAAGTATCAAGTCACTTAAGTCCTGAGATTCACACGTGACTAGCTTATTTAGTCCAGGTGTTTTCTTAGCATTAAGGCCCTTGTACTGAGAAGACAGTGCTTCATCATGCTCTATCGTTTTGGACTATTGATTGGTGTTTGTATTATTCCCTTTTTTGTTGATTTTTGTAGTTTAACCCCTTCGCTGCTAGACCTTTTCCCCCCTGTGCTAAGCCTTTTTTGGCTATTTGGGGTAGTTCGCGCTTAGGCCCCTGTAACTTTTTGACCACATAAGGTATCCATGCCAAATTTGCGTCCTTTTCTTCCAACATCATGGGGATTCTAAGAGTACCCAGGGTTTGTGGATTCCCCTGGAGGGGACCCAGAAATTAGCCAAAATACAGGTAAATTTTTTTTTTTTTTTGAAAAATGGGGAAAAAGTGCTGCAAATGAAAGCGTCCGGTTTTTTCCCTGCAAATGGTATCAACAAAGGGTTTATGGGGCTGAAATCACAATTTTCCCAGATTTTAGGGACTGACAGACTTTTGTCAGAAAACCAACATTTTTTATACAGTTTTGGCATTTTACTGGGACATAGATTATTTTTGCTATTTTTTGTGCTTTCAACCTTCTTCCAGTTAATGCTAGAAATGGGTATGAAAGCAATAATGGATCCTGGAAAGCTATACATTTTAGAACAGTAGACAAAATTCTGAATTCAGCAAGGGGTCATTTGTGTAGATCCTTTAAGGTTTCTTTATAGAAACTAACAGTTGAAAATAGGAAAAATTGAAAATGAGTTGAAAAAAACAGCCATTTGTGCCAATGTTTTCACCTGTAACTTCTTCTAATTATGACAGATGTTTGAAAGCAATATACCGTTACATCCGCTGGACCTTTCTGGTTGTGGGGATATATAGGACGTGTAGGTTCACCAAGAACCCGACGAACCCAGAGCCAATAACTGAGCAGCGTCTTGCAATGGGTTTTTATTATGTACCGGGTATATAGCAATTAATTTGGGAAAATATATATAGTGAAAAATCGGGATGAAAGACACCTATGTATTTCTGAAATTGGAACAAAATATAGAGTTTAGAAACAGTAGCTATTTGCACATTTCCGAAATTGTGAGTATCCATACTAGCATGAGAATTATAGGACATTTTTCAAAGTGACTTCTTTTTTATACATTGTCTTTCATTTGGAAGGCAGAAATGCATCGAAAGTCAATAGGTAATAACAGTTGCTCTACAATTCTGTATTATCCTAAGTCTCCTGATAAAAATGGTACCTCACTTGTGTGGGTAGGCCTAGTGCCCGCGACAGGAAACGGCTCAAAACGCAACATGGACACACTTCATTTTTACAGTGAAAACTGACCCTTTTTTTGCAAAGTGCCTAGCTGTAGATTTTGAACCCTAGCTCTGCCGGCACCTAGGGAAACCTAGCAAACCTATACATTTTTGAAAACTAGACACCCAGGGGAAACCAGGATGGGGTGACTTGTCTGGCTCACACCAGGTTCTGTTACGCAGAATCCCTTGCAAACCTCAAACTTTGTAAAAAAAAACACATTTTCCTAACTTTTCTGTGGTGGAAAGTTCTGGAATCTGCGTGGATCCACAAAATTCCACCCACCCCGCATTCCCCAAAGTCTTCCGAGAAAAATGGTACCTCACTTGTGTGGGTAGGTCTAGTGCCAACGACAGGAAACGGCCCAAAACGCAACGTGGACACACCACATTTTCACAGTGAAAACTGACCCTTTTTTTGCAAAGTGCCTAGCTGTAGATTTTGAACCCTAGCTCTGCCGGCACTTAGGGCAACCTAGCAAACCTATACATTTTTGAAGACTAGACACCCAGAGAAATCCAGGATTGGGTGACTTGTCTGGCTCTCACCAGGTTCTGTTACCCGGAATCCCTTGCAAACCTCAAACTTTGTAAAAAAAAAACACATTTTCCTCACATTTCTGTGTTGGAAAGTTCTGGAATCTGCGTGGATCCACAAAATTCCACCCACCCCGCATTCCCCAAAGTCTTCTAAGAAAAATGGTACCTCACTTGTGTGGGTAGGCCTAGTGCCCGCGACAGGAAACGGCCCAAAACACAACGTGGACACACCACATTTTCTCAGTGAAAATTGACCCTTTTTTTGCAAAGTGCCTAGCTGTAGATTTTGAACCCTAGCTCTGCCGGCACCTAGGAAAACCTAGCAAACATATACATTTTTGAAAACTAGACACCTAGGGGAATCCAGGATGGGGTGACTTGTCTGGCTCTCACCAGGTTCTGTTACCCAGAATTGCTTGCAAGCCTCAAACTTTGTAAAAAAAAAAAAAAAAAAAAACACATTTTCCTCACATTTCTGTGGTGGAAAGTTCTGGAATCTGCGTGGATCCACAAAATTCCACCCACCCCGCATTCCCCAAAGTCTTCCGAGAAAAATGGTACCTCACTCACGTGGGTGGGTCAAGTTCCCGCGACAGGCAAGGGCCCAAAAGGTATTGAGGAGACATCAAAATTTCCTATCACAAAACAACCTGGTTTTGCAAGGGGGGTCACCTGGATTTTTGGACCCGGGCTCGGCGGCCATCTTGGGAAATGTTAGAAATGGGAATCTCTAGTTGGCAATGGTTTGCACCTTTGTCCAAATAGGGACCCTTGCTTCTAGTCAGGGTAAGGGGGATACACTCCTAAAATAACCCCTGCTCACCCCTTGGTAGCTTGGCACGAGCAGACAGGCTTATCTCAGAGGCAGTGTGTAAAGCATTTGTGAACACATACAGTAACACAGTGAAAACACTACAGATGGACACCACATCAGTTTTGAAAATAAGTATTCTTTATCTAAACAAGACCAAACGACAAAAATCCACAATACAATATTAAGAATAAGACTTTCAAATGGTAGAAATAGTTCAGTTCAATGCAAGTTGTAAATGCGACACTTTTCCAGCAAAGTACCTCCGATGCGTCACGCAAAACAAACAAAAGGGTCGCAGGGAAGGTGATGCGCCGTTCCTTACACTCAGGGGAGTGGATGCATCGGTTCCTTACTGCAGCGCAGGGGGGGTGAAGCGTCGCTTCCTTACTGTGTGGGGAGTTGATGCGTCAGTTTCTTACTGCATTCCGGTTACGATGCGACAAGGTGGCGCCTCGATGCGACGATCGGGTGCGATGCGACAACATGGCATCTTTGATGCGATAACTTGGGTGCGATGCGTGCATGCCCGATGGCCGTGCGGCGAAATGGGTGGTTTCTTGAGCCGCGACAGGCCTTGTGATGCGCTTCTCCGGTGATGCGACGGCGACCTCTGCGGCGGCGGCACGCTTCTCCGGCGAGGCGACACGCTTCTTCGGCGATGCGACGGCAAACAGCTGTGGCAGCGGCACGCTTCTTCGGCGATGCGACGGCAACAGCTGCAAAGGCGACACGCTTCTTCTTCGTTGCGTCGCGCTTCCAGCTCCCAGCGACACGCAGTCTCTAGAGGGCCCAAAACAACAGCAGGTACCTCTCTGCAGGTAGAATTCCCAGCAAGGGAACTCAGGGGAGCTGGTGGTGAAGTCTTTGTGTCCCTGAGACTTCAGACAGGAGGCAAGCTCAATTTCAAGCCCTTGGAGATCTTCCTCAAGATGACAAAGCAAGCAGTAAAGTCCTTTTCTCCTTTCCTTGGCAACAAGTAACCACTGCAGGCCAACCCCAAACAGCAAACAGCACAGGGGCAGTAATCCTCCTTCAGCTTCTCCGGTTTCTTCTCCTTGGCAAAAGGTTACTCTTGATTTCCCAGAAGTGATCTAAAGTTCTGGGGTCTGGGTCCCCCTTTTTATACCCACAAATCCTTTGTCTCTGAAGGCAGGGAGTGTCTGTACCCAGCCAAAACCAGTTCTGTCCTCCCTGGTGCAGCTTCCTGGCAGGAGGTGGAGACAGCATTGTTGAAAGCAGACCTGGCCCAGGTAGCTGAAAGGAAATCTCCTCCCCCTACTCTCTATTCAATGCAGGTCCTATTCAGCCCAGCTCTGACCCATCAGACTGATGGAGCCAAGGCCCTCTCCAGCCCCGTCACTCACAAACCAGACATGGAATACACAAACCTAGCAGAGGCATACTGGATGGTTAGGCAAGAAAATACCTACTTTCTAAAAGTGGTATTTTCAAACACAGAATGCAAAAATCACCCACACTAAAAGATGTATTTTAACATTCTGAGTTCAGGCATACTGAACTTTATTTTCCTATCTGGTTCCTAGGGTCAGTGAGGATTATAAGATGTTATAATCAAACTGCCCATTGTGGCCTAAGGGAACAGATAGCCTTGCAATAGTGAAAAACGAAATTGGCTGTAATTCACTAGCAGGACATGCCACACAAACCAGGGCATGTCCTACCTTTCACATACAATGCACCCTGCCCACAGGGGTACCTCGGGCCTACCTTAGGGGTGGCTAACATGCAGAAAAGGGAAGGTTTGGGGACTGGCAAGTGTGTGCACTTGCCAAGTCGACATAGCAGTCCCAGACTGCACACAGGCTCTGCAATGGCAGGCCTGAGCCATATTTTACAAGCTGCTTCTGGGGGTGGCACAATTAGTGCTGCAAGCCCACCAGCAGCATTTGATTTACAGGCCCTGGGCACCCATGGTGCACTGTACTAGAGACTGACAAGTAAATCAAATAACCAATCATGGAATCACTAATCCATACAACCATTTACAATAGGGAGCACTTGCACTTTGGCACTGAACAGCAGTGGCAAAGTGCCCAAAGCATCTAGACCAGCAAAACATAGCAAAAACATAGGAGGCAACAGCAAAAAAATGGAAGGGAGACCCACGCCAATGGTGCCAGGTCTAACACGTGTCCCCTCCAGCTGAAATGTGGGGAGAACTACCCACCCTCTTGGGAGTTCTCTTCACTAAGGCAGAAAAATCTGGACAGACCATCAGCATTGGCGTGTTCTGTACCAGGGCGGTGTTCCACCGTGAAGTCCATTCCCTGTAGGGAAATGGACCACCTCAACAGCTTTGGATTCTCACCCCTCATCTGCATCAACCATCTGAGGGGCCTGTGGTCTGTCTGAACCCGGAAGTGAGTCCCAAACAAGTATGGTCTCAAGTTCTTCAGTGCCCAGACCACAGCAAATGCCTCACGCTCAATGGCACTCCACCTCTGTTCCCGTGGGAGTAACTTCCTACTAATGAATGCTACGGGTTGGTCTAGGCCCTCTTCATTCATCTGTGAAAGCACAGCCCCCACACCATGCTCTGAAGCATCTGTCTGCACAATGAATTCCTTTGAGAAGTTGGGCGCCTGAAGCACGGACGCCGTGCACATGGCAGATTTCAGGGCATCAAAAGCTTTCTGGCAGGCATCAGTCCAGTTCACTTTCTTGGGCTGCTTCCTGGAAGTCAGCTCTGTCAAGGGTGCAACAATGCTGCCATACCCCTTGACAAACCTCCTGTAATACCCTGTGAGTCCTAAAAAGGCTCTCACCTCTGTCTGGGTCTTGGGGGGTTCCCAAGCCAGGATGGTATCAATCTTGGGCTGTAGGGGCGCCACCTGGCCGCTCCCAACCTGGTGTCCTAAGTACACCACGGAACCCTGCCCGATCTGGCACTTACTCGCCTTGATCGTGAGGCCTGCCCTCCGCAGCGCCATCAATACTTCCCAGAGGTGGCGCAGATGTTCTTCCCAACTGGCTCTGAACACTGCAATGTCATCCAGGTAGGCGGCACTGAAATCTTCCAGTCCAGCCGACCAACCTCCGAAAGGTGGCAGGGGCATTCTTCATCCCAAAGGGCATAACCCGGAATTGGTAGTGCCCATCTGGTGTGGAGAATGCGGACCTCTCTTTTGCCCCATCAGTTAAGGTGATCTGCCAGTACCCAGACGTTAAATCAAACGTACTGAGGTACCGGGCAGCCCCTACCCGATCAATGAGCTCATCAGATCTGGGGATGGGGTGCTCGTCAGTCCTGGTGACTGAATTGAGTCCATGGTAGTCCACACAGAACCGGAGTTCTGGCGTGGCACCCGGTGCGGCAGCCTTCGGGACCAAGACCACTGGGCTGGCCCAAGGGCTGTTAGAGGACTCAATCACCCCTAATGCAAACATCTTGGAGACCTCCTCCTTGATGCAAGCCCTCACCCTGTCAGTCACTCTAAGTTTTGTGCTTTACAGGAGGACTGTCCCCAGTGTCTACATTATGGACACACCAATCAGTGACACTGGGAGTCAGGGAGAACAGATCAGGAAACTGTCCCAACAGTTGGCGACAGTCATCTTGCTGCTCAGGGGTCAGGGTGGAAGAGAGGTTTACACCATCCACTGACCCATCTTGCTCTGTTGCAGGCAGGAAGTCAGGAAAAGGCTCAGTTTCCTCCTCCATTCCATCATCTGTTGCTAGGAGCATGCCCACTTCGGACCTCTCCAAGTGGGGCTTCAGGCGGTTTACATGCAGGACCCGCAAAGGGTTCCTAGGAGACCGCAAGTCCACCAAGTAGGTGACATCACTCTTGCGCTCCACCACCTCAAATGGTCCGGTCCACTTATCCTGGAGTGCACAAGGCTCCACGGGGGCCATGACCCACACTTTCTGGCCAGGCTGAAACTCGATCAGAGTGGCATTCTGATCGTACCACCGTTTCATCTCCTGGCTGGCTGCCAGATTCGCCTGAGCGAGTTGCCTGAAACGCCTAGTTTAGTTTCTGAAGGCCAGCATGTAGCTATATACATCCTGGGGAGGTTTACTGGAAGCTTTCTCCCAGCCTTCTTTTACCAAACTCAGAGGTCCTCTTACAGGGTGACCGTACAGCAGTTCAAAGGGGCTGAACCCTAAGGACTTCTGTGGCACCTCTCTGTAAGCAAACAGAAGGCATGGCAAGAGGACGTCCCACTTACGCCTCAGAGGTTCCTCAAGACCCATAATCATGCCTTTTAGGGTCCGGTTGAATCTCTCAACCAGCCCATTACCTTGGGGGTGGTAAGGAGTGGTGAACTTGTAGGTTACACCACACTCCTGCCACAGGGACTTCATATACTTGGATATGAAGTTGGTACCATGGTCTGACACCACCTCTCTGGGGAACCCCACACGGGAGAATATCCCCATCAAAGCACGACCCACCACGGGGGCCGTCACAGTCCGGAGAGGGATGGCTTCCGGGTGGCATGGTCCACCAAGACCAGGATGAACCTGTTGCCCATGGCTGACTTGGGATCCAGAGGCCCCACAATGTCAATGCCCACCCTTTCAAAGGGGGTGCTGACCACAGGGAAAGGCTGGAGAGGAGCCTTGTGCTTCCTCCCACTCTTACCACTTGCCTGGCAAGTCTGACAGGTCCTGCAATGAGTATCTGAACTCTTGCGCATTTGGGGCCAATAAAAGTGGGTGACAAGCCTTTCAAAGGTCTTGTCTTGCCCCAAATGTCCTGCTAAAGGCACATCATGGGCCAGACCCAGTAGGAAGGCTCTGAAGCGCTGGGGTACCACCAGCACACGGGCTGACCCAGGCTCAGCAACCTTAGGCTCGCTATACAGGAGACCATTCTCCCAGTAGATCCAATGTGATCCAGACTGATCACCTGCTGCCTGGTTTGTGGCCTGTTGCTGCAAACCCACAAGCGAAGGGCACTTCTTCTGCTCCTCACAGAACTCTTCCCTGGAGGGGCCTCCTTCCTGCTGCCAATGGGTCAGCTCAGGCAGGTCCCCCAGTTCAGCTACTTGTTCCCCTGTAGGTTCCAGGGCATCCCCCTCAAGGTCTGCCTCCTTCTGGACCGTGGGAACTTCGGGGGCCGGTTTCTCGCGCCCCCTGCCTCTTCTCATTAAGGCAGGCACCTGGGCCACTCTTTCAGGCTCCAGATCCTCTTGAATACCCTTACCGGCTGCCATTGACCGAGTGGTCACACACGCCCACTCTGGCAGACCCAACATCTCCAAATGAGACCTTCTCTCCACCTTAGGCCAAGGGGAGCTCTCCAAATCATTGCCTAGCAGACAGTCAACAGGCATGGCTGGCCTCACAGCTACTTGAAAGGTACCCGAGACCCCCCCCCACTCAAAGGGAACCTGAGCCACCTTGCAGTGGCTCTCTGATTTGTCGGCAATTATAGGGTAGAATGCATTGAGGACCACCTGCTCTTCAGGCACCAGCCGACAACTGACAGCTGTCACACTGGCTCCGGTGTCTCTCAGAGCCTCCACCCTATGGCCATTGATGGTCACCCACTGCCTGTACTTCTTAGTGTTATCAGGCAGTTGAGTCCTAGGGACCATCTCACTGTCTCCTAAAGAGACTAGGGACATCTCTGCAGGACCCCACCCACCTTGGGCACCCAACTCCTCCCCCAAGGCTACACTAGCCATTTCCTGAGGCGGTGCACCAGTGGGTGCAGCGGCAACTGGTTTGGGACACTTGGTGTCTCCCCTGAAGTGACCCTCCTGACCACAGCTAAAACAGACTTTGGGACCCTTCTGCACAGTCTTACCTGGCGGGACCCATGGTCTTTTCTCAGCGGGAGGCTGGGAACCTTTCCCTTGGGGATTACTTTGGGGCCCTTTCTGGAACTCCTTCTGTTTACCCTTGTCCCCCCCACTCTTCTGCTGGGGACCCTGCCCACCTTTGGCGAAGTCTCCCACATGACCCTTGTGGACCCTGGTACTGACCCAGCGGTCCGCCTCCACAGCAAGCTCTCTGGGCACAGTTAGCTTACTGTCAATCAGGTGCCGGCGTAGCTCTGGAAAACAATTACTGGACAAGTGCTCCCATGCAACCAAATCATAGAGCGCCTGAAAATCATTCACTTTGCTACCCTTCACCCAACCATCCAATGCTCTGCAAAAAAAAGACACATACTCCACCCAGGTACTAGACTCCAGCTTCTTGCAATTTCTAAATTTCTGCCTATAAAGCTCTGGGGTCAATCCATACCTGGCTACCAAGGCTTCCTTCATGGGGGCATAGGACATCTGATCCTCAGTGGGCAGAACTAGTAAGGTTTCCCTTCCTTCACTTGGAAAGCGGTTCCACAACCCCGCTCCCAATCTCTCTCAGGGACCCGGTGGCACTTCATTGCTACCTCATAGGCCTTAAACCACTGCCCAATGTCCTCATGCTTCATAAAGTCCTTAATAACCTCTTTGGGAATGTATACTTTACTTTCTACAAGCACTGACGGTGTGCTGCCACCAGAGGGAGTGATCTCTAAACTCTTTGCTTTGAGCTCCAGCTCCCTCACCACTCTCTCATGCTCTAAAAGCATCTTCTTTTCTTCCAAGGCCAACCTCTTATTTTCTAACTCCAATTTCCCCTTTTCTATGTCATTCTGACTCCCCACCTTGAGCTTGGCTAGCTCCATTGCATGCACTCTACTCCTCTCCCTGTCCTCCAGCTCTTCTGGGGTAGGGCCCTTTGAAGAAACACTGCTGCCCACTCTGGAAGGCGCTTTCCCCCCATCCAGGCCCAATGGCCCGTCTTGCTGCTCCTCTAAATCCTCCCCCTCCACCATACGATCTTCAGGGTGCTCTCTGGCACTCCTTGCTTCCAACCAGGCCCTCAGCACCTTTTGGTGAGGCCCTTCATGGAGATTTTAAATTTTTTGCAAACAGCTTTGAGTTGTGGAGTTGTGGACAGTGTAGGTATCAACCCTTTCTTCTTCAAAATCTGCAGGTGCAATGGATGCTGTTTTGCTCATGGTGAAAGAAAATTGGCAGTTCTCAACAAAAATAGAAGTTCCAAGGAAAAGAGTCTACCAAAAATGTATGTGGTCGCGTAATAGTCTGCACTCACTAGTAGTGTACACCAATCACTGTATGTAAGTCACAAATGCAAGTCCAAATCCTCACCGCTGACCACCAATGTTAGACATGGGAGTCTCTAGTTGGCAATGGTTTGCACCTTTGTCCAAATAGGGACCCTTGCTTCTAGTCAGGGTAAGGGGGATACACTCCTAAAATAACCACTGCTCACCCCCTTGGTAGCTTGGCACGAGCAGACAGGCTTATCTCAGAGGCAGTGTGTAAAGCATTTGTGAACACCTACAGTAACACAGTGAAAACACTACAGATGGACACCACACCAGTTTAGAAAAATAAGTATTCTTTATCTAAACAAGACCAAACGACAAAAATCCACAATGCAATATTAAGAATAAGACTTTCAAATGGTAGAAATAGTTCAGTTCAATGCAAGTTGTAAATGCGACACTTTTCCAGCAAAGTACCTCAGATGCGTCACGCAAAACAAACACAAGGGTCGCAGGGAAGGTGATGCGCCGTTCCTTACACTCAGGGGAGTGGATGCGTCGGTTCCTTACTGCAGCGCAGGGGAGGTGAAGCGTCGCTTCCTTACTGTGTGGGGAGTTGATGCGTCAGTTTCTTACTGCTTTCCGGTTACGATGCGACAAGATGGCGCCTCAATGCGACGATCCGGTGCGATGAAACAAAATGGCGTCTTTGATGCGATGCGACAACTTGGGTGCGATGCGTGCACGCCCGACGGCCGTGCGGCTTAATCCGTGGTTTCTTGAGCCGCGACAGGCCCTCCGATGCGC
The DNA here is from genome assembly GCA_963921515.1 of Calotriton arnoldi. Classification (NCBI taxonomy): domain Eukaryota; kingdom Metazoa; phylum Chordata; class Amphibia; order Caudata; family Salamandridae; genus Calotriton; species Calotriton arnoldi. The sequence goes on along the minus strand of CAWUFW010013738.1, from coordinate 197,047 downwards.
TTCTCCGGTGATGCGACGGCGACCTCTGCGGCGGTGGCACGCTTCTTCGGCGATGCGACGGCAACAGCTGCGGCGGCGACACGCTTCTTCGTTGCGTCGCGCTTCCAGCTCCCAGCGACACGCAGTCTCTAGAGGGCCCAAAACAACAGCAGGCACCTCTCTGCAGGTAGAATTCCCAGCAAGGGAACTCAGGGGAGCTGGTGGTGAAGTCTTTGTGTCCCTGAGACTTCAGACAGGAGGCAAGCTCAATTTCAAGCCCTCAAGATGACAAAGCAAACAGCAAAGTCCTTTTCTCCTTTCCTTGGCAACAAGTAACCACTGCAGGCCAACCCCAAACAGCAAATAGCACAGGGGCAGTAATCCTCCTACAGCTTCTCCGGTTTCTTCTCCTTGGCAAAGGTTCCTCTTGATTTCCCAGAAGTGATCTAAAGTTCTGGGGTCTGGGTCCCCCTTTTTATACCCACAAATCCTTTGTCTCTGAAGGCAGAGAGTGTCTGTACCCAGCCAAAACCAGTTCTGTCCTCCCTGGTGCAGCTTCCTGGCAGGAGGTGGAGACAGCATTGTTGAAAGCAGACCTGGCCCAGGTAGCTGAAAGGAAATCTCCTCCCCCTACTCTCTATTCTATGAAGGCTCAGGCAAGTGAAAGGAAATCTCTTCCCCCTACTCTCTATTCAATGCAGGTCCTATTCAGCCCAGCTCTGACCCATCAGACTGATGGAGCCAAGGCCCTCTCCAGCCCCCTGTCACTCACAAACCAGACATGGAATACACAAACCTAGCAGAGGCATACTGGATGGTTAGGCAAGAAAATACCTACTTTCTAAAAGTGGTATTTTCAAACACAGAATGCAAAAATCACCCACACTAAAAGATGTATTTTAACATTCTGAGTTCAGGTATACTGAACTTTATTTTCCTATCTGGTTCCTAGGGTCAGTGAGGATTATAAGATGTTATAATCAAACTGCCCATTCTGGCCTAAGGGAACAGATAGCCTTGCAATAGTGAAAAACGAAATTGGCTGTAATTCACTATCAGGACATGCCACACAAACCAGGGCATGTCCTACCTTTCACATACACTGCACCCTGCCCACAGAGGTACCTCGGGCCTACCTTAGGGGTGGCTAACATGCAGAAAAGGGAAGGTTTGGGGACTGGCAAGTGTGTGCACTTGCCAAGTCGACATGGCAGTCCCAGACTGCACACAGGCTCTGCAATGGCAGGCCTGAGCCATATTTTACAAGCTGCTTCTGGGGGTGGCACAATTAGTGCTGCAAGCCCACCAGCAGCATTTGATTTACAGGCCCTGGGCACCCATGGTGCACTGTACTAGGGACTGACAAATAAATCAAATAACCAATCATGGAATCACTAATCCATACATCCCTTTACAATAGGGAGCACTTGCACTTTGGCACTGAACAGCAGTGGCAAAGTGCCCAAAGCATCTAGACCAGCAAAACATAGCAAAAACATAGGAGGCAACAGCAAAAAAATGGAAGGGAGACCCACGCCAATGGTGCCAGGTCTAACAGGAAACATACCAAACCCACACATTTCTGAAAACTAGACACCTGGGGGAGTCCATTGAGGTATGGCTTGCGTGGACCCCCCAACGTTTTCCTACCCAGAATCCCCTGCAAACCTCAAATTTAGCTGGAAAAAACACATTTTCTACATATTTATGTATGGAATCACTGTGCCGGCACAAATGTCCTACCCCACAGTGTTCCCCTCAGTCTCCCGAGTAAAATGATATGCCGTGTGCCTGTGAGGTTCACACCTTTTAAGCTAGATTGGCCCGTTTTATTGATATCTTTGTGTACAGGCAGTGTATTGTACTGTGCTCCATACCTCTTGCAAGTGCTGAAGATCTTATCATTATTATGGTTACCAGAGGCTCCCAAGAGCGTAGCCAGCATTAATGCAGCAGGTGCAGTGGGACCAGGAACCCATAGGGGCCCATTGAACCCTGATAATTGCTGTATGTTACTACCCCAATAGTAGTTAAATTGGCCATTTTCCTTGCATTCACCAGGGCCCACTGCAACCTTGCTACGCTACTGATGACTCCATGTCAGCAAGGACAACATGTTATGGCTAGTCTGTAGGTTCTTGATATATGATATTCGTTGGTTTAATGACATTTGTCCGAGTGTAACTTTATTAAGCACAGACTGTATCCTGTGGCCTCATAATTAGGTTGACTGCCTCAGGCTTTTTGGTGTCTGAGATGGTCTCATTTTTCTGCTGCTCGCTTTATTTTTTATTGTCGCTAGCGTTATACTTATTGTCCACCTCCTTCAAGGCATGTTGACGGCTTCGGCTTTCAGCTGTCACTCACCTGCACCCTTCTAAATATACTGTACTCCGGCTTATGCCAGTAGTGTTGGCGGGGCCTGCAGGAAGTCAGTGCATGCATGCATGCCTGTCACACTATTCTGTCACTGCTCCTACTTGTATGAGGTATTTTACTGAGGTGTGGTGACAGATACTTTGTAGCAGTGCTCTCCACTTACTCACTTTTACAAACGTTTCTGACTGGCCTCTTTTTTAGGTCGAGCTTGGGCAGCGCATGCACTGCTCTACGAGGCATGCTGTATTGAGGTAGTGACTTGAAGCTCCGCCTATGTCCCGCCCATCTTTTCAATTGGCTCCTGTTCCCGTCCTTGCGAAATAGTTGCTTTTCATTCGTGAATAGGCTTGTTAGTCCCTCCTTGGTACCTCCTTGTCTGCATTTGTAACCTCCCATAACGACTGGACCTTTTACTTGCCTTGTTACACAGTCTGCTTTATCTTGGCTGTGACCTCTGTTTTGTTCAATGATTTGCCCGTTCCACCCACTACGCTGCAGCACGCCACCCATTTTAATTTTAATTACTAATGGCGGTCTGCTTTAACAATAGCAGCCACGTTTCTTTCTTACCTTATTTTAGCAGCGCAGTCCGCTTTAAGGATAGCGGCTGTGCTTATTTATTATTATTTTTTTGTTTACTTGCGCCCATGCAGCGCTTTCACATTAACGGAGGCTGCGCCCCTTTCTTTATGGTTCAATTTTTTTTTTATTGCTGTTATTTAAACGAAAAACAAATACAAATGCCAACAAGTGACCTGGCACAGTTCTGGGCTACGCAGAGCCTGGCAGTAAAAGAATGCAAGCCAGCATCTTATGGATTAACAAACTCCCAACCCACCCACCCCCCACCCGTCCTCCATTCAACCCTGCTCCAGCTTTGGGAAATTTGATAATGTCGCCATATATTATTACTGCTTTGGGGATATTGGCACCCCCGCCTCCGGTAAACGGAGTAGGCTCAGGCATCTAGGGCACGTTAGTTCACGGAACTCTTGCGTCAATAGGGTCAGAAAGGGAAGCCATAACTCACGAAAGTCCGCACCTTTTCCAGCAAGTGTAAGAGTTATTTTTTCCATTCCAAGGATGTGCCATAGACGGGTTAGCCAGCCTGTGTGTGTAGGGATTTGGTGGGTTCCCCAGTGTACAAGAATGTTTTGCATGGCAGTACCCAGAGCTATGCTGATCAAGCGCCCTTTTCTAGATTTCAGTGGGTAAGCGAGTGGGTCGGGTACTCCCAACAAAATATGTGCGGGAAATCTGAGTAGTTGGGTCTCAAGGTGTTTATCAATTTCGTCCAATACTTGGGTCCAGTAGTGTTGTATTTGGGGCATTCCCATAGATGTACCAGTGTACCTCACCTACCGCAGTTTCTCCAGTAATCTGCGCTCACTGAAGGGTTAATCTTGTGCACTCTCTCTGGTGTGTAGTACCAGTAGGTTTCAACCTTTGTGAGTGTGTCAGTTAGGGCCATGTTACTGGCTGTGTGACGAGCTCTGTGACAGATACCCTCCCACTCCTTGTTGCTTAGGGGTCTCCCTATGTCTTTTTCCCACCTACCTCGCCCAGCATTGTGTATGTGCGTGTTCCGCGCATTCAGCATCTTGTATAGGTCGGAGATCATTCCCTTGTCCGAGGACTTGGATAGGAGCCATTTCTCATAGGGAGTGAGATGACGTTTTGCGGCGTCTCTATTTTGTGGCTGCAGTACCCAGTGTCTGAGCTGTAGGTACCTTAGTCGCTCTGCTTCTGGGATGCCATAGTCTGCTTTAATCTGTTGAAACGAGAGTACCCCTTCCACGTTAAAAAAATGCCCCATGGCGCGACACTCAGAACGGCGCCATGACATGAACTTTGTCTCACCCACCCCCGGCTCAAAGTCTGGATTATCAAATAGTGGGGTCATAGGTGATGGAAACGTCGTAAGATTGTGTCTAATGTTGGTCTGATCCCATGTCGTCATTGTAGTCTGTGTGATGTTGGACCAATAAATGCTCCATGGGCTATGTGTCATCTTTAAAAAGGGGATTTTCATCAGTGACGTACCGGCTACTGCCCTATCCTGGAATAACCAGTGCTTTTCTGATTCGGTGCGATTCCATTCCACTAAATACCTTAACTGTGCTGCTTAATAGTATAGCCAGAGGTCAGGCATTCCCAGCCCACCCTCGCCAGGTGGTAAAAAGCTGAGGTTCTTTTTCATCCTAGGTTTGCGGCCCTGCCATATGAATTGCATGATCTCCGCTTGTAGCTTGTGTAGCATGCCTGATGGTGGGCATAGAGGAAGTGTTTGGAACAAGTATAGAATTTTGGGGAGGATCGTCATCTTGATAGCTGCTACTCTACCCAGCCAACAGATCGGGTGATGTTTCCATCTATGAATGTCAGCGCGAATTTGTCGGAGTAAGTTATTGTAGTTGGTGGTGGTGTGTGGACACTGCTATTTGAATTCCCAGGTATGGGATTGTGTCGTGTGACCATTGGAACGGGTGCCGTTTCTTGAGGCGTTCCACCATTTGAGACGGAAGTGAGATGTTGAGAGCTACAGATTTCCCTACATTCCCCTTGAAGCCGGATGCCCTGCTGAAATGTTCTAGTTCTGTGAGGAAGGCCCCTAGTGATGTGTCAGGCTCGTTAAGGGTGACTAAGACATCATCCGCGTAAAGGCTTATGATGTTTATTCCCCCCAAACGGAACTCCGTGTATCTGTGGATGTGTCCGTACTCTATGCACCAGCGGCTCCATGTATAATGCAAAAATCAGGGGTGACAGAGGACAACCCTGCCCTGTACCTTGAGCTATCTGGAGTGGGGCTGAACTATGACCATTGACTCTCACAGTTGCTGTGGGGAAGCGATAACAATTTAAAATCTGAGTGCGGAATCGTTCCCAGAGGCCAAAAGACTTGTTCAAGGTAGGGCCAATGTACCCTGTCAAATTTTCAGCACCTATCATCATCATATAATTGCCCGGGAATCTAGAAGCCGTGTCTACTATATGTAGGACCCCCTTGGTGTTGTCACTTGTCTGTCTATGGGGAATAAAGCCAGCCTGATCAGGGTCAACCAGGGCTGGCATATATCGGCTCAGTCTGTGCGCTAATATGCCTGTGAATAGCTTTAGATCTAAGTTAAGCAGCGAGATGGGTCGGAACGCACTACAGTGAGATTTATCTTTCCCAGGTTTGGGGATAACTATTATAACAGCCTGTAGCATGAAGGCTGGGATCGCGCCTGGTCTATTGAAGGAATTCAAAAGTCTGGTCAGGAGAGGAGCAACCTCTGGACAGAAAGTTTTGTCGAAGGCCGCTGTATAGCCATCTGGGCCTGGTGATTTGGCCAATTTTAGCCTGGATATTGCCAAGATCACTTCCGCAATGCGTATCTCCTTCTCTAGGATTGCCGTTTGGTCTGGGATCAATTTAGATGTTTGCGCATCTTGGAGATATCTAATGCTCTCTGTGTCGGCTAATGTTTGCCCCGCATAAAGCTGTTCGTAAAAATTTTCAGAATGTCTCGGCTATCACAGCATCATCTGACACTGAGTGCCCCTCTCGATCGATTATGGTTTGGATGCTTTGCTGCTGCCGGCTATCACGGAGCTTATGTGCCAAGCGTCTACCACATTTGTCCCCCCCACATAGGAGTGGCGCAGCCAGAGGGCTGCGTGCTCCGCCCTGTCCAAGTCTAGTGCAGCTAATTGTGAGCGTAATGCCGATAGTTGGCGCCACACCCTGGGCGCCCCGGTCCTCTGATGTATGCGCTCCGGTTCCCTGATCTGTAGGGATAAGCTCTCTCTTTTCTCCCTTCGAAGTTTATTGTCAGCGGCCGAAAATCGCTATGAACTCGCCTCGCATCACCGCTTTAAGTGCGCCCCACAAGATTGAAGTGTTGGTCTATGGGATGTTATGTGCAAATAGTCCCCCATTGCATGCTTAATTTGCTCCACTACCTCTTTGCGCTGTAGGAGTGTATCCCTCAGGCACCACTGCCTACAAGGGTGAGTCGGGGGGGAGTAACACCGTTGTCACCACCGCCGCGCGATCTGAGAGTAATGCCGTGAGTATCTCCAGATTTGATGCCAGAGTGTGTATTTCTCTAGTGCCCAGCAAGTAATCCAGTCTAGCGTACGTTTTGTGGGCGTTAGAGTAGTAGGAGTATTCTCTTGCTTGGGGGTGGAAAGCCCTCCAGAGGTCAATCAGGCCTAGCTCCGTCAGCCTAGCATGTCCCTCCTTGGATAATGCACCCACTTGCCCATGACATTGAGCTGACCTGTCTATATTATTATTAAAAACTAAGTTAAGGTCTCCCCCAAGTAGTATGTTGCGTTCGTCCGTAGTAAAGACCTCTGACAGTGCTGTGTGCAGGAATCCTTCTTGACCCTCATTCGGAGCATAAATCGTTCCCACTGTTAATCCCTGGCCTCCGACTGTAAAGCGGTAAATGAGCAGTCTCCCTTTGGTCTCCGCCTCCTTCTGCAACACCCTTCCCTGGAAAGCCCTTGACCAAGATGGCCACCCCCGCCGTTTTAGTGGGGCTAGAGGAAAACAGCTGGGTGGGGAACGCCCTTGCTTTAAGACTGTGGCAATCCCTGGCTAGGAGGTGAGTTTCTTGTAGCAGGCATATATCGGTTTTCGTCTGTTCCAGGTAAGATAAGATCGCGCGGCGTTTAATCAGGTTTTTAAGTCCCCTCACATTGAGGGAAAGGATTTTAAGATTAGTGTGTTGCATTCCTGGCATATAAGCATGCCGTCAGCCTGGATCTTCTGCTCTCTATCAGTTCCAGCCAGACTGCGACCGTGTCCCGTGTGAGCTCAAGTGCATGTGTAATATGCCTTGTAGTTAAGTTACATGGTGAATGGAGGCCCCCACAATTATCCCCTAAGAAAGAAAACAACAAGAAAAAAAACATGAAAAAAGTCCCCTAATAACATGAACTATGTTACCCAACATGAAATTCGATGTCAGTCTGCGGCCAATCGTGGCACTCGGGGAAGAATATGGGGTCCATGTTGTGGCCAAGTTCTCGCCGCTCCCCCGCCAAGAAAATCTCCGTGAGGTGACCCCCATCAGGTATGCTTAGTTATCCTCAGCTTTCGCCAGCATGGCAGGGAGAGACTCCAGGGCCTCTTGCTGTCCTTTCGCAATTTCGGCTTGATCTGGTTTGTTTGGGATCCGACGGCGACCCGGTCATCGCCATCGCGGTCGCTGTTCCCCACGGGCTGGAGACCCCATGTCTCTGCCTCCCTGCTCTCCAGGAGGTTCCAGCCCCAGCATTCGGCAGGCCTCCGACAGAGAACACAGCTGCTGGAGTGTGCCCTCCCAGCGGAAAATAAGTCTAAAAGGGTGACCCCATGAATATGCAATATTTTTATTTCGCAGGTAGGCAGTCACTGGGCAGGAGTCTCTTCTCTTTTGCAAAGTTAACGCGGCCAGGTCTTGAAAAAGGGTAGGCAGACCAGGATGTCGGATCCGAATGTTGTTTCTTCGGGAGCGATTCTCAAGATCCTCCAGATGCGATTGTAAATCTATGTGTTGTTCTTGGAGACGGATAATCTCTTGTCTCATGGCCTCGGTCTCTTCCTCCCCGTTATCCCCTTTGTCTTCCAATGCTGCCACTCTGTCTCCGAGAGCGTCTGTGTCCCTTCTGATCTCCTTGATCTCTAGAGTAAGGTCCTTCTTGACTGTTTGGAGGTCCTCTTTCAGTGACAGAAACAAGGACTCCAGGAATGCTCGGGTCACCGGCTCCTCCACTGCAGTAGACACTGATGTATTTGGCGTTTCTCCCAAGGGATGGCGTTTCTGCCGCACTACCACCCGTGGGCCGCATGAGCAAGTCCTTAAGGGAGCGGTCTTTCTTCACCCGGCCGGAGGTCATTGCCGCTCCCTTTCACCCACACCAGCTGCGTCAAGGTTTCACTCCTTCACCCCTCGCAGCGGGTCTTTGCTGCCCCAATTGATTCTAAGGCTTAGACACTGGAAAGGCCCCAGAACTCCCTCCGCGCTCTCTTCTCTTGTGGGCAGGTCAGCAAGGCCTTCCAACTAGGATCCCTGTGTCGCTCCACTGCTACCGCCTCAGGCGCCAGTCACTCCCCCCAGCGTTTGTTGGGCCGGCTGCAGTGCCCCCCCGGCTCAGAGACGTGGCCGCTGCAGCTCCGCGGGGCTCTTGTTGGTCTCTAATAGGGCCGGCCTGTCAGTCCTTCTCGGGGTGTGGGTCACCGTAACATCCCCGCATCCGTGCTCGCCCATCTGCATGGGGAGTCAAGGCCTTTTCCAGCAAGCAATGATTGTATATTCCCGGTTGTGGGGCCTGAGGGCTAGGCGGAGTGAGTCCCCCTTTTCCTGTCTTGCTTCCTGGGGCTCTGCGAGTATGACCTCAGGCCTCCCCGGTTGCCGTTCTCTGTGGCGTTCTGCGCCTCACTAGGCCACTCAGGGTCGTGCGCGGCCTCCTCCGTGTCAGACCCTTCGCATCTCTTGCGCACTACGCAGCGGTCAGCCGTTGCCGCCCAGCGTTTCCCTCTAAATCTTGCTCCACCCTTTCGCCTTTCCTCCGGGCTTCTTCACTCTGGATCGGCGGGCACGCTCCCCGGGGCCTACGACGCTCGGTGGGGGGGGGCCGCCCAGGCTCGTTTTCAGCCCCATTTCTCCGGGGGGGGGTGCACGCCAGAACCCTCGGCTTGTGCCCCTCCTCTCCTTCCTCGGGGCTCTCGCTGTTGCAACCCCAGCGCTCGCTTTCCTGGTCAGCTATTCATCCCGGAGCTAGAACGCCGCTCCAGTCACCGCTGCTTCCGGAGCCTCGTGGTCCACCACAGTCGCCCACAGCGCCGCTTGCTTTGCCTTGGGGTCCCACTGGGTCGGGGTCTCATTCGCAGGGATCTTGCCGTTCCTCCGGCATTTCAGCGGGTGCGGTGCTTCGAGGAATGTGCTATGAATTCGGCGGCGGGTGGGAGAGACAGCGAGACGCGTTCTACCTCGCCGTCATCTTGGCCACGCCCCTGCGCCCCTTTCTTTAGGCAAGCCGCGTCTAAAGAAAGGTGTGTGGCGGCTATTAAAGTGAAAGCTCTGCATGGGGTGCTTTTACAAAAAAAAGCATTTGTTTGTCAAGTTAACAAACAGATGTTTTTTTTTTGTCAAAGCCCCCATGCCACGGTTTCAATTTAATGTCGGCCAAGACCCTTTCTTTAGACGCGGCTTGTCTAAAGAAAGGGGGGTGGCTTCCATCAGCGCGAAAGCACAGCATGGGGCGCTTTGACACAAAAAATATTTGCAATGCAACAGGTCTCACATTTGCGAGAGTTTAAGCTATGAACATTGTAAATGCCAATAGGTCAAACTCTCAGAAATGCGAGACCTATTGCATTGCAAATGCTTGTTTTATACATGGACCTTGCCCTAGTGATTTTTCAATTTATTGACATTCCGTCTGACAGTCTTCTCTTTTTTAGGAGACTATTTTAATTATAGTTGTTTATGGGAGAAACTGAATATGAGGAGTCTTGCTCCAACTCACAAGAAATTAAATTTGAACAAGAAGAGTTACTTAAGAGCAACCTCCACTCTCTTCAGTACCTCGGTTTCTCCATTCCAAAAACTATTTAAAACAATTGCCACTGATATTGGTTCCTCTTTTGTCCGTGCCTATATAGTCAAAAGGGTTCAGGCCATTTCTAAGGACAGAAAACATTAAGAAAAATCCAAACGTACAGGCAATAGATCTCCATGCCTCCTCTATTATTTACAATCCTCTGCCACGCAAAAAATTAATTATATAGTTTTACAGATGACCTCTGTCTTGAGGTAGAGAGTAATGCCGAGAAAAGTTCTTGTTTTGATTGACGGTAATGATAATGTGCACACTACCACTTATCCAGATGATGAAGATGAATCCAATGTCCAATCCAATGTTACATATTTTAATTCTGTTTTGTACTTCTGTTCTGGGGTTTATCTTTTTCACATGCTAACTAATTTGCTCTTATAAACAAAGGCTCACATCTTTTTGCTTCACCCTTCATCCTCACCTAGTGATCTGCTTTACTTTCTGTTCTTTGGTCCTCTGCACCCTGTTTTCACTGAAACAGCAGAGTCAGTTTAGTTGTCAGGCCAATGTGGATTTAGGTATCCCCAACAGCCATCTTGGGAGAATGCTTTCCATTGACAAACCTATAGCAGCTATTTTCTTTGAGCTGCACTCTAGTCTACATCCTAAGTGGGCATGTGCAGGTCGGCTCATCTCAATTTAGTGACAGCTCCTTTTGGGTCACACAGGTGGCATCAAATGCAAGCAGGTCTGCTCCTGTCCATGCTGAATGTGCTTGGTCAGTGGGGGGAGACAGCTCCAAACCATTTGTGTGCCACATTTTGGCCCCTTAGACACCCCTCTTTCTTATGTCTTTACAACCATATGCCACCACTTTATCTGCTGAAACCACCAGTCTGCTTAGAAACATAGGGGTCCATGCAGTTTACTAGAGCTGACCAATTTGGGGAAACACACAAATCCAACTTTTGAGATTTATTCTTTATTACAGTAATGTGGCTCAACAAGGCCTCCACGCCTGATTTAGAAATGTCAATTCCAGCTGTTATAATGATCAATCAATAATCTTATAAAGCACTAACTAGTCACCCATGAGGGTCTCATGTCACTGGAGGGGGGGGGTCTGCGGTTCAGCTGTTAGAGCCAGGTCTTGAGGTCCTTCCTGAATAGCGCCAGCGATGGTAATTGCCTGAGGTGCAGAGGTAGGGAGTTCCAGGTGGTAGGAGAAGGATCTTCCTCCAGCCGTGGTCTTGCGGATCCGTGGAATGGTGGCCAGGCTAGTTGGGCGGAGCAGAGATGTCTTGTGGGAGTGTAGAAGGAGAGGCAGTGGTTGAGGTATGCGGGCCTGACGTTGTGGAGGGCTTTGTAGGCGTGCGTGAGAAGTTTGAAGGCAAGTCTTTTGTTGACAGGTAGCCAGTGAAGGTCTCTAAGGTGGCCGGTGATGTGGTTGTGGCATGGAATGTTCAGCATGAGTCTGGCAGAGGCGTTCTGTAGTTTTTTTTTTTAGTTTCTGGTTGGTCCGGGCGTAGAGTGCGTTGCCGTAGTCGAGTCTGCTGCTGACGAGCGCATGTGTGATTGTTTTCCTCGATTCGGTGGGGATCCATTTGAAGATCTTATGAAGGAGGTGTAGCGTGTGGATGCAGGAGCACGAGATGACGTTGATTTGGCGGTTCATTGATAGTGAGGAGTCTAGGATGATGCTGAGGTTTCATGTGTGGTCCGTGGGTGTGTGGGGGGTGTTTCAGAGCACTCGGGCCACCAAGAGTTGTTTCAGGTGGAGGGGGAGGAGCCCAGGATGAGGACTTCGGTCTTGTCTGAGTTAAGCTTGAGGCAGCCGTCATTCATTCATGTGGGCTACTGTCTTTATTCCATTGTGGAAGTTACTCTTGCCGGCTGTGGGTTGGTCCGTGAGAGAGAAACAAGTGGGTGTTGTTGGCATAGGAGACGATGTGGAGTCCATGGCTTCGGACGATGACTGCAAGCGGGGCCGTGCAGATGTTGAAGAGGGTGTGGCTCAGGGAGGATCCTTGAGGCACTCCGCAGCTGATCTCTCTGGGTTCTGAGTAGAACAGTGGAAGTCTGACTCTGCATTCAGGCAGTAAGGAAGGATCGCATCCATTCTAGGGCCTTGTCATGGATGCCGGCGTCGTGGAGTCTTGTGCAGAGGGTGAGGTGGGAGACGGTGTCGAAGGCGGCTGAGAGGTCCAGGAGGATGAGGGCTGCAGTCTCGCCTCTGTCGAGGAGGATGCGGATGTCATCTGTGGCGGTGAGGAGAGCGGTCTCTGTGGTTTGGTTGCTTCTGAATCCAGATTGGGAGTGGTCCAAGATGTTGTACGTTTCGATGACCTCAGAGAGTTGGGCCAATGAAGTCGGTAATGGCTTTGCTGAAGGGGGAGGCGGGGTCCGGGAAGTTCTGTAGACGAGGGTGCCGCAGAGGGAGGCGTTCGGTTTGGTCTTGATCTTGAAGTGGAGGTGCTCCATGTCGGGTGATTGGTGGATCCATGTCGGAGCTGGTTGTGAGGCGGAAGGTGTCTTTGTGTAGGATGGCGATGCCTCCTTCTGGTCGGTTGGTGCGGTCCTTGTGGATTATTTTCTAGCCGTCCAGGATGGCAATTGCGATGTCTGGGGCTGAGCTGGAGTTCATCCAGGTTTGTGAAGATGAGATGGGGAGATGGAGTCAAGCAGGTCACAGATCCCCATGGCATGTCTTTTGAGGGAGTGGGTGTTGAGTAGGATGAATCTGAGGTGGTCTGGTACTATTCTTGAGGGTCGTGAGGTCCGTAGGTCCGGTGAGCGGAGGCCGGCGAACATGCAGTTGCAGCAGGTGAACGGGCCTTGAGTGTTCTTCGGCGACACGGGGTGGCGTCCGGCGTGGAGGGCGCAGGCATCTTAGCGGTGGAAGGTCCGACAGCCAGGGTCCGTGGCGCTGGGCACGGTCCAGGCGCAGATGGGCTTGCCTTTGAAGCTCCTTTGGCACACCAGATGCGTGGCCACACAACGGCTGCCATTAATGGATTCATGATTAATGGATTAATGATAATCTGTTTTGTTCTTACTTCCTAGGCAGGAGGAGGGGGTGCAGTTTATTTTTAGAGACCATCTTAATTGTATTACTGCCTCCACCATAATGTCGGAACTCTAGAAGAACACTGCTTTTGTCTTCTGTCACTAGAGCCCTGTTAGGACAAGCCTTCCTGGATTTCCGAAACCTAATAGTTTTAGGAGAGTTTAATATTCAGATTGACAACATTGTGGAACTTGCAGCCCTAGAATTTGTTTAGTCAATGCACTTGTTTGAGGGTACACAGTATGTTCAGGGGCCCAAAACACAATAAAGACCATACCTTAAATCATAATTGCTCATTCAACATTTCAGTTTCTGTTTAGAATCCCAACTCAGATCACTATATGATCGCGTTTCAATTTAAAGAGTACAAACAAGCAATTTCTGTTAATGTTTCCATTTCATCTTCTTCACAGGAATGGAAGAAAATTGATCTAGCTAAGATCATTCCGGCTCTTCAAATACTAGTTGAGATCTGTGTAAATTTCCATTCCATTTCAGAAGTACTATTGTGTTTCAAAACCTCTCCTTTACAAGTGTTGAACCAAGAGCTCTGTCATGTTTAAGGTCCTTGCAAACAGCGTTTTCACCAAGTGGTTTTCTGATACTTTTCGGAAATATCGTCTAGCTCTAAGACTACTATAGCGTAAGTGGAGAAGCTCTTATGGCAGATCTTATAACCTATATACTGTAGCCTTGCCAAGTACCACACAACAGGGGTTAGAATAACGCATTTTAGTGCTGGTCTCCGCATCACCACTCTCATATGCATTAGTCACACATAATTACAGCTCCTCCAACTCACTTTGTGCAATGAGGCACTGCAATCATTGCTCACTTCTTACCTTACCCCGTTTCTGCCTCAGCCTGCATCTGCAGGCAATTTTACCCAACCGGAGTTGAGTCTCCGTGCTATGGTCATTGTGAAATTTGCTTGATACTTTGTTTCTTGTTTCAGCGCCGCTTCCTTACCAACATTGTGAGCTGGTCAGGCTCGGTCTCTCTGTCTCCACTCCAAGCCCAGCTAGCCGAGTAAAACTGTCTGCAAGTGGCAGCTGATACGAGTTGCCTTTTTTTTTTTGCACTCAATGGCTCCCTCAGGGGGAATTGTAGATACAGGTGAGTGAACACGACTCGTAACTCAAAGTGCACACAGTACTGTCAATAAATCTATGTCCAGTCTAATACTTGTTTTTATTAGAAAAATAAGGATTTTATTTCAAACTCTACATATTCAAAGGAATACTGATACTCGTAAGCAATAATACAATCTCCTTAAGGTCAGGCTTTAGCGTTTGTTAGGAAAATCCTCACTAGTAGGCTGTACTCAAGAGTTCCCCTTTGACTCTTTAGGAATTAGTCAAAAGTGTCTATGATGCCACAGCATTGTCAGCAGCGAGTCCGCCAGGGCCTCACGGGCCCAGTTCAAGTCTTACCTGCTCCTTCAGTATGGAGAAGAAAGAACTTCACTGGGTTAGGCCCATAATCAGTAAGGCTAGGCCCTATATTAATTAGAAAACACCACAAGTGCCAGTACTGATATCATTCCAAACAATCATTCACCACCGAGATCACACACCACGTGTTATGACCATCAGGTATTTAGTCATTATTTTCTTTTTCACTACTAGTCACTGCTGAACCTTTTCAAGTTTTTTATTTACACAATTCACATAAAAAACATTTATAAACTTGGCAATACACATAGAAGACATCAATAATATATTTACAAAAAATAAAATAAAAATCACAAATTAACACTAAATTAACACAAAACAATCACAATTTTACATGCAACAAAGTTCGAAAGACTTCCTTGTGGCCTAGGTTCTGTTGTTTAACATTATTTGAAACAGTGCCCTTGGAGCTTCCATTATTATGTAAGTTCTGCTCCTTTTTAGATGGGCCAAACCCAAACACTGTCCATAATGGGCTCCGAGAGAGTTCACAGAAACCTTCCAAGTTCAATTTGTTCAGAGCTCCAGTAGTATCACATATATACTTGTTTGGATGATAGAAAAAACAGTTGACGCATTTCTATCCCTTTTATGTAAGTTTGTAGGGTTCTCTTCAGGACTCAGAACACTAGAGCGCTGAAAAAAATAATACTTGTATTAACCCAACACTCGAAAATCACCCCTTGCATCAAACTCATACTCAACATACACATCTCCGCCCAAAATTACCTTTGTTCTCAATAAGTTCTTGGCTGGATATAAATTTAATTAGTCACCAATTAATGAACCTTGAAAAATCTAGGAAAAATATGAAATGCAAAACAAATAATCAATAAATAAGTGACCAACAATGGTCTTTTAACCATATGAGGAAGCACCCCAAAACCCCACTCTAAACCTCGCCTTAACTCAATCAATCAATCAATCACGGCATTTATAGAGCGCGCTACTCACCCGGGAGGGTCTCAAGGCGCTGGGGGAGGGGGTAAGTTACTGCTCGAACAGCCAGGTCTTGAGCTGCCGTGGTCTTCCTCCCCCGAGTCCGGATGATGACAACCAGAGCTGGGACAAGAAACAAACAGTGAAAAAGGACTCTCAATCATGTACACAGGACGGAAGTGCATCGGAAGGACAGACGGACCAATCGCGGAGCGGGGGTGTGCAACGGATGACCCAATTAGCAATCGCAAGAAGGGAGAAAAGGAGAGAAAACAGACGAGAGAGAGCACGGACAGAGAAGTCGCCACGGAAGACGCCATCGGGAAAGCGACCACTGGGAAAGAGACTGCCGGGAGAGCAGTCATGGGAGAGGACGTCACCAGAGAAGACGCTGCCACCGAAGCCAAGGGAATTCCGGATGAGTGGTACGAGGAGTGGTGGTCTCCGGAGAACTAGCAGGAGCCGCTGCAACTCTGGAGAGTTGCGGCAAGAGGCGGTACGTGACGGGAGAGGGTAAAAGGTTGGGAGATCGGGTGTTGGGTTGAGTAATCGAGCCCTTGTAACCTCTTTTGGTAAAGAAAGGTGACGGGCTTTAAAAATTTTTTTTTTAAACCACATTGTTCACTGCCTCAATTCACCCCCACCTTTTTTTTTTTTAAAGAACACGGAGGAGAATTTTAAAAAACTGCTGATGCGGGTTGAGAAGTATCAGTAAATTAGACACGACAACAAATTACATATGGTCGTGTCATTAAATATATATTTTTTTCTCTCTCAAACTTTCTCTACTCCACTTTGGCATTGTTTCCTCCACTTGGGTGTGGTGAAAGCATATTACGCCAAGTCGCCGCAGTCATACTTTCGGCCCATTTTCTTTGTTGTTTTATCCCATTGCAAGTCTCTTGGGACCCCTCCAGAGCACAGAAGCGCCTCGAAGAAGAAACCAGAGAAGAAGAAAAAAAGAGTGAAGGAACTTCTATTTAGTTATGTTTTTTTTTGTGGAAAATAATTCTTATGTACAGTACGATGTTATTTAAGAAAACGCCCACCTGTGAATATCAATGCGTCAGCTAAATAAAACACCCACTATTACACCAATACGGCCTCCTTGCTTCTGTTTCCGCCTGTCCCTCCGACAAACCACTACTGTTATAAAATTCACATCTACTGGCGAAATCATGCTTCAAATGCCAGGTTAACGGGATTCCCATCACATCTCGTTATTGTCGATATCCTAAACAAAATGAACACTGATCACCTCCTTACAGGACTTCATACCATTCGCAACTTTGCACGTTGGGCATAACGAGAGCTCAGTAACACAGTCAAGCTTCTTTATAATGCCGCAAGTCACTGTGAATGGCCGGCAAAATCCTAAACCGATACATTATAAAACTTCTCAAATAGCCTAGCTGCAATCAAGGCAACCGCATCTACTGCAAAGTCTATGTTAATATTTATTTACATTCATCCACAACGTTTAATATTCAGAAGGCTGCCTGGCACTGACCTTAAAAGCCAAGAAGTTGTATCCATGAATCTGAATGGGGTTGTGTCGGAACGCGATCAATCAAAGTCGCGCAATAACTACACTCCACGCTGTTACTTGAAGCGTAAAAGGCCATTTTATTAGGACAAGGTTGCACTCATTTAGACTTTATTAACAGTACATAAATGCAAGAAATATACTTTTTCCATCCCATACAGACTCATTCTCCCTTCAGTCTTCTCAAACCCATCTCACCTGTTTGACTCTTCCCCATTCACTCGTTGACCTCCTCCCGCTCCCCATTCTCACCTTCACTTGCCCTCCGAGCATCCTCTGTTGAATTTCCTTCATTGCCTCCCGCTCCCCGCTATCAGTCAACTGTGTACCGTTCTCCCCCCCCCCAGGGGTGGATCCGCCCGTATGTGACTCACCACCCCTCCAAAGTACCGCCAACCAGGGAACTCCCGTGGGGCAGTTACCTGCCCTCCCCAGAGTTCCTGTGCACCTTTCGCCTCCCATCAGCCGACCCTGCGGCACCTTGTGGACGTCCATCCACCCCATGAGAATTGAGTCCCGTGCTCAGATTATATTTTTGTGACCTGCCCTGACCGCGAAAGGTGCACCATCTTTAAACAAAACCACTTGTTCCCCCCTAAATCTATCCCGTTCCTTTGGGCAATTTCCCCTGTAGCATGTCTGACAGCCCCAATTCCCTCCTCTGCGAGGCACAATTTATTCACATAACCAAAAACCCCAAGTTCCTTTCCATTGAACCATATCCCCTTGCATGTTCCTTTGAGTAATGCCAGTCCTGACATACTCATGCATACCTTCTTTCCCACATGTATCGTCATATCTGTGCAGTTTCTTTTTTGACACTTTCACCCATACCGGCCACAACGCCTCTCTTCGCATTCCACTTCGACCCCACCATATAGCATCCTGGTGGCTGTGTTCCCAGCCTGGTGACATCTGTACACCTCCTAGTCTGCAGCCGTTGCCACCCAAGACACGAAAGAATGGCCACCTATCCAGGTAACCGTCATGGTTCGGCTGTCTACCCCGCATCCTGGAGAAGAAAAAGAACAATCAGTCCCGTAATAAATCCTCCCCTTTATCAAAAACCCTGTCCGGCTGATCCAAACCTAGAAAAAAACAACTTTTAACACCCATATCGTCACATGCAACTTTTTTGCTCCCCTCCCCTCCTCCTTCAACTTCCTCCCTCCCCCATGGTTCATTCTGACAAAGCCGTTGCTACAGCCCCAATGCGTAGAAATTGTATCTCTCCATATGCTGGCCCCGCCCCTGCACTTGGCCCTTGCGTAAGACTTATGATGACCGGAAAAACCGTTGCTCTACTTTTCAACTTATGGGAAAAACAACTTCCCCCAGCCAGAGGCCTTCCCTTTCTTGCCAGCATGCCATTCGTATCAGGCCCTCTGCGTTCTTCCCCTCTCCTAGAAACCACTGTCCACTTTCCCCCCATCCGTTGCATCCGAATTAAACAACTCTACCATCCCCCATATACTTGCCCCAAACACACTCCCCCCCAACGTGCCCACGCCTCAATTAAGCAGACACCGCTCTGACAAAACACACCCGCCTAATTTGCCACCACAAACACGCTAGGCTCACTCAAAATTCCCTTTCCTATCAACCGATCCCCCCTTTACCTGCTCTCCCCAGTGAACCAAACCGTCCTGTCTCCAAGTTTCGCACCCCCAGACATCCAGCTCCACCACACCTGGGAAAATTCGCCATACTTTCTATGCTTCGACCAATATGTGATGGCCCACTCTCCATACATCCGACCGTCCCCACACACCCTCCTCCACACGTTGTTGCGTCTACCAATTGCACCTGCCAAACCAAGTCCCCCCTCTCCACATCCTAGAACACCCTTGCCTTCCGCCTCACTTTCTTGCGCCCGACATCCGCTCTCCCCCACTAAACCTCTCCCCTTGGCCCTGGCTATGCCTGTGCTTCGGCACTCGTTCTCCCTTTTACCGCCCCTCCGCTTACCCCTTGAGTAAGTCCCCCCCAGCCCCTTATACACTGCCCTTGGCTCAAGTGTACTCTCACCCCCAGCCCTTAGCAAAGAAAAAACTTGGGTGGCCTCTTCCCCTCGCGCAACCACACACCCCCTTGCCCTGCCCTTGCAGGGCACCCCTCAGACTGCCCTGAGCCCAACCGTTTCGCCCGGCACCAATGCCCCTCAAACCTGTTAACCTCTCTGTAGCATGGACCTGTCCCTTCACCTAACCCGTAGGCTCCCTGTCTTTCGTCCCTTTTTGCGCATGATTCCGCGACGCCCCCCAGAGCCCCACTGTTCCTTACAACACCAAAAACCCCACTGAGTATGCTGCAATGTTTCAGACCAGGCGCCCCATCCCTGCACAGCCCCCAGGCAAGACCTTGCCTATATATTATACGCCCACATCACGTTGCACCACGTGTGCCTAATTACTGACACCGTCGGGGCCCCCCGCTCCTTGTGACACCAAAAACCCCACCAAACATGCTACAATGTTTAATCAAGGTGCCCCATACTTGCCCAACCCCTAGACAAGTTCTTGCCCAACAATATATTCTCTCCCCAATTGCTTCCCAAATGAGAAACCTGTGCGTGGCTCCGCATTGTCGAAAAGCCCACCTGATTTTATATACCAGTATAGCCCCCGATCTGCACATTCGCCCCATGTGACAGATGTCCTCACCCACAGAGGCACCGCACCCTGGGGAGTTCCCCCGTTCGTAATACACTAATGTAGCGGAGGAGAAACCTCTCACTACTTTAAGGGCCGAGAGAAACTTTGAAAGAGGAGTACACCCTCCCGTTATATAACACTGATCCACAATAAATACTCCCCTTATACCCTAACCGTGTAGTTCGGTTATTAGAATACAAACAGATACTGGTTGATCAATGGTGGAATGTTCTTAAATGAAGCTGATGATTATACACCACTCTAAAATGGCGAAGGAGGCAACTCCTTTTGTTTTATATTCCCTCACACACCCTAGTGGTGTCATGCTTCATCATCGGGACACCCCGACGCCTATAAGTCGGGGTGGGCTCAACCGTATTGTAGGGAGCTCTTAAAGAAATGTTTGGCCAGGGGTTAAAGATTAAAAATCCACTGGCAGATCCCGGTTTCCCTTTATTTTTGGATCTGTCAAGGATATTAAAATAAAGAAGAATAAGGTCATTGGGATATTATGGTCCTAAGACCCTAAAGCCAACATGTTTCAGTCCAATTAAAGCCCAAAATATGGTGCAGGACTTTCTTCAGGGCGATAACGTTGTCCCCCCTGGAAGGGTAGTAATAAGGAAGTTCCCTATACTAATTTTATTAAAGGGCAGAAAGCTGCTCCTTTGTTTGTCACAATCTTGGATATTTTTAGATCACTCAATCCCATATAGGGAGAGGTTAAACTCCTCGTGGGACCTCCCTTAGAAATGGGGTAGCCCTGTAGTCAGACAGTCATCAAGGGTCCTGCCCCGTACCTGTTCGGTGTGGGTCCCAGCGGCTTGACTGTCTGACTACAGGGCTACCCCATTTCTAAGGGAGGTCCCACGAGGAGTTTAACCTCTCCCTATGGGATTGAGTGATCTAAAAATATCCAAGATTGTGACAAACAAAGGAGCAGCTTTTTGCCCTTTAATAAAATTCATGGAGTGTTTTAACAATTTTCTCAGGTAGCCTCTTTCTTTCAACGTATCCATTAGAATTGCCACATGAAAGATAGTCATTTTTCCTAGAACAGTTTCTTCGTATCCTTAAAAACTGCCCAAATAGTAGATTGTCCTTAAGACTATGTGGATGGTGACTTGTATAGTGTAAGGCTTTGTTTCCATCCTGCAGTATGGAAGCATTCAGCAGTGCAGAGCATGCCTGCTTCGCGGGTGCTCACAAGTCCTGATCCTGTTTGGAGAAGTCAGGCTGCTTGCGGTACACGCGGCAGCAAGCGGTAGGAGCAAGCTCTCTCCCTCGAGTGGCACCGCTGGCTTTTCCCAGTGATCAGAGATGCCCCTAACCTGCAAAGATGAGGCAAGTCAATCTTCTCTATTCTTGGGGGGGAATTTGAACCTCCAGCTCCCGGCCAGAGCCCAGTGAGGGTGCGACATCTTATGCGTCATCATTCATGGTCCTCGGGGTGTCAGTTTGGGGCAGATCTCGGTGTGCCGGCTCAATCTGCCAGTCACAGCTGCAATCTTCTTCCCGGGCAACACCCAAACTTCCTGCAATTTTGGTACCGGCAGCCCCTTCAGGCATACGGGGTTGCCGCAGTACTTTCCGGCCTAGGCGCAGACTCCTCTAGTGCAATCGGCCCCACCTGGCATGCAGGGTTGCTGCTGAGGCAGACAAGTCTCAACACGCTGGGAACAGTAACTTCAGCGGGGGCCCCTTCTGGCATACAGGATCACTGCAACAAGGCTTGGTGCTTCCCTAACAGTGCTCAATGCAAGGCTCAGTTCACAATGTCCCTCTCCTGGCATACGGGGGTCACCGGATCACTCCTATACACAGGCAACAACCCGATCGATGCTCAGCCGTTTCCTCACACCTCGCTCAGGGAGTCCTCTCGGTAGGGCTCCCAAATGGACCTCGCTACCTCCAACTCTCTCCTCTTCCTCACAGGGTACACTGGTCTTTGCAAGCAGGCCGGCGCTGGTGCTCCAGGGTCAAGGGCAGGTGGTCTTGGTTTCCCTGGGTGATGTTTCCTCACCCAGCAGAGAGACTACCAGGCCTTGGCCCCCAGTCCTGGCCACAGTAAAAGGTGTCTTCCAGAGCTTCCCTTTTTCATACAGCCCATCTGGCTGCTTGGCAGATGACAAAGTTTGTGGTCTCAACCTCCTTCTTATAGGCCATTTCCAGACCCACATGTGATTTATGGTCCGAGTCTTTGAGTTAAGTCATGTTAGGGTTCTGCTTCCTTTTATTTCAAAGGCTGTCTGTCACAGAAGGAAATGGTCCGAAGCTTATTGTCAAAGAACATAGGCCATAGAAGTGACTACAGTTCACACCTGGATGTCAGCTACAGTGATAAGTGCATCAAAAGGTTAATCCTGGGCTCCCAGCCCAACTCTTTATGATTCACTTAACAGCCCTATCTCCATCCTGAGATTTGTCCAGGTCCCTTTCTTGTGATCTATCACGAAGTCAAAGAGCAACCTTTTGAGGTGTCAAAGGGGAGTCTTTTTCTCCCTTCCTCCAGTGTGTGCCCCACCCAGCTCACAGAAATGCAGCAATACACATCTGTTGGTTTCCTCTGCTCCTCGTGTCTTCACCAGACAAGCCTGGGTTTCTCAAAATGGATCCCAGGGCCCTCCATGTAATATACCATTGCAGATACACTTGCACTCAGTGTACTTTCATAGCACACACACTCTACAGTACTGTTACCTCAATGTATTGTGCCACCACAGACAAACATACATTCAGCACACACATTCAATCTGTGCACACTGCTCAGTACTGTAGCCTGTATTGTACAAGAGTGTTCTATCTGCAAACACACATACTGCTGGCACATAGACTCACCATGTCCGTGCTGCACAACACTTCACCTTTCATGGATTGTGCTTCTGGCAAGTACACATCTACCCTGCACATGCTTTCATTGCGTATGCACAGCTTTACATATGTAATGTATTAATCACAGGCATACATACAACCAATACATGCGCTAACCACATATTAGCACTGCTCTCCCTCTGTATTGCACCCTTCCCAGGCACACATACATCCAGCGCAGAGTCACTACTCCTACGTTACGCAGCGCTCTACATCTATCCGATGTAGGCTAAAGAGGAGTTAAGCACACAGTAGCAGAACTTTAAACGGTGAGTGAGCCTGTAGGCCTCACTCCAATGACACAAGGTAAAAAAAACCTGTTCACTCCTACTGATCACTCCATGGTATGCTGCCACCACCGGGCTGGTGCTGCTTAACACTTGGTGAAGGTAGTAGCATTCCACCACTATGAGGGTAGCGCTTTGACCACCCCTTCCAGTCCAACAAGACTGCAATCTGTGAGACAGGCCTATGTCATAAAGCACACTTATGATCCTTGTTTGCCTAAGACAACAAATTAGCAATAGGGATCCAGACAACAGTACAGTTGGGCATTCAGAGCAGAGGTACACGTCTTTTACCACGCAGAGGACTTTTCCATCCTAACAGATACCCCTACCACCAGCGGTAAAGTCGATCAGCATTCCTGTGTCTGAATCTGTGCTCCACTACAAAGTCTAACACTTGCAAAGAAATAGACCGTCTCAACAACTTGGGATTCTGCCCCTTCATAGCCAACCATTTCAGTGGCTAATAATCTGATTGCACCACAAAGTTAATGCCAAACAAATATTGGTGGAAATTATGCAAGGCCTACACTATGGTAAAGCACTGTCTCAATAGCTGCCCAGTTCTGCCCTCCGTTTAGTAATCTCCTACTAATAAAGGCTACTAGACAATCTCTCCCTTTGTCATCCAGTTGAGGTAATAACGCTCCAGCTCCTTTGTCAGAGGTATCAATCTGTATAATAAAAGGCTATCCACCAAATACTTTACCTCAGAAACCTTCTGAACTACTTTGTATGGCCCACACCAGTTGTCCTCCAAAGCCCTGGGTCAAATAAGCTTAAGCACCAAGACATTGCCTTTCCTGACTCATGGATTGCGCCATCACCTTCCTGAGGCCAATCACATAGTCCACCACATACTTCTGTGGAGACTATGAGGTTCCTTCCAACCCTTCTCTTACTAAGGCGAGTGGACCCCTCACTGCGTGTTCATACAGAAGTTCAAAGGGACTGAACCCTAATCCCTTCTGCGGAATCTTTCTGTAGGCAAACGAGACATGGCAGAAGACAATCCTACTTCCTCATGAGTTCCTGTGGCAGAGTTCCCATCATGCTTTTCAGTGTTTTGTTAAACCGCTCTACCAAACCATTGGTTTGTGGGTGGTATACCATGGAGAAGTGGTATGGAGAAGTGGTATGTCACACCAGCTTGCTCCCACATCTCTCTCATCTAAGAGATGAAGCTGGTTCCCCAGTCAGAAATTACTGTCCTAGGAAATCCAACCCTAGATAAGATCCCCAGGAAAGCTCTTGCTACCAGCTTTGCAGTCATGCTCCTCACATGTACAGCTTCAAGGTACCTGGTGGAATGATCAACCTTAACCAAGATATACTTGTTGCATGACTGTGAGGGGGTCTAATATACCAACAAGGACTATTCCCACCCGCTCTATGGAACACCTACAACTGGTAAAGGCACTAACGGTGCCTTAGTCATCCCTCCTGTTTTATCACTTATCTGGCAAGCGGGACAGGTTCTACTGAACCTCTGTGTCTCAGCGCATCCCTGGCTAGTAGAACAAAAGGTCAAACCTATTTTGGGTTTTTCGAATCCCTAATTGCCCTGCTAAGGGCACTTCGTGGACCAGTGACACCTGGACGTTCCTGTGCACCAATGGAACCACTAGCCTTTTGCTAGTTCCTGGCTCAGGATTTACCAGTTCACTATAGAGCAGACCATCCTCCCAGTCAACATAGTGTTTTCTGACCACTCCTTTGCTGACCAGTTCCTGGGCTACCTTCCGAAGTCCCACAAGCATAGGGCACTGCTCCTATGCCTGGTGGAATCTTTCTGGGTAGGCCCCCCAGCAGCTAACGCACCCTGCAGTTCTGAAAGTGACTCAGCCTCCAGCAACTGGTCTGCTTAAGGAGACTTATCCATCTCTCCATCTGGAGCAGAAGCGATGACCTCCACGGCCATTGCCTTCCCAGAGCCCGCCATTTCCTGCAAATTACCTCGTCCTAGTCCCTGCAAATCAGAAATGATCCCAGCAGCAGAGACTGATGTGCAGCATGTGCTCGGATTAACACAGCTGGCATTGTCCAAGCTATAAAGGCTGCTGATCCAGGCACCAAGCCCCGGGCAATCAAATCATTGCCCAAGAAACATCCAACTCCCTGCTTTTCCCTTTCCCCAATATCAATCGTGGCAGCCTTGTTATTGAGCTTAGTCATAACCCTGGCAAGCAGATTCTCCATGCCCTCTCCATGGGGCAGGGAGGCATGGTTCTCGGGCGAATCCATCAGATCCTATTAAACAGCCGTTTTCCAGTGGCTAACTCACCATCAGCTTAAATGCAATGCAGACCAGACCGAACTTTTATTCTTCGGTCCTAAAGCCCCAGAGAAATGGCAGACCTTTTGGCCAGGAGCCATGTAAGTTCAGTAAAGAATTTGAGTATCAAATTATATGACTGTCTCTTTCCAACCTCATGTTATAACGGTTGTGGGGACTTGTTTTGGGCTGCTACGTATTCTAAGGACCTTTTTACATTTCCTTTCATTTGCAGCTAGGACACTGCTCGTACAGGCACGGATAACATCAAGGCTGGACTATGGCAATGCCCTGTATTTGGGACTCCCTGACGACATTATTAGATTACAGGTGGTCCAGAACGCAGTGGTCCCCACCCTTCTGGGCCTCACTCTGAAAACACGTGTCCCGCTTTTGCGGGCCCTTCACTGGCTCCCGATAAAGAAGAGAATTTTATTCAAAACACTTGTGTTGGTCCACAGGGCTCTCCACCAGACAGGTGCAGGCTATCTCAGGGCAAGGATTAGTTTCTAGACCCCCTCAAGGAACCTTCGATGAGCCAACACCCTCTTGGCCAGAATCCATAGGATTCCCCATACCAGAACTGGGAGAAAGTCCTCTTTTTTAGGGCGGGCAGCATGGGCCAAACTTCCACTAGAGTTACAAGCAATTGTTACAACCTCTTTGTTTAGGAGAAAACTGAAAATGTGGCTCTTTAAATAGGAATAATTGGCAGAAATACACTCTGTAGCAATGGTTGTGTGCAGAGAGCCAGGACGCCTTTTGGGGTAACTGTGCGCTGTACAAGTTGCCCTTCATTCATCCATTGGCTACCAAACCTGGATCCCAGGGAGTATCTCCTAAGGCTTAAGGTACTTCCAATCAACCATTGTGCGGAAGGCTCCAGTATTCCTCAGGGTAGGCACTTTCCTCCCACTGATACTAACTTCCTGCGCAAATCCCATTGTGTTAAAATGAATGTGCTTCAGAACATCTGGATCCCTCTCTCAAATGACCATAGCTATAGGTTTAGCACAACTGGTCCTTTCCAGGTACCTTCACCTACATGTACCATACTTGCTATCACGGATGTCGCAAGGCAAGTTCCTTCTCTTGACCATCTTTCTTGTAGTGTTCCACATTGTGGTACTTAAAACAAGTCACCGACTTGGAAGAACTTCCTTGCCTTCTTTTCTCATGATGCTGCTTCCCAGATACACAATTAGCATTCCCATTTTTCCGAGGCCCTCCTTGAGTCCCATGAGAATTACCCTGGCCCTTACCCTCCGGTTAGGAACTAGTCTGTGGAGAGTTCTTCTCCCCCTTTGAGTAAGCACTGTGCTGCTCCAGCCCTTTGTGAACCCTGTTAGCCAACCACTTAGCAGCTAACACTGCAAGTTTTGTTGGATCCCTCTTTCAGATCAGACAGGTATTGCCCAAGTGGGGTAGAGCACTCCTTGTGTCGCTCTGTCACCATCAACTGGTTAAGGGACTGAAAATCCTTGGCCTCTATCTCTCTTACCCACTCATACCAATCATGCAATACACCATGAATCCAAATCTCAAACGGAATACCATCTGCTCTTGCGCTCATAGAATCTCCGCAGGTATTGACCTGGCTTTAGCCCAAAACGCCTAATGAGAACGTCCTTCATTCGATCATAGACCATCTGGTCTGCCGCATGCATCCTCTGAATGACTGCTGTACCTTCCAATGGCATGCACCCCATTAAGGAAGCTGTTTTAGACACCTCATTTAAGTCCTGCATCTTACAAGAGACCTCAAAGCTCAAAAACCATTTCAAAATATCCAGACCTTTCACATACATATGAAGAAGATCTTTTGGAACCTTGGCCATAACCTGGTCTGAACTGGATGTAGAGTCACTTATCCCAGATGGAGTTGTCATTGCGGCCATCCTAAGTTTCTCTCTCTAGGGCTATCTCTTTTCTTTCCAGCTAGCTTTCCTTTTCCTTCTAGAGTTGCCATGGCGGAGTACTTTTCTCCACTCACTCCCTCGGTTTCTCCTACCTTTCTCTCCGTTTCTCCTCTCACAATTTCTCTTCCTGGGCCCAATTCTCCTGTCTCTCGCCTCCTCTCCTTCTCCTGGCAAGCTCGTCTTAGCTTCTCCCTCTCAAATTCTGTCTTTTTCATCTTCCTTAGCCGTAGCTTTCTGAAGTGCCAATTGCAAGCTCAGGGTCTCTGCTAGACTCAACTCATCCAAGGTATTTACTCCTGGAAGTGCCGACCGTGGTACCCAGAAATTCAATGTTGTATGCACACCTGAGTTATTTTAGAAACTAAAGGTGGTGTGTCAGTCAAACTCTGGGAAATGCATTAGGGGGACATGCTTGGTGTGTGTCTGGGATAAGGGGATCCTAGAGCCTGAATCCATAGAGTTATCTTCCTAGGTTCCTTCCATGGTTCCCTCCCCAAGTCAACTACAGCCTCATCCCTTTCACCCAGTATTTCATGGACCCTAATGAAACTAGTTAGGACCTCTGTCCCTACTCCTGGGTATCCTTCACCCTCTGTACCTACTTAAACCCTTCAACTGATGTGTGGACATGGTGCTGAGGTCAGTTCCCAAACCGGTGTTCTCCACTGTCTATGCGTATCACCTTTGTGCTTAGAAGAAAAGAAACGGGACTTATTTTAGTACTGGCGCAGATTGGATATGGCCAGTGTCATGTCTATCTCAGCTCCTAATCTTTAGGCATCCTACCACTTTCTGCCAATTGTCAGAACCCTTTCAGAAGGCCATGGGGCATGCAGGGGCTATTGGGCCAAATCATTGTGGTTGGACTTTTCCGTCCCAACATTCATCTTCTTACCCAAGAAAGGGAGGTATTCCAAGAAAGTTATCGAGGAAGGCCGGAAAAATTGCCAGAAAGTTTTTTGTTGGTTCTCCTATGAAGAATTTTGGACCTTGCAGAACATACAAAGAAATCTGGTGATCCTGGGGATCAGGATGCACATTCCAGGTGGACCCAGAATTCCTTCTGCTTTATTGTCAATACAAACAGAGCAAATTCATTATGACTCAAGGGTTTATTACTAAAGATTTATTCTAAATTGAGTGTGAGCTCTCAGTCTGGTCCAGCTGTCCAAGTGTTCCTGTTTAAAGCACATTATATGACAAAATGGTTAAATATGTTACCACTTTCTCTTCATTGGACAAGGTGCAATATTCACACAGTTCATCATCGGTGAGCATGTTTTTGACAAGGCCGCCAGGTTCATGAACCATCCTGCAGGTCTAATCCAGTATAACAATTGGATCCAGCAATCCTTCATTGGTTCTCCCTACCACCAA
Source organism: Calotriton arnoldi (assembly GCA_963921515.1). Taxonomy (NCBI): domain Eukaryota; kingdom Metazoa; phylum Chordata; class Amphibia; order Caudata; family Salamandridae; genus Calotriton; species Calotriton arnoldi. The sequence goes on along the minus strand of CAWUFW010013738.1, from coordinate 168,764 downwards.
TCACAATGTCCCCGCTTGTTCCCCCAGAGGTAGTGAGGTGATTTCTTTGTCTCCAACACAGGCCTAGAAGAGCCAACACTACCCAAGGTGAGTGCTTCATTTTCTTCTTCCAAAGTAAGGAGAACAATGTCACTGTTTCTATGAAATTGGCAAAAGATTTCAGAGGATCCTAGATCCTCCAAACACTACAATGGTTTCATACAGAATCCCTTTTACCTCAGTTACAAGAGTTTCCTCGAAGTTCTATGGAACATTCAAAAGAAGAGTGGGATTTTATTTTTTAGGATGTGTTTGATCTCCTTTCAGAAGGGGCTATCAAACTGTCCTTTCTTCATCCTCAATGTTTTGTCAGCAACATATTCCTAATGAAAAACAAGCAGAATTGTCCTGGGAGGAACCCATCAGGCTGTAATCTTTGGATCTTTACTGCCATTTTAATATGGAAAAAACTGTATACAACTCAGGAATGTCATCCTTCTAGGAGACTGGATGTTTTGTTTGGACTTAAATGATGCTCACCTGTCCATGCTGGTATTTCAAAATACCAGGAAGTTCCTTTAATTTCATTGGCAAACTGACATGCGCCAGTTCATGTCTCCTGATGGTTTATTCTCCATTCCTCTACGTTTGCAGCAAATGGTGCCCTCTGGGCCCAAGACCTTAGAATGCTTATTTATCTAGATGATAGGCTCTTTCTCCCAGAAGAGGGCTTCCTGCTCATGTGACAGCTTCTGTTTGCTCTTGATGTTATTTGAGAGATTTTGTGATCAACTGAGATGTTTTTCCTGATCATATCGTATCAGATTGCATTTCTGGGATTCATGGTGGACTCCAAATAAACAATTCTCTGGCTTTCGGAACTCAAGAGATGAGATGGCAGCTAAATCACCTAGAGACATGGAAAGGTCAGACCATTTTGTTACATCCCATATCCCACTGTTAGAGGTTGATGTAAGCCTATGGTGATGTGGGGCTTGATGTGGTCAGTACTCAACTAGGGGGACATGGTTGATGAGTTCGCCATTTAACCAAACATACTATGCATGGAAAACATGTGCTGTGCGCCCCTCTTGTATGCACGGATACCATTGCCGATGTATAATATATAAATTAGCTAGAAGTGTTGGAATGGGAATATCCCTTGCATGGTAAATGTTGTGTTCCTCTGCCCTGAGTGCCTAATTGCAGGCAAAATCGGTATCCTGACTTTTCTTTAAAGAGATGGCATCGCTTTGATCAAAAGTGAATTCAGCAGACTTATCCTGTGACCTGGTAGATCGCACCAAGTGTGCCATCATAGAAGTCAGCAGACTACTGTCCCTGCCATGGTTGCATCGTGTAAAGTGATGGTAGTGGTAGCATACCATGTATTATATTTATAGTGTTGCCAGACCTTTTTCTCTATCTGAGAGAGCACGGACCCTGTTATGTGAGGCTCAGGAACTAGTACTGATATTCCGTGTGCATATTGAGCTTATTTGCATGTACTGTGAGCATGTGACAGGACTATGTATGTGTATGAGTCTGTGTACTTAAGCCAGTGGGACTAATTTTCGAAGTCCCTGGTGGTAGCATAGAAGTACTAATGCAAAAAGGGAGCCCCCTCTGAAAAAAAGGTAGAGGTCAGGGAGAAAAGGGTAAACAGCAATAAATATAATAAACAATGAAACTCCCTTACGACCTATATTTCTTTTATCATAAAGACTAAATCTAGTATGGATTAAACATTCATATAGACAAAATCATCATCAATACAAATCCATTGTTATATTCAGACTGTCATTTATTTTTCTTAATTTAATATTCATGATTACCTTTCTAATGACATTTACATCAAAGTTAGTTAGTTGTCTTTTTTAAAAGAGGTACATATTTGCTTTTGATAATTTTCTCTTTTTATACATCGTTGTACATGAACCAATGCATTATAGGCATATACAATTTAAATACGACACTATACTCTGGACCCCTGAAATGAATCAAATATACAAAAAAACAAAATCATCAATCTCACTCAGTCAAACCAAACAAACTCACACATAACCCGAACACACATACACATCTGGGTCAGAGGGAGACAGATATTCAAGGTCTCCACGACCAAGTTGGATGGACGTATTCAACAAGGTCTGTTCAAACAAGGTCGAAGCGCGTTTCGGTGGGGTATAACCGATGTAAAACCACCTTCCTCAGGACCTTCCCAAATAGTATGGACTCACAACAACAGGGGGTACCTAAAGAGTATAAACAATATATTTATAGTAACCCATACAATGTATACAAGTATAAAATTGATTGGACCAGAATCTTATAACAGAAGAAAAATGGGTTAGATTCCCAATATTACAACAAAGACCAGATAATAAAAAACCAAGACTTTATATTATTGACCAGGGAAGACTCTTTAATATAAAGAGTCTGAATGTGAGGTCCACGAATGTGAGGTCCACGAATCTTCCCATACTCACTGTGGGAAGTTCCATGTAGAAAAGAAGAGAAAAGAAGAAAAAAGTCAACCACGCCACCACGATATAGTGAGCCAAAAGTGAAAGTGATTCACAAGATGCAAAAGATAAAAAACTGTACATGTCATGTTGTAAAACCTCGGTGAACTCATTACCTAGAAAATGCCATTGTATGTCCAAATAGTGACTTACTGACTAAGTACCAGCTCCCAGTGTGTGACTAGTGGAAATAGCTGAAATACTTAGTACTGATATAAGGATTGCTCTCCAATAGATATCAGGTTAAGCTGGGCTGGTAAGTTGTATGTGGAATGTAAGACGACTGTAATGCTTTCAAATACAGCGCTTGTCCACCTGAGCGAACTATTGTTATGAATAGAGCAAACAAAGAAAAAGTTTTTTTTTATGATTTAGGAAACTGCAAAATATATTTATTTATTTATTTATTTTTGAGATTTATAAAGCGCACAACTACCCATAGGTGTCTCGGCGCTAAGGACAGCAGGCAGAGACCAAATATCGGAGAGACTTACTGGTTGAACAGCCAGGTTTTTGTCATTTTTCTAAAAGTTAACAAAGATTGGGAGGATCTGATCTTTAGTGGAAGAGAATTCCAAAGTTTTGCAGTGGCAACTATAAAACGTTTATCGCCCCATGATGCAGTTTTCGTACGAGGAACCTTTAGCAGAAAAGCGGTGGATGAGCGAAGGGCTCGGCCCGGAATGTAAGCTGCTAACTCCCTGATTAGAAACTGAGGTCCTATTTTACAAAAGGCCTTATAAGCAATACATAAGGCCTTAAACTTTATACGGTTCCTCACAGACAGCCAGTGATATTTCCGAATCACATGAGAAATTGGCTTGTATTTAGGGGTCCCTGATAGCATCCTGGCGGCTGCGTTTTGGACTGACTGCAGCTTATGAATGACTTTCATTGGGGCATTTACAAGAAGCCCATTACAGTAATCAATCGTAGACATAACCAATGTAGTAACTAAAGTTTTCCCTGCATTCAGCGGCAGAAATGGTAAAATCTTTTTTATCATCCGTAACTTGTGGAATGAAGCCGAGACCACTGAGTTAGCATGGGGCAAGAAAGTCATTTTGTCATCATATATGACACCCAGGTTCCTAACCCTGGCAACTGGGAGTGGGGGGGAACCCAGTGAGACAGGCCACCAAGAGGGGGACCAAACAGGAGATAACTTGCCAAATGTCATAACCTCTGTTTTTTCAGAGTTTAATTTGAGGCAATTGCTGGACATCCAGCTACTGATTGCGAGCATGCCTTTTTGAAAATTGGCTGCTACCTTTTCACCATCATTGTGGATAGTCAACACCAACTGCGTGTCATCGGCATACGATGTAAGGCCCATCCCATGAGCCTTAATAACTCTGGCTAAGTCCGACACATAGATATTAAATAGAGTCAGACTTAGGGATGACCCTTGTGGGACACCACATGGGAGGGCCAATTGGGCAGATTGGAATGTGCCGTAGTTTACCGACTGAGTCCGGTTGGTAAGAAAGGAAGTCAACAGTGCTCTTGCATTGTGTTGGATACCCATTTTAGTGACACGGTGGATCAAAATAGTATGATCGACCGTGTCAAAAGCTGCTGAGAGATCCAACAATACAAGAACTGCTGTGCCTCCTTGATCCAAAATGATTCTAATATCTTAAGCTGCCTTAATGAGTGCGGTTTCTGTTCCATGGCCTTTGCGAAAACCAAATTGAGTGTCATCTAACAGATGATGATCTTCAAGATACTTGGAAAGTTGAGTATTCATCACCTTTTCAAAAATTTTAGCTGGAAAAGGCAAGCTACCTATTGGTCTATAATTTTTAGTATCATTGTGATCTAAGTTTGCCTTTTTTAGCAATGGTTTTATAATAGTTTTCTTCCAGGCCGTAGGGTATATGCCTGAGGCAAACATAGTATTACCAATGCTGGATAGAACAGGTGCTACATATTCTGTAATTAAAGAAAGTACAGTCGGAGGACAAGGGTCAATAGCAGAGCCTGATTTTATAGAAGAGATTAGGGTAGCAATCTGATCTGATGTAGTATTATCAAATTGTAGCAAGGAAAATTCAGTAGTGTTCGTTGCTAAAGACTGGTTAGTAGTATTGACCTTAGAAGCGAAATTAGAATACACGTCATTTACTTTATCAAAAAAGTGATTCGCTAAAGAGTCACATAAAGACTGTGATGGGGCTGAACAACAAGAGGATGTTTGCCCCGACAGATTGGCAACTACTTGGTAAAGCTTTTTATTAGAGTCTTGTGCAGATTCAATCTGAGCAATGAAATATTTACTTTTTTCCTGCGTAATTAATAATTTATATTTACTAAGCTCTTCTTTATATAGAAGTTTCTCCTGACAATTATAAGATTTGCGCCATTGTCTTTCACGATTTCTACACAATTTTTCTTTTCTCTGAGGAGTTCAGAAAACCAGGGGCTGATGGCGAAAGCCGATTTTTTGAAATTTTTTATTTGGCACCAGCAAATTGATTGCATTGAGAAGCCAATTGGTATAATTTACCGAAGCAAGGTTGGGATCTGTGGAAACAACTGGGAGGGTAGAGCTTAAATGCGTCTTAAATTGCTGGTAGTCTATACTCTTCCAGGCTTTTATTACAGCCGGCTTATTTGTTAAAGTAATAGGCGAAGGCTTAGTATGGATATGAATGTTAAAGAGAACCGCAGAATGGTCAGTCCATATTAAGGGTAGAATATGGTTCACAGAAATATCTTTAGAGTTTGAAAATAGGCCATCTAAGGTGTGGCCGGCTATGTGCGTAGGGTTTGAGACTTGTTGTAGTAAACCAATCGCTTCCAAATCAGAGAGCAGTGTAATAGTATCATTATCAAGGTGATTTTCTAAATGGAAGGTCAGGATCAAGTTGTTTAACTATCCATAGACCTTTCCGGGCGCACTCCTGTTTACTTATGTTCTATATGGTCTATACTGTGCCTCAGACGAGATCATTTAGCTGTCAGCATTTGTTTCCTGTAAGTAAATAGAAGCGCATTATCCACAAAAGATAGAAGTTCTGTTGATGATGTGCTCAGTTCATTTATAATATGGCCAATTTAAGCACAGATAAGTGTGCGGGAGGACATACACACCTGTGCTATTCAGATGTAGCGTCGATGTAGGTATAATGTCTCTAAGGAATAGAATCAATCTCGCAATATGTAGGGTTTCCCTTGATGTATATTGTTACATACTTCTGCAACAACTTGCATTATATCCCTATTGTAAGAGAAGGTGAAAAACAGGAACTCTGTATAAATATAACTCTCAAATACAGAGTCAATATAAATCTCCAACTAAAAAACGGAAAGTAATGGACATGAGGAATATCGTGCTGCTACCGAATATTAACAAAAGGGCACCGATACTCACTAAACGCACCTATCTACATGTGCGTACAGCGCCAACATGAAAGAAACAGTTTGAAAAAAATCTGTATCACACTAAAGTGAAGGTGTGAGTTGGTCTTACAAACAACCTAAGTACCCTTCAAATGCGCGGGCCTGTCTCGGTGTCAGATATGAGTACTGCCAACTAACGCAAGACGAGTGTGCAGGAGCAATAACTCACCACTTGGTAGTTCATCACAATCACCGGGACTCCAGCTCGGACGGCAATATTCAGAACCGGCAGGTATCGTAACCCGGCCGCGATTAAATAACCTGGTATGCGGCAGGATTCAAACAAACGTAATCGACGTGCCGTCACGTGAATAATGACTAAGGCAGACACGGCTGTCTCAGTAAAGAATAAAAGCAAGCGCCATATTGGAATGGACAGATTAACTTGTGAATACTGCATAAACGATAGAAACTGATGCCGCATGTCCTTAAATTTAAAATGCATATACAAGATGTCAAAAGAACGTGAGGTGCACGAAGGCACCACACATAACAAATACTTGTACGGACCCAGACAGGGAAAATCAGGTGCTCAGATGGAATTACCACCCCCAGGCTTAGTCGATAATTAACTAAAGTCACTGATGCAATGGGAGCCATATAACAAGTAAAAAAGGCATACAGTGTATGACAAAAAGTTGTGCACTTAAACCTAGGGTACTGCTGGACAGGGAGTGATTTACCAGTCTCATAAGGGATATGAAGACAAGAGTCGCATAAAGGATACAGATAACCTGGCACAGGCGAGAACATGTCAATACTGTACAGAGATGTAAAGGTACGCCTATACTGCATCATAGCAGCCTAAGGAGTCCCAAGAAGAGGTTGGTCATAGGTGATCAGTGACATTCCAAATAATTTCTTCATTAAGTCCCTCTTTTACACTGTTGAAGGTAAAAATCCAAAAGGTTTCCCTTCTCTTACGGGTCACTTCTACAGGCAGTCCTGCCTGCAACTTTACCTTCTCTAGAATGCACCATCTGAGATCAGTTTCCAAGTGGTTCATTTCTAGGCAGTGTTGGACAATAGGGGCTGTCAATTTTCTCGTGCGAATGGCAGATTTATGCTCGCTGTATCTAATGCGGAATTCGCGACCCGTCTCTCCTATATATGCCAGTTCACAAGGGCACAATAGCATGTATATAACATTTTGGCTCCTACAATTGCTTAAATCTCTAAGTTTGACATTTTTACCTTTATATGTCAGAGAGCCCGTTACCATGGCCGTATCGCAGGCGTAGCAAGCGCCACATTTATGATTCCCTAACACAGGAGGTAATCCTGTGATGGTGGTCTGATTATGTTTATTACGGGTTTCATGTCTCGTATGCACTAATATGTCCCGCAGGTTTCTATTTCTCCTGTAGGCCACTAGAGGGGGTTTTAGTTGTTCCTCATCCTCATGTGCATTCAATATCTTCCAGTTTTTAGTTAAGATATTTTTGATTTTATAATTCAGTTGAGAGTGGTTGATAACACATACAACTTGTTCTTGAGATGCACGAGTAGTACCCTGTAACAATGCGTCCCGATTATAGTACTTTGCCCTTTTGAAAGCAGTTTTTACCAAGCGATGTGGATACCCGCGAGCCAAAAGAAATTTTCTCAACGCATCACCATGCCTATGAAAATCATCAATGTTAGTGCAATTTCGGCGCACACGCAAAAATTCCCCAAATGGGATAGAATCTTTTTGACAAGTGGGGTGAAAGCTTTGGTGTTGGAGGATGGTGTTCTTAGCTGTTGGTTTTCTGAAAAAGCTGACTTGTAGTATATCGTTCAGGCCAAAGATCAATATATCCAGAAATTCAACCTCTGCAGTGCTAAATTTAGCAGTGAACTTCAAATTAATATCACTGTCATTAAGCCAAGAGATTTATTCCTGCAGAGTATTGGCATCTCCTCTCCAAATGAAGAATATATCGTCAATGAAGCGTTTCCATGTACTGACGTTCTCAAAAAAAGGTGCTGCTTCATTGAAAATATTCTTCAATTCCCATTCGCCCATATAAATATTTGCTATGCTCGGCGCACAGGAAGCCCCCATGCTGGTGCCCTTAATCGGTTGGTACATAAGTCCATTGAAATCGAAAAAATTGTTCATAAGGACTATCTCAAGGCATTCTAAAATAAAGGCATCTGGCCTAGTTCCAGGGGATCTACTAAGGAGTGCTGCCACCGATTGCAATGCTTGACATTGAGGAATGTTGGTGTACAACGCCTCAATGTCAAGCGTTACTAGAATTTCACGATCAGAATCACATGGCATACCCTCGATTTTGTCTATAATATCTCCCATGTCGCGGATATAGGAAGCATAGTTCTTAGTCAATGTTCTTAAATAAGTGTCAACATACTTGGAGAGGGGCTCTGTACTGGATCCTATAGTTGAAATAATAGGACGTAGAGGAGGGTCAACAGTACTTTTATGAGTCTTGGGGACCCCATATAGTGCCGGTACTGTAGGACACGATTTATTCAAGTATGTATATTCTTGCTGGCAAATGAATCCCTGTTCTAAGGCTCTTTTAGTTATACCTTGAATGTGAGTGTTCAATTTACCCAGGTCCCTGGGGTGTGATTTTTTATAATGTTCTTGAACTGCTAACATGTCAAGGATTTTATCATTGTAGCTGGTTTTATTCATGACGACTATTCCCCCACCCTTATCGCAGGGTTTGATGATTATATCTTTGTTGTTTTTTATATTGTTGAGGGCCAAATTATCCTTCAGCGACAAATTATGTCGTCTATAGGGGGGATGTTTGGTGATACGTTGTACCTCTTTCAAGACTGTTTTTTCAAATATACTTACCTCTGGGCCTACCATTTCCAGGGTAGGTGTGAAGGTGGAAGGGGGTTTGCATTTAGATATGTTATCATCATTATTTTCCGGAGATCTATTCATAAAATATTTCTTTAACCTAACTTTCCTGAAAAAGGAGAACATGTCTTGATGGAGTTTAAAAGAATTTAGACAAGTGCTGGGAACAAAAGACAAACCTCTTCCTAATACTGCATTCTCCTCCTCTGTGAGGTCCACAGATGATAGATTGAAAATGGGTAAGGTGTCTTCTGTGATGGTGCTGCAATTAGCAGCCCTTTCTACGTTCTCCAGTATTGCTGGTTGCGGGCCTTTAGATGTGGCTGTTGATGTTGTGGGGCCATCTGCTGTTGCTCCCCTCTGTCTTGTGCCCAGCGTCTGTTCCTCCCTCTGTATTGGCCCCTCGGTAAACAAGCATTGGCATAGCCAATAGGTCTCGCTTTTGGAACCTTATAAGTGAATAGCCATGCAACACTTGATGTTGTCTAATCTAGGATATTGTGCTGGATAACTAAACATTTATAATGTCCCAAAGGCGAGACCTATTGGCTATGCATTGGGGGGCCTTATAAGTGTTTAGGTAGAGCTATTGACTTTGGCAATGTTTCTAAGCTGTGCTGTAGAGAAGTGTGGCTGCTGTGCAGCATGCTGAGAAGTTGTAATTAAAAAGTGTAAGAAGCACTGAGTGATGCTGTGGTGTCGTTGAGTGATGCTGTGCTGGCCCTGAGTTATGCTGTGGTGGCGTTGAGTGATGCTGTGCTGGCCCTGAGTGATGCTGTGATGGCCCTGAGTGATGCTGTGGTGGTGCTGACTGATGCTGTTGTGGTGCTGAGTGTTGCTGTAGTTGCGCTGAGTGATGTTGTGGTGGCGCTGAGTGATGTTGTGGTGCCCCTGAGTGATGTTGTCGTGGTGCTGAGTGATGCTGTGGTGATGCTGAGTGATGCTGTGGTGGTGTTGAGTGATGCTGTGGTGGTGCTGAGTGATGCTGTGGTGCTGCTGAGTGATGCTGTGGTGGCGCTGAGTGATGCTGTGGTAGCGCATAGTGATGCTGTTGTGGTACTGAGTGATGCTGTGGTGTTTCTGAGTGATGCTGTGTTGGTGCTGAGTGATGCTGTGGTGGCGTTGTGTGATGTTGTGGTAGCGCATAGTGATGCTGTTGTGGTACTGAGTGATGCTGTGGTGTTCCTGAGTGATGCTGTGGTGGTGCTGAGTGATGCTGTGGTGAAGGTGAGTGATCCTGTGGTGGCCCTGAGTGATGCTGTGGTGGTGCTGAGTGATGATGTGGTGGTGCTGATTGATGCTGTGGTGGTGCTGAGTGATGCTGTGGTGCTCCTGAGTGATGCTGTGGTGGTGCTGAGTGACGCTGTGGTGGTGCTGACTGATGCCGTGGTGGCGTTGAGTGATCCTGTGCTGGCCCTGAGTGATGCTGTGGTGGCCCTGAGTGATGTTGTGGTGGTGCTGACTGATGCTGTGGTGATGCTGATTGATGCTGTGGTGCTGCAGAGTGATGCTGTGGTGGTACTGAGTGATGCTGTGGTTTTCCTGAGTGATGCTGTGGTGGTGCCGAGTGATGTTGTGGTGAAGGTGAGTGATGCTGTGGTGGCCCTGAGTGATGCTGTGGTGGCCCTGAGTGATGATGTGGTGTCGCTGAGTGATGCTGTGGTGGTGCTGAGTGATGCTGTGGTGGTGCTGAGTGTTGCTGTGGTTGCGTAGAGCGATGCTGTGGTTGCGCTGAGTTATGCTCTTGTGGCCCTGAGCGATATTGTTGTGTGCTTGAGTGACGCTGTGGTGGTGCTGAGTGTTGCTGTAGTTGCGCTGAGTGATGTTGTGGTGGTGCTGAGTGATGTTGTGGTGCCCCTGAGTGATGTTGTCGTGGTGCTGAGTGATGCTGTGGTGGTGCTGAGTGATGCTGTGGTGGTGTTGAGTGATGCTGTGGTGGTGGCGCTGAGTGATGTTGTGGTGGTGCTGAGTGATGCTGTGGTGGCGCTGAGTGATGTTGTGGTGGTGCTGAGTGATGCTGTGGTGGCGCTGAGTGATGCTGTGGTAGCGCATAGTGATGCTGTGGTGGTACTGAGTGATGCTGTGGTGTTTCTGAGTGATGCTGTGTTGGTGCTGTGGTGGCGCTGTGTGATGCTGTGGTAGCGCATAGTGATGCTGTGGTGGTACTGAGTGATACTGTGGTGTTCCTGAGTGATGTTGTGGTGGTGCTGAGTGATGCTGTGGTGAAGGTGAGTGATGCTGTGGTGGCCCTGAGTGATGCTGTGGTGGTGCTGAGTGATGATGTGGTGGTGCTGACTGATGCTGTGGTGGTGCTGAGTGATGCTGTTGTGGATTTGAGTGATGCAGTGGTGGTGCTGAGTGATGCTGTGGTGGTGCTGATTGATGCTCTATCACACAGTACTGAGAAACAGGCCCAGCAAATTCATTAGTCAACAAAAAGAAACGTTTTCAGAGATTTCCCAAAGCACAAGTAATGTGCAATGAGGTGAAGCGAGAAAGGGGGAGATTTCCATAACCTTGCTGCTGCAACAGGAAAAAACACAGCGCCTGATTCTGCATCATCTTCTTTATGAATGAGGTGCTGTTGCCATTTGCTTTATGACAGATACATTGGCTTTTGAATTTGATGCCTTTGTGAACAGGAAGCTAATGTAATTGATTCAAGTGGTCGGTGATAGGTGCCCATCTTGGTAAGCCAAAGAATACTCAGCGCACATTTTTTTTAAAATAATTTGAAGCTTTTGAATTTGGTAGTTGTATAAAACCAGATACATATGTTTCAGTAATCAAGACACAATCCCACAATTATGATGCGTGCCCTCGGTTAATCAGTATCTATGTGCTCACAGTCACACATGGCAAGCGTTTACAGAAGGAATAATCGTTTTGCCGTAGTACATATGTGTATCAAACTGAATTTGGGAGCTACCCTTTTCAGATGGTGCACCAGAACGCCATGCAAACCGGAGCGCTTCATAAACTCGCTGGGTATATGAAGCGCTATATAAATAGTGCAATAGGACCATCCTAAAAGTGGTTTGGGCTTTCAAAGGGTAAGAAAGAGCTTTACAACTAGCAGTACAATACAACCATCCATTGCTGGAGCCAGAGGCTAGTGTGCATGTATTGACGTCATGATTTACACAGCTGTGCTTGTTTTCTCATATTTTCACTGTAAGGCCTCCTTGTGGTAAGTGCAGTTGATGGTAGTGAATGAAACAGATACCACTTAATGAAACTGATAGCTGTGGTTGCAGCTAGCGGCACTGGATGCAGCTGATAGGATGGACTGCGTCTGATAGGACTGGATGTAGGTGATGTCATTCGTGACCGCTTAGGTCTGCCATTTTAATGAATCAAAGACTGTGCAGTGCAGGACAATAAAAAAGACAGTCTAAAAGCCCACTTAGTGGTAGGGTGTGCCGTCTTTTAGCGGAAGCGATCCTAGTGGTGGGGTGTGCCGTCTTTTAGGAGAAGCGATCCAGCTCAGTTTGATTTGTAGTAGATGCTGAACCTCAGGCTTGGAGCTGTCACTCTCTCATCATGTTGGGGCTCTAATATGAACTCTGGGGGCTCAGGGACGGAGTGTGGTGAGACGTGCAGTGTTTGACTGTATTTACTCTGTGAAATTCCAAGGGGGGACGTCAAACTAGACCCCATAAACCTTGCTGGCTGGCAAACACCTGGTGTGGATGATGTGGAGCAAAATTTTGAAAGGCAAGAAGGGTAGTACCACCTCTTGGATGCAGAGGTCTAGCCACTGTTGCACTGGTGGGTGGCAGATGCTCAAGCACAGAGGAAGCAAGTACCCGGCATGGGAGAACGTTAACAGAGGGGCACACTTCACGGGCCTGCATGACAAAAAAGTGAAAGTTAAAAAAACAACCCCAGGAGTTGTGTGCGCGCGCGCGCTAAAAGAAAATTAAAAAGAAGCACGCGAGTGGTGCGCGCGCGCGACGGCAAGAGTGAAAGCAGGCTGGCGAGTGGTGTGCGATGTGCGCGCACCATGACGAGAGAGGAAAGCCAGATGGCGCCTCTGCTCGTCATTGTGCGCGTAACCGCACGCTCTATGCCAGCCAAAAAGCTGTGGTCTGCTTTTTAAAGCCCACACACTAAATGTCTCGCCAGAGCAGCGCATGCGCTGGCTCAGGCGAGACCTAAAAAGGGGATTGGCCTTGGTAGGGTTGTTGATTCATTTGTCTGCCTCTGTTAGTTCTATAGCTGTGTTGAGCTCCTTCTATTCCATGGGGGTTATCTGTCTCAGAGTCTGATGAATATGTATCTGAAAAATTGATGACCTTCCTTCTTTTGTTTCTGCTGTAGTTTTGATGATTAGTGCCCTGATTCCAATCTTGGTAATAGGACGTATCTAGGTAAGGGTACGCTTTGTCTTGAGTGTACCACCTTATGTCCTTTCTCAATTTATCTGACTTTTTGTTCGTCAGATAGTCTTCGAAGTCCTTCATGTCAGCACTCATCCTCTCCAGCCTCACCTTAGCTTCTTCAAGTGCCGTGGCTGCCTTCTATTTCTTTTCCAGTTCTATTATTTCCTGGCTCAAATCAGCCATGACCTCTTTTGTTGTCTCAATAATCAAGATCATCCAGTCCCTGGAGCAGCGGTTCGCGATGTGGGACCACCGCTCCAGGAACTTTCGTATCTCAACAAATAATGCTGGTACATTACGGACCCTCAAACCTGATTTATACTCTTTAGGTACCCCCTGTTGTTGTGTGAGTCCATACTATTTGGGAAGGTCCTGAGGAAGGTGGTTTTACATCTGTTATACCCCACCGAAACGTGCGTCAACCTTGTTTGAACAGACCGTGTTGAATACGTCCATCCAACTTGGTCGTGGAGACCTTGAATATCTATGTCTCCCTCTGACCCAGATGTGTATGTGTGTTCGGGTTATGTGTGAGTTTGTTTGGTTTGACTGAGTGAGATTGATAATTTTGTTTTTTTGTATATTTGATTCATTTCAGGGGTCCAGAGTATAGTGTCGTATTTAAATTGTATATGCCTATAATGCATTGGTTCATGTACAACAATGTATAAAAAGAAAAATTTATAAAAAGCAAATATGTACCTTTTTTTTAAAAAGACAACTAACTAACTTTGATGTAAATGTCATTAGAAAGGTAATCATGAATATTAAATTAAGAAAAATAAATAACAAAGTCTGAATATAACAATGGATTTGTATTGATGATGTTTTTGTGTATATGAATGTTTAACCCATACTAGATTTAGTCTTTATGATAAAAGAAATATAGGTCGTGAGGGAGTTTCATTGTTTATTATATTTATTGGTAGCATAGAAGCAAACAAAAAGTGATGGGAGGAATTATTGAAGAATTTACTTGGGCCGCATCCCAGTCCATCATTTTTTTGCCCACACTGCCACCTCAGGTTAGACCAAACTATTTGCAGATCAGTCTTGGCCTTACTCCAGTAGGCACAGTCCGGTTGGAACTGGTGTTAGCGTGGCACAAGATTGAGGGCGAGTATAGTTTTCACAGACAGTGGAAGTATATTGCCTCCATGTCTGTGGCTGGAGAGTAGCACACTGAAGTGAGGAGAATGAGAGAGGTCTAACTTTAGAAATTTAATGAAGACTTTAGGCTTGATATATACTTTGGCGGACGTATTAAGTACTGTCATCATAGTGGATCACTTTACCCCCGCCATGGCGAGGGTACACCACCAGCCAAATTTAGAGATGTTCACTTGCTCAGAGGGCATCTCTTGCATTTGCAGGAACCGCTGTCATAGCGGTTCTTGGAAATGCACTGAAAGTTTCACTTTTTTATTTTCTAAATCAAAATCCCAAAGTGGGATTTTGGCTTTGAAAATACCCCAAAAAAATCAATGACCCCTTCTTACCATGGGAGTTTTCTCCCATGGCGTGATGATCATTTTACAATTTTCTCTGCCCCTTACCACCAGGTTTTATCTGACGATGACAGAGTGAAAACTGGCCATGGGTTCACCCACTCACAATTGGACAGGCTGACAAATGGCCAAACCCCGACTGTCGGAGGTGTAAGGAGAAGTCTCCGATGTCTACATGCTGAAATTCAGCCCAACTCTAAATGAAGCAAAAATTAAATTTCGCAGAGAGAGTACCCTCTCCGCCAAAGTCTAAATCAGGCCCCTTGTAAGCAAGGAGCTGTTGATTAGTTCATCCTGAGCACTGCCATTTAGTGCATGGTAGGGGTGAAGGATAGGAGTGCAGTTTCATTTGTTAAAGGTGAGGGAGTTTCTAGACCAGCCCTGCCCTTTTTTCTGTCTCTGATTACTGTTTCCGGAAGGCTGATGACAGCCAGGTGCTGGGATCTCATGGTGACCTTGTTGTGGGTACTCCTGCTTTGATCCAGGCCTAGAGATAACCTGTGTGAGAAGCATCACTTAACCTAAAGGGGTGTTTGGAGAGCAGCCTGAGAATGACATTTGAAAAGGAGCTAAACCAAACTGGGTCTGAGACATGAGACAATGGATCCACATGCCCTGTCTGGAAAATGACCATAAAAGTGAGATCCTAACTACCCCAGTTGGTTACAGTTCCAGGTTCCTCTTGACAAACAAAAGGAGTGCTCTGGAGAGTAACTTGAAAAGCTGCTGTGTAACCAGGGGTGCTGTCTCCCTGACCGCGAGTCTCTCAAAGGTGAGGGGACATCACCTGAGGTCAAACCTTGCTGTTGGAAGAGCTGAGATTCTGCCTGAAGTGCCTAGTAGCCTGCCTGCCATCTACTAACGAGCGAGGGAATGTGCCTGGCCCAGCAGGAGGAGAGACTGTACAGAAAGAGAGGCCCAATATGTTTGTAGCCTTAGGAGAACTCAGCGGATGCTGTTGACCCCAAGATAGTGATCAGGATTGACCCATGCTGGGAAGGGATCCGCCCAGTTTCTGTGCAGTTCTTCAGGAGCTGCGAATAAGACTTTACCAAAACATTGATTCCATAGTGCCTAGCTGCCTCCTGTGGGCCTGGTGACAGGTGCTGCCATGAAGGAGAAGTCAGGCAGATCGCCACCCCTGCGGAAAGCCCAAATGACTGGAGGCTGCAAGTGCCCCCAGACATCACTAGAGACTAGGGGGTCGATTCCGATTCGGGCCGGAAATTTCTCCTACCGAGCCGGACCCGGAGAGATTTCCGACCGAATCGGACCCGTGCAGTCCGACCGAACGAGTACGATGCGTCCGTATGTTATCGGACTCGAGTCGGTCGGACTCCCATTGATGTCAATGGGAGCCGGTCGTACAACGCGTACGCGGGCTCCCATTGACTCAATGGGTGCGAAGTCGGACAAGGCGCCCCCTACAGCGGGTACGCGGCGAAGCGATTCGCGCCGTACACGCACAGGTAGGGGGACCCATGGGTCCCCCCTGTGTGCGACTCGCGCGGCTACGCATGCAGGGGGTCCGACACGCACCCCGGAGTACTGCTCCGACTGCTCTTACGAGCCGGAGTGCGCGGCTCGGTCGGACTGCTCGCGGCGCGCATCGTACCTACCCGGCCGGGAAGCGTCTCCATTGCGCGGTGCGAGTCGAGTCCGAGCGAGTCGGTCGGAGCGGTTCGAGCCGGGAGCGAGTCGGTCGGAGCGGTCGGGACGCCCGGACGAGTCGGTTGGCGATTTCGCATCGTACTCGCTCGGCCGGACCCGCGTACGGTTCGGTCGGGAAACAGGGCTCCGAATCGGATCCGGTAAAGCCGAATCCGATTCGGAGCCCTACCGGCCGAGATCGGAATCGGCCCCTAGGTCTGGAGGCCGCAAGCATGGCAAGCTGAGTGCTCATCTGCAGGCGGCCCCCAGAGGACGTCCTCTGCCAATCACTGGTGCTTCTGCGTTTGTCCGCCTCCCTAAGCCAAGCTTGCAAAGATTGTCCTACACGCAGAAACCGCTACTGTATACTGCAACGGATGAATCCAACCAGTGAGAATAGCAACGCTACCTGCACCCACTGCACAGACCAGACGACCGCCAAGCATCTGCGTTTGAGAAAGACTGAAGTGCATGGGTGAGCCTGTTGCGCCCTGCTGGAGACTTTAGGCATAAAATCCACTGAGACATTAAACTGATTTCCCTATATTAAAGTGGGAGAATTTTTGAGCCATCTGCACCTGCGCCTATCCCAGAGCATACAGGGCATGGGAATAGTGGGATTGTGGACCCCAGGAAGAGAGCATGGTTTCTGGGAAAGAATGAGGATTGCAATGCCTTACTGTGGGAGCAACATATGATAACTTTGTATAATATTCTATTTGGATTTTGTAGAATTTAAGTTTACTGTGAAATTAGAAGTTATTTGTTTTTTCAAAATAAGTACTGGGCTGGACATCCAGTTATTGAAAATGTTTATTGACTGTTTAGTTTTGGGTTGTTGTCCACTACACTATCTCCCTAAGATGCCTCTGAAAGCTTCTCCTCATTACCCCAAGATTTAAGTGTGGAGAGGGTTGTACTTGGCCCCGTTTTCAGATCCATATTTGGATGGACCCCATGCCACTGGTGGCAAATGACCTCAACAGCTGTGGTTGAGGCCCAATGACCCCCGTCAACCCTGCTGCCCCCCTAATGTGGGAACCAAGTGCAAACCTCTGAGAGAGCTAGCAAAAGCCTTCTGGGATTCCTGTTGTCAACATAAAGTCTCAGTCCTGGTGGAACATCTGCCTGGCATTCACAACCCCATGAAACTGTTTTGTCTTGTTCTTTGATTTCTGTGTCAACTGTGACTTCTGCTAGAGCTGACATTTAAACTTTTGGTGCACATTCTGTTAGCATAGCTATGACTTCTATAGCCCTTTGGACTGGAGCATGACTTGAGGACATTATGAGATCTGTTACTGGACAAGTGTTTCAACTATCAGGATCAATGATTTTTGCATACTGTTTGCTCATGCTTCTTTGGCAGTGTCTGATATGCTGTAAGCAAGCACAATATGAACCTCCATTCTCATCATAAAATGCATGTTCTTCTAAAAACTATAATAAAGAAAGTCCTATTTTTCATTAAAGCCACAGGTCCCTCCACTGTATCTGTCTATGCCTGATACTATTGTCTGCCCTCTATATTTGAACATATGTTAGGATAGTTTATATGGCCTTTCAGCTTCAGTTGCATCATCGCCCAGCCCTACCCGAGGATTAGTTCGAATAACAACTTTTATCTTGTGTAGATTTACAGATATATGGAAAAAAGAAAGTTTGCTTTGGGTAAGATTTATTGATTAAATTATTATTATATGAAAAGGCAATGACAGAGATTTAATTTAGCTCCATCAATGTTTAATTCACAATGCCTAAAACTTTGAACTGACCTTAAAATACAGTAGAGAGAAGATGTGTTTCCTAGACAGTGAAATGTATGTAAGTGACAGTAAGGTTATTAATAAAATCTACAGATAATCGTCATAAATTCATTAAAAATCTAGCATCCCCTATGGTGAAATGCTGAGAGCAAGCTAGATTTGTAGTTCTGACGTGGAAGATAAACAGGAAGTATGTAACTTAAGGAAGAGCTTCCTAATGTGAGGTTACAGTACAAACACCATTAAGAAAGCTGCAAACAGAGCCAATATGTTTACGAGATGATTTATTATACAAAACAAAACCTTCTACAAATGTGAAATTAGATCAAACTACAGAAAGACTGATTACACATTATAATCAGGAGAGCTTTAAGAAATACAAGATCTTTAGGGAACGCTGGCTCCTTTTATGTGTTGACAAAGAACTGGCTAGGCACATTAAAACCAGACCTGAATCACTTTCAAGCAAGACAAATCTCTAAAAGATATCCTTTATCCGATTGACACATTTAAATATTCACAAATGTCACAGTTAGATGGGACTCTAATTGATGTACTAGGGTTCTTTAAATGTGAGAATTGTATATGGTTTGCTTATATACTTCTCAAACAAATTACCTCTAAGACTGTAAACATGAAAAGAATGATCCCATTAAACAGTTTCTTAAGTGCAATAGCAGGTGGTGTATATATGTGGGTTCAACGATCCGACCAGTGAAAGAGCGTTGCAAGGAAAACTTAAGAGCCTTTAAGAATCATAATGAAAAGAATCCCATATCCTTGCATCTCATTAGTTCTTATTATCAATCTAAGTTAAATGAGATTAAGTTTGTTGCAATAAAAAGCATGAGAAAACATGGTAGAAATCATGAGCACAAGTTGAGGGAGAGAAAGAGCTTTTAGATTTTAGATTAGGTTCTTTCAAACAGGGTTTCAATAAAATGAATAATTATACTGTTTACCAAAATCATTAATATATTATTCCTGTACTTAAAAATGTCAACTCACAGAATATAGTAATTTCATCCTTAATGGATCTTTATTTATTTTATTTATTCATTGTTTTCTAGAGTGCGAAAAAGACCCAGAGTTTGGGTGTCAGAGCGCTTTACATTTCAACCACCTTCGATATCGCAGATATCCAATTCTTTCATGTCAAGAACATGTCTATGTATTCCACTAACATTGGCATATACTTATCCATACACAAAACAAATATAATGAAGAATAATAGAAATCATTAGTTAACATTCAAGACTGTCGTGTTGTAATTAAATTTAAAATAAGACCACTCCTGAGTTCTTCTATATCCAAGCTGGTTATAGTATTGTTCGTTTAATCACATATATCTGTGTATTGGTCGAGGTATCTGTCCATAGATGGCATCAATGTTGGTGGACGAGGGGATTAACTGTATCCATCCTAGTTGAGGCTAGTCATTTGAGCTTATTCCTGACTGGTAAATAGTAGAAGATCTGTTTACATGTGGTTGATGTTTGATCTGGCAAGACAAACCATAACTAGAGAGAAAAAAATTCTTACGTTTGGATTTCTAGCATTCCTAAGATGGAAGGATGTTACTAACTAACTATGAACTTTAAGCTATAGCTTCTTCTATGAACATCAGGTTCTCGATCACAACATGTTTTTATGACAGTTCTACAGATGACTGTACTTTGTAATGTTTATTGAATATGTTGTCCTTCTCAAGTAGTAAGACTAAGAACACAGCATATTCACACAACACGATTAATGATGGCTTACCCCCCTTCCCATATTTATTTTAAATAATTGTACAAAATAGCAGGCGCATCTTCACTAGATGGCTTCCAGCTGGCCTTTGGCTTTAAATGCACGAGGCGCTGTGGCGGTAAGAGAACTATGTAAGAAGTTTAATATAGCCTTATAGCCCGCCTTAGTGGGCTATACCGGCTATTAAAGGCCCGCTCCAGGGTTCGGCGAGGGCCTTTAACAAGGGAGCGGGACTTTAATAGCCGGTATAGCCCAGCTATGAAGGGCTATAAGGCTATTAGAACATTCTGCCACTAGGGGGCAGAATGTTCTAACAAATAAAACAAAACCCTCTCGGAGTTTGAGGGGGTTTAAATCCTCTCTGGCTCCGAGAGGCCTTTGTAAAACAACATTGGAATGTTGCTTTGCGGGCTTTTACCGGCCCGTAGAAGCTCGGAGCACTCCATTGTATTAAATGGAGTGCTCCACATTCCAATGTTCTAATTGACTTTAAATTAGCTTTATATGGTGCTTTTTAAAATAGTAATCTGCCCTAAGAGTTGTGATTGGTTTAATGGAATTTGATTTGGCTTCACACCATGCTGCAAAAATTTTGGTGGGTCTTTTTTCAAACAATAAGCAATCCCTAGAGTTAAAAGGCATTTGAAACTTGTTTGGCATAAACTGACTATAAATAAGTTGAGAGTTTGGAAACAAGTACAGTTGAGGTTGGTTGTGCCCATTGTCAGGAAGTTGAATTGCATGATTAGGCACAAGAATGAGGTTGCTATTGTTTTAGTGTGTTTAACCATATGCACAATGCCTTTTTAAATATACATTATTGATATGTCTGAGAATGGAAAATAGGAATGGTTAGAGATGTTCTCTTTTGTTTAGAAAAGATTACGTCTGTGTTATTTCAAATGTAATACTGGCAGTGCACCAATAAGCTATTTCTTTTGACCTGACATTGCGTACCATAGAGGTGTCCGAGAAGAAATTTATGATTCTTTCTCTCAGCATAATTGACAATGAGAGTCATTTTAGACGAAATTTAATCAGTCAGTAAAATCTTTATCCGGTTGATAAAATCACCATAAAAGAATACAAAACAAGAACTTCACTTGACAAATTCATAACATAAAAAATACAGGATAAATTACACAATAATTAATGAGTCAAGGGGCGATCAATCAGGTCTCGTTCTTGTGGATGCCAAGGCTGTTCGTAAAAAAGGACAAAACTGTAAGGATAACACAATCAGTGGGAAGCACCTGGAGATACAACAAAGCTGGCCTGACTTGATTAAAATTCAAAGATTTCATCAAAGTAGTTAAAAATTGCTTCCTCGGCCAACTATAATAAGAACAAAAATTGTAAAATGCAACATGTCCTGCGGAGACGTATTGTCTCAGCCGCAGGATACCCTGGCCTCAGGCTGTATCCACCCAGAGGGGGATGCCAAAAGGTGATGCAATTGGTTGTACCTAAATCTGGCCAACATAAACCTATCATGCTGTGAGCGAACCATGGTGAGATACGGTTCCAACCCCTGCACAGTTTTTGCAACATATGACCCTAAACTGATTTTTTCTGAAGCTCTAAGCGCTGTCTCTCCAGGTGTAAGTGTTCTAAGAACAACCTTTCAACACCTCCCCA
This sequence comes from Calotriton arnoldi, assembly GCA_963921515.1. Lineage (NCBI taxonomy): Eukaryota > Metazoa > Chordata > Amphibia > Caudata > Salamandridae > Calotriton > Calotriton arnoldi. Next base: position 147,332 of record CAWUFW010013738.1, on the reverse strand, counting down.
CCTCCCGCACCGAGAGAGGTGGGATCATCAAAAATAGCAGCTTTGCTATGGGCTATTTAGGATATACTATGTGCACGATCAAGGGCCAGGCAGTCCGCTAGGATCAATCAGTTTAAAGTCAATTTCGCACTGCTCCAAATCTTCACCCAACACAGGAGCGGACTCAGGGATATCACATCCGACACTTGATCAAGCCCAAGCTCCGCCTGAACAGAAAAAGCTGGGGTAGAGTGTGGAACCTGTACCATTCTACAAAGAATATTATTTTCAACCGCTTGGATTAGGTCCAGCTTGGCGTACCCCCATACCTCACAACCATATTGTAGCTGAGAAATACACTTAGCCTGGTACATTTTTAACAGATCCTCGGCACCCTAGAGCCAATCCTCTATGCAAAACTAAAAACCACCCCCATTGTTTTTAGAAACTCAGCTCTTTTAGCCTCCAACAAAGAGTTCCAACAATTATTTACGTCAAATAAACTCCCCAAATAAGGGAACGCCTTCACTTTGCCCAGGGTAGAATTAGCAACCTTAAAGGTCTTGCTCCTAGTTGATTTGGGGCCTAATACCATCACGTATGACTTTGAGAAAATAACAGCCAGATCGAGATACCCCATGAAAGACACATAACTGTCCAGAAGTAACTCCAGCCCCTGAGCGGTCCGAGCCATAAGAACCGCGTCATCCGTGTATAATAACACAGGGAGAAATCTGTCACTAGCCTTGGGGCAATCATCTCAAATATACCACAAACCATTCTTTTGTTTTATCTTTCTTTTAGACTATACATTTTTAATTGTTTTTAATACGTGGATATAGTGTATGTACTATTGTAGGATTTATATATGTGATATAATATTTGTTTTTGCATCTCCCTCTTGGTTAATTGATATGCTGTCTATGTTATACATAAAATTGTATAATGATATATGTGTTTTATATAATATGAAGATTTATGAATTCTGTATAATGAACACATTTTTAATGGTTCCAACATTTTTTTAATAAAATATAGGTGGCCTTCCATTATTAGTCAGTGGTTGTCTTGTGGCTTTGCAAATATAGGTATATGGGTTTTTTGTATGATTGACATGAATGGTTTGTGGTATATTTGAGATGATTGGTTGAAGAATTATTTTATTTGGTTACCTAAGGGAATTTATCTTCTTCTTTGACTAAGCAACGCCCTGTCCCTTTGGTACGTGGGGCTTCTCTCTCTTTATTGGGTAAATAGAAAAGGAGCCAGAATGCATCCTTGAAGCACACCTGAGCATGTAGGGAATGAGCGAGCACAGGCGGCGTCCTGAGAAAAATGGACAGAGCCATAGGTCTCTGAGTGCAATTTGGCTAGTAGGGCCACAATACTTGGATCAATCCCCATCTCGCTAAGCAGGGTCCACAGTTTCGCTCGGTTCACCCTGTTGAAAGCGGATTTTAAATCCATGAAGGCTAAGTGCATAGATTCAGACCAAGCGACCGTATATTTATTAATAATTAGATGGAGATTTAGGCATTGGTCTTAAGTGGACCTCCCAGCTTTAATACCATACTGAACATCACTCAGAATGTTGTTTTCTTCTGACCAATAACTTAGCCTATTTAAAAGCACCCTCCTCAAAAACTTAACCGTTGAATCCAGCAACGATATAGGTCTATAACATTGTGGACTGTCTTTGTCCCCTTCTTAAAGATGGGAACAATGACGGCAGGGGACCAATAAGGCAATATCCACACCTGACCTGCCGCATTCAACACCTGTGTTAAGAGTGGAGCCCAGACCTCAATATTTGATCTAAACAAATGTGGCGGAATGCTATCAGAACCTGGGGCCTTGTTACTATACAATGCGAGAATACCCTGTATAACTTCATCTAGGATCCATACCACTGGTACACATGCTGTGATTGATCCAGTGGGAGTTTTGTCTCTCCCACATACCCCCTGGTTATATACGCCCTTAAAATGAGCCACCCACTGGTGCTCTGAAATATGATGACATAGAAGTGGCCCGGGACCCACCGCAAAACAGGGTTTGTTTACCACCCGCCAAAAGAGAGAGCTGTCCCTCGTCTCACATGCTTGACAGAGCTCCACACATGCCAATTCCTGTAAATTATGTTTACAGGTAACTTGAGCCTGCTTGTGAGCCCGCCTGAAATCTTTAAACAATTGCCCTTGCCTCGGTGACTGCTTCAGAGCCGCCTTCAGACGACGCAGGGTTCTCGAGCAATCCCTGTCAAACCATTTGGGGACATGCGACTCCTTACTGCTGTAATCTGTAATCGTCATCACTTTAACAACCCCAGCAGCAATAGCTTTAAAAGCCTCCAGGACCTCCCCATTTCCCACATCACTGTCAAGACAGGTATTAATTTCACTAAAATAAAGTGCAAAAAGTACCGCCTGAAGGCGTTGGGGGTCCATTTGAGACCATTTCAGCCATCTCCCCGGGTTGTGATCACTAATAGGACTAAAATGATGTTAAAATGGGTAATAAACCAATATAGTGATGCAGAAACAAAAATAAAATCAATAAACAACCTACAGCCCCTCCCTTTAAAAGTTGGGCAAATTACAGGATCCTGGGAATTCACCAATTTCTCCATAGTAAAGACCAGATTATGACCGTCCAGGAACCTATTGACCTCCTGACCTCTCTGTGAATTCTCAAAATGTTGCCTTTCTCTCAACAGACAACTACAATTTGGTGCCTCATCGTCCTGGGGGGGTTTACATACATGGCAATTAAAATCCCCCAAAATCACCGTTAGGACTTGCCGGTTGCCCTTGGCTGAAATGGAGTGCAAAAGGCGGTCCAATTGCGGAACCACCCCCCCAGGCTCACAACTTTCACATTTGCTATTATATAAATTGACTAAAACCACTGATAGGGAGCCAGGGAGTGTTAACTGAAATCCCTGCATTGTATGTATGCCACTGGAGATCCAAATTGCAACCACTCAGTTCCACTTTAACAAACGTAATTAATCCCCCCTTTGGCCTACCCGCCCTTGAAGATATAGCTGGTTCAAAGTAAGTCGCATATCCCTCAAGATAGAAACTATTTGCATTTCCTAAGTTTCTTGGAGACAAATAATATGGAAAGATTTAACAAATTGGACCCACCTTGGATCAGAAAACTTAGTGGAGAGACCAGCAATATTCTAGGACAACAGTGTATAACCTTTTGAAGACTGAGAGGGGACTGCTGCAGGGACCCGGGGCAAGGGTACCCCAGGGCACTGAACAGGATCGTGTACACCCAGTCAGTCACAGGACTCCAACCCAGTCAGTGGGAGAAATCTATTAGAGATAGACACATGAGGTAACAACCTTGATTCAAGGTGTTCACTCGTTAGGCGGGGCCCCCTGTGAGTGTGATGAAAATCTGATGAACCAATAGGCTTGCCTGGTCTATAGAAAAATCCCAATGGATGGGCAACTATCCCTGATATTTCAAATATCCGGTGGGGGAAGCCTCAAGAAGTTTACCCACTTTCCAGGGGTTGTTGAAGTTAACCACCACACTGTCTCCCCCACACGGTTTCCTGTCCTTACCTACCCAGCTTACTCTACGGGCCATGATGATGGAATCTGCTACCCTCCCTACTGCAAGGCAGATGTGCACTAAACCAGTGCACCACCTTATTTTTGGGTTCTTGATATGATTCACCCCTGGGGGTGGAGCAGGGAGGGACATTCCCTAAAACAACTACATAGGGGTTGCTTCTGGGGCCATATTAAGCACTTCCCCTAACCTAATGGGATGCCCGGGAGGCTGTCAGTAACCAAAAGACAGGGTAAGAAACGGCACCCGAGACTCCACCCCATTTCCTAGCTTAGGAGCAACCAGGACAGGATCTGTGGCTGGAACAACATGATTTGACACAGGGCCCCTCTCCTGGAAAGAAGGCTCAAGTGGGCCCTGCTCCCGACTCGTCCCACCCCCCACTCTCCCCTTGTACATCAAGGTAAGGATCTCTGCGACCCTGTCTTCAATATGAGAAAGTCTCACCAAAATTGGATCCAGTTTGTTATTTAACATTGACTCCAAATCTTTGAGCGATACATTCTTGCGGGACGAACCCCCCCTCATCCGTTAAAATAGTAGTAGAACGACCACCCAGCTTGGGTAGTTTTCCTTTTCCTCTTGCGCCTCAGGCTGACTACCGGTGTGGTGGGAGTTATGGAGTTAGTTACCTTCACCATTCCCGTGGGTGTCCCCCTTCCAGAACTTCCTCCTGCCCACCCAGATGCGCCAAATCGAAAGGAGGCCCCTCCAAAGCAGAACTTGCCGGAGACCCGTTGGGGAGTACGAGGGACCTGTCCAAAGTGAGCCTCCTTTCGACCATCTCTATTCCTTGGCTACAACCCCCACTGCCCAGTGGAGCAAACCTACTATGGTATTGACACAAGGGGCTGCTGATGAGGGCAGAGTTTTAATAGGAGGACCTTTCTTTTTCCCCATATTCACCGCACCTTTTTACACCATTAGCCCTTTTGTTAGAATAACCCCACTCAGAATTACTGGGGTAAAGTCACCAAGAAGATGGCCAAATGGCCCAGTCTAACGAGCTAGTCAAGAAGAGTAAGCAAGAGAAGCAGTGCCTTGTCCTGGGCACAAAAATATGGCTACATAATCGTCCACTGCTCCACAGTACTCAACAATTGGACCAAAGGGGGTGGCTCTGCCCCGCCTCTTCCTGCTGCTGACGGGAGCAGACTGTCCCGCTCTTGGCCGAATGAATCAGACGCCTACAGGAGCGGACGTTGGCGGCTTCCTGCCTCAAAGGTAACTGGGGCTGTTGGTCTGCCCCCGGTCGCGGTCTCTTTCCCGCGTTACGGGAGCCCAGGCCGGATTAATCAGGCGCCTCCAGGTGCGGACATTGGTGTTGGCAGCTTCCTGCCGCAAAGGTAACTGCCCCCGGTCGCGGTCTCTTTCCTGTGCTGTGGGAGCCCAGACCAAACTAATCAGGCGCCTCCGGGCGCAGACGTTGGCAGCTTCCTGCCGCAAAGGTAACTGTGGCTTGTTGTCTGCCCCCAGTCACGGTCTCTTCCCTGTGCTGCGGGAGCCCAGGCCGAATTAATCAGGCACCTCCGGGCGCGGACGTTGGCAGCTTCCTGCCGCAAAGGTAACTGGGGTTTGTGGTCTGCCCCTGGTCACGGTTTCTTCCCCCCACGAAATGTATTGCTTCTTCGAGGAAAGTGTTAGACTATTCCATCCTAGTTGTGATTATCCACCCCTTTGCAATTTTTAAGAAAAATTGAAGCGCTCATTATATATTACTTCTCGATATTAGTTTCAGATACTATGCTCAATGCCTTCACTGGAGCCATCAAATCTTTGATTTCTAACTTTACGCTTATCAATTATACTATGAAGGTATAAAAATTAGAAACTGTTAACATTTGATTATCCTTCAGTAGGGATTTTAGAATTCTTTCTGATGTATGGCTTATTTTGTAGGAATTTAAAACAACTGTAATAAGAAAATATGGACTTGTGAATTGGAAACATTTGAGATGTGTCAATAATATGAATGATTAGTTTTAGGCGTGCAGATAAATCCATTTTGTTTATTGATTTTAGATAACAATTGGGAATCACAAGGTGTTATGTTTTTTAGAGGAAACCAACTTTTTTATCCGCACAATAGTTTTGGGTCTCTTTTTCTTGTTTCTTCTCTTTCTTTCACCACACAATAGGTGGCACACCCTAGGTTGTTTTCCTACTGAAAAACTCCTCCCTCATTAAGGAAAATTTAATTGGGTATACTTGAAGGTTTCTTTTTCAAACTTTGCAAATCTTCTCTCCATTTCGGATCATGTTGTTCTGTATTTTTCATCATCTTCACCTTCTACCTTGATTTTTTAAATAATGACAAGATAAGTGATGTATAGTAAACATTGTATAATGTTATATGTTTACAGACAACAAAGTTCATGTATTTTCTATGTTTCTGATTTTCCTTATGATCGCTTTGATTTCCTTGTCAAATCTTTACATAATTATAGTTGATTGTTACTAACTTTATGTTATTTGGACTGGGACTCCACTTTTTCCCTTTGCTAATACTTCAACCTGTATTTACGTTTAAATTATTGTAAGTTTGGCCCTGATGAAGTGTCAGCAAAGTAGTTAAGTCGTGAAACATGTGTTTGACAATTGCTTTAGAACTCAAGATTTTAGATTCAAATAATGTTTTATGACTTGTAAGACAACAGTTCTCAATGCCTAAATTAATTACTATATGATGGAGAACACGGAGACCTCAAACATTGTTCTCTTTAGCTTCCTTAGCTAGTGCCTGGGGTGGACACTATACTATGTTTCAGGTTAAACAGTCTACAAAAGTGTCCCCTGCTTTGCTGTTGGTATTGAATCTGATATAAATGTGGCGGTGTCCCATTCATGGTTAATTGGTAATCAGTTGCTGGGGTTGATGCTCTCCACGCCATGCCTGTAAAAGACAATAGGGGCTAATAAAAGATGTTGGGCCTGATTCACAAAGGTAAACTTAGACCAAAAGTCTAAGTTTACGGCTTTCAGTATTCACTAGGGTGAGTTACAAATAGTATCTTTACGTCCGCACTCGTGGCGGAATCTCCACACTCGTGGCAGAATCTCTTCCATGAGTATGGAGATACTGCCACGAGTGTGGATGTAAAGCTACTACTCACCTTTGTGAATACTGAAAGTCGTAAACTTAGACTTTTGGTCTAAGTTTACTTTTGTGAATCAGGACCACGTGCACCTGTGTACACTAATTTCACATTTCATACTACAGGCAAGTTCAATCAATCATTTAGGGGTTTATAGAGCCCGGCTACTCACCCGTGAGGGTCTCAAGGTACTGGGGGGGGGGGGACTGCTGATCCGTCTGGGTGCTGGGATCTTTCCTGAATTGGGTTTGCAACGGGAATTGTCTGAGGTGGAGAGGTCTTGGCAGTGAGGTAGGAGATGGATCTTCCTCTGGCTCTGGTCTTGTGGATCTATGGGGCAGTGGCCAGGGCCAGTTGGGTGGAGCAAAGGTGTCTGTCTGGTACGTGGAATGAGAGGTGGTGGTTCAGGTATGCTGGTCCTGCGTCGTGGAGGGCTTTGCAGGCATGTGTGAGGAGCTCAAAGGTGATTCTTTGGTTGACTGGCAGCCAGTGGAGTACTTGAAGGTATTCGGTGATGTGGCTGTGGTGGGGGATGTTGGGGACCAGTCTGGATGCGGCGTTTTGAATGTTCTGTAGTTTCCTGAGGAGTTTCTGGGTGACGCTGTCATAGAGTGCGTTGCCGTAGTCCAGTCTGCTGGTGATGAGTGCATGGGTGACTGTCTTTCTGGATTCGGTGGGGATCCATCTGAATGTCCCTGAGTACTGTAGTACAGCCAAACTAACTTGAAAGACACTGCTTACTGCCTCACAGATTGCACATCACAGTACCTTTATAGAGGAAAACTGCTTTAATAGTCTCAAGGACCATACTTTCTAAGCTTTCCAATGTGATTTTATGTTCCTTGCCTTTGTAAAGTACTACACATGAAATAGGCATCATCAAAGCCGACCGGTCTTGTTTTAATGCCAAGTCAAGTCAAGTCAAATAAAACTTTATTTGGCCAATACTGACCATAAAAGCACAATTGCCCACCCCAAGAGTAAAATAGTAAAAACCTATGCAATACTTGATAAAAGGGCGAAATCAATAATTCATGTACAAATTTCCATGTGTAAATGACAAAGCCCTAGTCTATATTAATTTTAATAAAAATATAAAAAACTACTACATGCCAAAACTACTACGCCCTCTTAGACCTGGATACAATGCATTTGGTTACAGTACTAACAAATGATTAAAGACAATGCCCACTGAAATATAACAATTCTAGGGACAAATGAATGCGTGATCAAATTTTTTCCTTCGCCGTAGGGCTCCTGTTAAGAAACTCGCAACCCCGAAACATATCAAAGGTGAGGACAACATTTGTAGATATATCAGGGCTGGCCTCACTTGTGCAAAGTTACAATGTTTTAAAAGTGGTAGAATGTATCTTGACCGAAGATCATTATAAAATCCACAGAAGAACATAAAGTGTAGGAGATCTTGGTCCAAGAAATCATAACAAGGGCAGGGCTTTAAAGCCCCAGGCTTCGAAAAACCCTTAGGAAGCATGAGGCACCAGTGAATACAGTTGAACCTAAATCTGCTTTAATGTACTACAACATACAAACAGAGGCATACACAAATGCACACATACTATTTGTGCTGCCTCTGTATGCAGACTGCTTTTTTGTTTGTCTCCTACGTCTGTGCCCTGTTCTTTATTCACAAGTCGCCCAGAGGAATAAGTCCATCACCACTGTTGGGAGTGATGCTTAGTGACATAGTTAGGCTCTTGTGGGTCCTAATGCAACCAAGAAAAAGAAGAACCCATGTCTCTCCAGTTGGCTAGTAAATGAAAGCCATAACTGAAGGTCAGTGGTCCCTTCAATATCAAGGGACTTGGTACCACTGCTCTTACAGCATTTAAGACAGCTACGCCCCTGATGAGGGCCATTGTTGTGAGGCTGGTTCGACACAACTTTATAATTGAAAATGAGCCTAACGTTTATCAAGCCTAGCCATTGGAGCCATTGTGAAACAAAGGGCCCGATTCACAAAGGTAAACTGAGATGAAAGTCTAACTTTACGACTTTTGGTATTCACAAAGGGCATTTACGAGTAGTAAAGTTAGACTTTTGTCTCAGTTAAACTTAAGTTTTGGTCTTAAGTTTGACTGGGACCAAAAATTTAAACTTAAGACCAAAACTTAAGTTTAACTGAGACAAAAGTCTAACTTTACTACTCGTAAATGCCCTTTGTGAATACCGGAAGTTGTAAAGTTAGACTTTCGTCTCAGTTTACTTCTGTGAATCTGGCCCAAAGTATTTCATTGGCTAAGTGACAAGTTTGGGCTGCGGATGATCAAACGTAGTGACACGAAGAGATTAGAAAGACTTCCATTTTGTGAAGTGAGAGATGTCAACGAACTGCGCAGAGGTTGACTGTGGCCTAGGAAATATACCAGTTGTTCTGAAAATGAACAAGGAATTTGCACTCAAAAGATCACAAATAAATTTATGACATTGCCCCTTGCTCTACCTCTACCCTCAGTTCCAACCCCCCATCCCAGTGCATTTTTCTCATATGTCATTCACCACAGTCGCTTCACCCCAATTAAACAGAAGATGGTAGCTCTCATCACAAAATGATCCCTTGATCCTAGTGAACATTGTTTTAAAAACCAGCAGAACATCCAAGGCAACGATTTATCTTAATCCCCTTGAAAGTGACATATCAAATTCTCTCAGAACGACAATCTTATATGGCATTCTTACCATATAAGAATATACTAGAATGCATTCTTGTGGTGAAGTTGAAGTTCATTGCTTTGCTGCCCATTCCTTTATAGCCCCCTTTTAAAGTAGCTGCAATTAATATTTACCTTCACCCCCCTGCTTTGTAATTCATTTTGAAAGTTTCTTCTATTTTCTGTAGGGATTGAATGATTTATCTTACTTTGATGTATTTTTCTAATGCACCGAAGGCCGAATAGGCAGAAGAGAGTTAAATAAAATAGTGTTAGAGCTCCACAGGCGGGATCCCTTTGAATAAAACAAAAAGTGCAATAAAACAAAACATGCAGAAATATTACGCAAAAAATACATTAAGAGTAGATTAAAATCAATGAAGCGGGCAAGAAGTCATGACCAATACTGTGTCACTGAAGAGACTGCAGAACACAGTAAGAGATTGACACACAACCTCCAGGGCAATGTCTATGGAACAAGCTAGAGGAAGCAAAGAGCAGCCATTCACAGGGTGAGTTTTTCTATTTTTTAATCATTTTATTTTGGAGTTTTGTAAAGCTCTGCTTACTATCAGAAGTCAGGCTCAGAGTGCATAAAATACAGTTTTGGGAAGTACTGAACAACTTACACCATTTGTATGTTACAGCATGAAACAACCATGCTTATTTTTTATAAACATATTTTTTATTGTTTTCGGTACTTCTTAAAACAAGTTGCATTAAAACTAATACAAGGCTCCCAGTGGGGCTTAAAGTTATTATAAGCATAGCAATGACAGTACGAGGAGCCCCATACAGCAATATGAACATAATCCTCTTGGGAACTTTTTTATGTTGAGTCAATATCCCCCATTCAAACCATTTGTTCCATATTTTGGCATGCTTAGGCGGACAACCTTGTGCCTCGTACATTGGCTTCTCTTGCTGGGCACACCGGTCCACCCTCCTATTCCACAGTGATAGCGTAGGGGGCCTGGAAGACTTCCATTGAGCTGGGATGTCCAGTTTGGCCACCAACAAGGCTGTCCCCAATAGTTCCCGGTCCGCCCGGCTCCCCCTACCCAATCCAGTACCCCCAGCCATATCACTAATGGGTAGAGCTCAAGCTCTAGACTCAGGACCAGGAAGAGTTAAGTGACCACTCTTCTCCAGTACCACTGTAAGTAATCACACGACCATGTCATATGGAAAAAAATCAGTGGGTGCCTGGGAGCAGTCAAAACATGATGGACTGGGAAGTAATTTTGCTCGGTACAGCCTGTCGGGGGAAAGGTACACACAGTGTAGATAGTAGGTCTGTACCAAGTGCAACCCTGATGATATGATCAGCACCCTAGGGGCCATCAAGGCATCTCTCCAATCTGCATCTTCTAATGGGCCAAGCCAACCCTCCCAGCATGTTTTGAGTGTTGTTAAAATGTCTGGGGCATTAATGATAAGTGTACAATATATTTGGGATACTCCCCCTTTGCCCACTGCTCCCATCATAATCTTTGCTTCCAGTGGACTAAAGTCTGGAATCGATGTGTCTGGGGGATCATGCACGGGAAGCACATGTCGTAATTGTAGGTATTTGTGGAATTGTGTTCCAGACAGGGAGTACGTTTGTTGAAGTTCTTGAAAGGAGGCCATGTGGGAACCCCTCTAGATATCTCCAGGAGTGTGATGGCTTCCCAGCGGGTAAACCCTTCTAGGAATGCTGTCTCCCTCAGCCACCTGCCATGCCATAAGGGAATTTGTGCGTAAGTTTGGACCACCATCCTGTGTACCGGTGGGCTGCCCAACATGCTCCAAACACCAGCCGGGTTACCTCGGGGAGCGTAGAAAGAACTGTGTCTCTGTATAACATTGCGAGGATTCGGATGAAGTCCAGCCTGTTCAGTTCTAGCTTGTAGGCTGAATCAGACCAACCACCACTCAGCCACTCATTAATGACCAGTAAGTGCGACGCCAGGTAATATAAGTATAAGTTGGACACACCCATTCCACCAATATAAGGGGCACGCTGACACGTCCCAAATGCTAGTCACGGTCGTGAGTTGTGCCATAGAAATGTGATCATCACCAAATCCATTTCACGAAACCAGCATTGAGGAATCAGGTGGGGGAAGTTTGGTAGGAGATATAGGAAGCTTGGTAGTATCATCATTTTGTACAATGCTATCCTCCCCATTACATTCAATGGGAGCATTTGCCATCTCTTAAGATCTTCCTTACTCTTGCGAACAAGCAGGGTAATATTGAGGGACCACGTCAGTTGGGGATTTAGGACCACCCTTATGCCTAAGTACCAAAAGCTGAGGCGGCAGATAGGGATGGTTTTCTGCCAGTCTACATGCTTGTGAGGTCGCCAGTGGGACCAACACCGATTTGGCTGGATTGACAGTTAGTCCTGAGGCCTCTGCAAAGAGCGGTAAGATCGGAAGACATCGGGGGCCACTGGAGGCCGGGTCTGCTAGATATAAAAGAACATCGTCTGCGGTCCTCATGTCCCTGGGTCTATTCCTACCCTCAAATCTGTGCATCGCATCGTATGAGTCTCACTAAGGGTTCAATTGGTAGCGTGAAAAGGAGGGAGGATAGGGGACATCCCTAACAAGTTCCTCGCCGTATGGGTGTAGGAGAGTAGGATCTGCCTCTTATGTTGCCCCCACTTTTTTTCAGATGTTTACACTGGTTTCTGGCTATAGTCAGGCTGGGACCCTGCCAATCAGGGCCCCAGCCTCTCTGTTCTCTCTAAACGACTTGGAGTGCACTCTAGGTGCACTAGTGATTGGATACTGTGGTACCTTATGAGTCCCTAGTATATGGTACCTTAGGTGCCAAGGGCATAGGTACTTCACAGGCCTACCAGGGGCTGAAGCATGTATTATGCCACCCCTGGGAAGCAGACTAAATCTGACACCACAGGTCTGCTACTGCAGCCTGGGTAAGGAGGTGCATGCACCCCTTACTGTGATGTAGCCTACCTATATCACTACATAGATACACACATATAAACCTATAAGTCACTCCTATGGCAGGCCTTATCAATCCTGAAGGCAGAGTGCTTGGTTCCTATGTGAGAGGGTGCCCCTGCATGAGCAGAGCCCCTCTGCAGCATTCGGAGACCCTTCTCTGATGCTGTTTGTAGTGCAGCCTGACCATATACTCTTAAGCGCATTATAACCTCGCGTTAAATGCTAACTTTGGGATGGCTGCACGGAAACATGTCGTGTTTGGTGTCAAACATCTTGGAATACTACCCCCGCCAGTTCTGGTGGGCGGGGGTAGCATTCCACCCTTCTAGAGGGATAGACATGTACCTACTGTGGAAATGCGGTAGAATCCTGAAGAGCCCTGGCATCACAAAATGGATGCCACCAGTCACAGACACTGGGCTGCCCGCCTGCTGATGACCGAAACTCGCAGTGGAGGAAGCCCAACAAAAGGTATCCTGTCCCAGGAGGGTGTGACCACCTTCCAGACAGGGTTTAGTGTATTGGGGCTGGGTGGGTGCACTCCTAGAGTGCTTTGAAGTCCTGCACTGGGGAGCAGAAGGCTCCTCTGTGCATATGCCAGTTCAAACCAGCTCAGGGGCTACCTGCCCCTGCTCTGGCACGAAACTGGACAAAGGGAAGTGGGTGTAGCCACCCCTCCCCTGACCCTCCCATAGGTGGGGTCATAGAGCTAGTCCCTCCCTTCTTTTTAGTATAAGAGGGGGAACCTGTGCATTGCAACCCAGATACCCCTGGACCACGCTCTACAAGAAGAATCCCGGACCTTCGACGTTCCACTATCTTTGGAAGACTGAAGAATCTCCCTTGGAGTCAAGGAGTGACTCCCCTGCTTGGCAGGCACCAAAAACGACAACGACGGTCGCAAACTACGCCGCTCCCGCCGGAGCCCGAAGTCCCTGCAGCCCAGGAAGAGGATTTCCTGACTTCTCCAAGGCCATCGTGAGTCCCCAGTGAAGCTGAGGCAAGTGGACCCCACGAGCAATGAGGAACCGCAGGCCCTGGGTACTGTGCACTATTGTTGAGTGCAACCCCTTCACGACGTTCTACGAACTTGTGCTTTGGACCACGTGTGGTCCCAGCCTCTAACAGAGATCCCTCCCAAAATCAGAGGCCTACACCGTCCCGAGTGACCGTGGGCCCCTGTTGAGTGCATCCACCGGAGGCGTCTTTGCGATCCCTTGCCAACCGGCTTGTGGGTCCCCAGAAGACTTTCCAAAGAAACCAAAGGGCTCCCCTGGTTGCTCCAGGCCTGCTCTGACCTACCCTCGCTGGGTAAGTTCCACAGACCTTGCTGGTCTGCACCATTGACTTTTCCTTCCCCCCACAAGACTTGCTGCTACCAAGGCTTGTTGGCTCCAATCGGGTCGCCGACACCGCAGTCAGCTGCAGACTTCGTGGGACACGCTGAATCCAGCTCCTGGCCATCCTCGACGCCTCTTGGACCTCGTGGTCGAAGAGTCAAGACACCAGTGAACGACCTGAATCTGTCGACGACGGTGGGCATTCATCTTCCTTGCCCCGGGTCACTGCCAAGTGCCCTTGAACACTGTCCCCTCTGCTTTCAGGTCTTCCTCCTTCTGAATCCAGGCTTGGATTCCAACGGACACTTCTTCAGTCGCCGCAAGCAGCAAGTCTTCACTGGCTCCCATTGAAAACGACGCCGCGACCCGACACCAAAGGACACCTATGCACCCGGCTCCCCTGGGTGAGGTAACTTTAGCATTACGGTGCTCCTGTGGGTGTGGGCCCTAGAACTACTTACCCTGTAAGTGCCTTGCTTGCAGCTACCCTAGAAGTGCCCTAAAACTCTTATTTTCTAAGTGTGACAATTGCGCTGACTCGTACAGGGTTCGCGTCGGTGTTAGACACATCGCGTCCATCTCCCTTGCAACTCAATCTGTAACCGTGTCCTTCAACTCGTACTGAGTCCGATCGGTGGGTTCACCTCGAACACACAAGGGGCCTGTAACATTGAACTCTCAATTGCGCTGACTCGTACAAGGTTCGCGTCTGTGTTAGACACAGCGCGTCCATCCCCCTTGCAACTCAATCTGTAACCGCGTCCTTCGACTCGTACAAGGACCGATCGGTGTGTTCGCCTCGAACACGCAAGGGACCTTTAACATTGAAATCTCAATCGCGTCTGTTCGCATAGACTCGCACAGGACTCGCACCGGTGCCAGGACACCGCGTCCGTCCCCTGTGGGTCTCCTACAACTACCTGGGGTGGTTCTTGGGGGTCCCTCGATTCTAGATGCCCTAGACCTAGGTCTAGCCAAACTAAGATTGTGATATTGGATTGTGCTAACTTATTTTTGATAACCTTTGATTTGTACATATGTTCCTGACTTCTAATCTCATAAAGAGATTAGTAGAGAGTTGTTTATTAATAAATACATATATATATATTTTTTTTTTTGGAGTTTTATATAGCGCGAACTAGACCCGAGACATCGGGTATCAGAGCGCTTTACATGAGCACCAGTTTCGTTACAGAAGGACACATTCATTTTTGTTAGGCACGGGGAGATTAAGTGATTTGCCCAGAATCACAGGATGTTAAGCTTCGTTGCGAGACGCGAACCCGGTTCCCCAGCTTCAAAGTCGACCGCTCTAGCCGTAAGGCTACATCCTCTCCCCATTTGATATATATGCCTGTGTGGTGTCTTTTCATTTGGTGATTCAAGAGATTGTGTGGTAAAACAAGCTGCTTTACATTCCTCCAAGACTTAGCCTGAAGGCTGCTCTCCACAGCTACCACTAGGATAGCTTTCTATAAAGGTTGTCTTAAACCTACCAACCATAAGAGTCGAATTGTTCTGGTGCAAGGTGTCCACTTTAACTAGTGAACAGCATATACCAGGCCAACTTCTCACATTGGTGGCAGCGTGTGGGATTCCAGCTTGCTATTGTTTTACCAGAAAATCTATATTTGAATTACTAACTGAAAACCACTATAGGTACTCAAGGTACATATAAAATCAAGCTTAGTATCAATAAGTTCTACTGAACTTAGAGCTGTGTGCAAAAGGAATAGCACACCCTTTCTACAGCTCAAGATAGTATCAGTAGGCCACAAACTAGTGTGGGTAGTACAACACTGCACAACACTAGAATGTCCTCAAGGGATGGACCCAGTGGATCCACCCAGCTTCAGTATAAGGACATGACTTTCTGTGACTTGAAAGCCATGTGTGCTGAGAGGCACCTGAAGATAGGACAGAGTCCCTCCACACTACACTTGATAGATCTGCTAACAGCAGATGACCTTAGATTAGCTCTAGGAGCTAAGGGGTCTGGATCAGTGGGTGGGTCAGTCATAGTGTCTGGGTCAGATGATGAACATCAGGATGACCAGGACTCTGTGATTGTACGGCCAGGCCCAAAGGGGTCTGAACAAGACAGAGGCATTCTCCCTAAGAGAACTGACATAGTGGAAGACAGGCACAGGTCCCTTTCCAGGGAATCTGAGCACTCCATTCACTCTGGCAGAGAAACTGTCTACCAGAGGAACTCCTTCTTCCCAAGAAGAGAGACCTCCTCTGAAAGGATGTACAAACTGCTGCAGTATGAGGAAGCAAGATTTGCCCTCAAAACCAAGCAGTTGGCATTAGACAAAGAAGCCTTTGAGTTCCAGAGAGCTTCTAGAAGAGAGGGGTTAGAACCCCCTGGTGGCAGCAACAGTGTCCCTAGAGGCAGAGAAAATATTCCAGACCATAGGAACCTGAGCAAGGTTGTTCCTCCCTACCAGAGTGGGGATGATATCCACAAGTGGATAACTGCTATGGAAAGGGCCTGTAGAGTACAACAGGTCCCCCAAAAGCAGTGGGCAGCAATCTTGTGGCTCTCCTTTTCAGATAAAGGTAGAGACAAGCTCCTCACTGTTAGAGAAGAGGATGCTGATGACTATGAAGTCCTGAAGAGTGCACTGATAGATGGGTTTGGCTTAACCACTGAGCAGTACAGGTTGAAGTTCAGAGACACCCAGAAGGCACAGACTCAGGACTGGACTGACTTTGTAGATTGTGCAACCAAGGCTCTGGAGGGTTGGCTGGTTGGCAGTAGGGTTACTGATTTCAAGGGATTGTATAATCTAATGATGAGAGAACAGATCCTTAATAATTGCCAGAACCAGTTGTTGCATCAATACCTGGTAGACTCAGATCTGACCTCTCCCAAAGAATTGGGAAAGAAGGCAGACAAGTGGGTCAGAACCAGGGTGAGGCAGAAAACCCAGAACCAAGGGGGTGACACAAAGAAGCAGGATTCTAAGGGCTCTGAGAAAAGTGGGGATAAGTCAAAAGGCCAGAAGTCTTCACAAGGGCCCCAAAAATCTGCATCTGGTGGGGAGTCACAATCCAACAAGGGAAAAGGCCAAAAGAAGCCCTGGTGCAAATTCTGTAAACAGAAAGGGCACTGGACTTCTGATTGCAACAAGTCCAAAGACCAAACCACCACCACTCCTGCCCCTAAGGCAACTGTTCCCCCTAGTTCAGCTACTGGTGGAGGTGGTACTCAGAAAAAGGGTGTAGTAGGGTTGACCCTGCGTTCTGAAGTGGGCTCTGGCCTAGTCAGAGAACCCACTCAGGCAATGCTGATTTGTGATGGAGACATTGAAATGTCCTTCCTAGTGAGCCCCAGTAATCTGGGCAAATACAAACAGCAGCCTGTAATAAATGGCAAACAGGCTTTGGCATTTAGGGACACAAGTGCTAGTGTCACCATGGTGGCAGAGGATCTTGTGGACCCTGGACAGATCATCCTGGGTGAAATGTACCAGGTGACCAATGCAAGCAATGCCAAGACCAACCATAGACTGGCAGTTGTGAATTTCTCCTGGGGAGGGGTAACTGGCCTCAAGAAGGTTGTAGTCAGTGCAGACCTCCCTGTAGAATGTCTATTGGGCAATGATCTAGAGACTTCAGCCTGGTCTGAAGTAGAGTTATGGACTCATGCTGAGATGTTGGGCATCCCTGCAGAGGTATTTGCTGTGACCAGGTCACAAGCCAAAATGCATGACGCTGAACCAGCTCTGGATCCTGAAACTATGGACCAGATGCTTCCCAAGAAGAGGAGCAGTAGGGTTAAGGCAGTGCCTTCCCCTCTGTCTCAGATCACAGATTCCCCTCTTGAGGGAGGAGAAGCAGACCCTGAAGAAGGAACTGCCCAAGAGGAACTTGAGCCTGATCAGGTTGAGTTCTTGGGGGCAGGGGGCCCTTCTAGGGAAGATCTGAGGGAGGAGCAACAGTGCTGCCCCTCTCTTGAACCCCTCAGACAGCAGGCTGCTGCTGAGGCTGCTGGGAGTGCTAGTGGGTCCCATAAAGTTTATTGGGATGAGGGACTCCTATATTCTGAGGGTAGAGATCCAGCCCCTGGAGCCATCAGGAGGTTGGTAATACCTCAGACGTTTAGGGGGTTCCTCTTGACCCTAGCACATGACATCCCTTTGGCAGGTCACTTGGGCCAAAACAAGACCTGGGACAGTCTTGTTCCACATTTTCATTGGCCACATATGTCAGAGGACACAAAGGAGTTGTGTCGCTCCTGTGTCACCTGCCAAGCCAGTGGCAAGGCAGGTGGCACAACAAAGGCCCCCCTGATACCACTACCTGTGGTGGGGGTACCCTTTGAAAGGGTAGGGATTGACATTGTTGGTCCCCTTGACCCTCAAACTGCATCTGGGCACAGATTTATCCTGGTGGTAGTGGATCATGCCACCAGGTACCCAGAGGCAATTCCCCTGAGGACCACCACAGCCCCTGTGGTGGCAAGAGCCCTCATTGGAGTCTTCTCCAGAGTGGGTTTCCCAAAGGAGGTCATTTCTGACAGAGGTACCAACTTCATGTCAGGATATTTGGAGGCAATGTGGAACGAGTGTGGTGTCACTTATAAGTTCACCACCCCCTATCACCCACAATGCAATGGTTTAGTTGAACGCTTCAACAAAACCCTTAAGGGAATGATTAAAGGACTCCCAGAGAAGCTTAGGCGGAAATGGGACCTTCTTCTTCCCTGCCTGTTGTTTGCATACAGAGAGGTTCCACAGAAGGGGGTTGGTTACAGCCCATTTGAGCTTCTGTTTGGGCATCCTGTGAGAGGTCCATTGTGTTTGGTAAAGAGGGCTGGGAGTTACCTCTCAAGCCCCCAAACAAGATGTGATGGACTATGTACTTGGTCTCCGCTCCCGGATGGCTGAGTACATGAAAAAGGCAACCAAAAACCTCGAGGCCAGCCAAGAATTACAAAAGCTTGGCATGACCAAAGGCTGTGCTGACTGTATACCAGCCAGGACATAAAGTGTGGGTGTTGGAGCCTGTGGCCCCAGCCGCCCTCCAAGACAAGTGGAGTGGCCCCCATATAATAGTTGAACTGAAGGGAGAAGTCACCTATCTGGTGAATATTGGAACTCCCAGGAGCCCCCTGAGGGTGCTCCATGTCAACAGATTAAAACCATATGTTGACAGGGCTGACATGGGCTTGCTCATGGCAACTGATGAGGAACAGGAGGAGGAGAGTGACCCTCTCCCTGACCTGCTCTCGCAGAACCCTGATGATGGGTCAGTAGATGGTGTTGCTTTGGCAAGCAGCCTCACTGACCATCAGCAAACTGAGTGCAGACAAGTTCTGCAACAGTACAAACATATGTTTAGCCTGACCCCTAGTCAGACTTCCTGGTGCACCCATGAGGTGGACACTGGAGACAGTCTGCCTGTCAAGAGTAAAATCTACAGGCAACCTGACCATGTCAGGGACTGTATCAGGACTGAAGTCCAGAAGATGTTGGAGTTAGGTGTGATTGAGCCTTCAGATAGCCCATGGGCTAGCCCAGTAGTCCTAGTACCCAAGCCTCATACCCAGGGTGGTAAGAAAGAAATGAGGTTTTGTGTAGACTACAGAGGCCTCAATGCAGTCACTAGGACTGATGCCTATCCCATACCAAGGGCAGATGAGCTGATTGATACTTTGGCCTCAGCCAAGTATCTAAGTACATTTGACCTAACAGCTGGCTACTGGCAGATCAGGTTAGCTGATGATGCAAAAGCCAAAACAGCATTTTCGACCCCTGGTGGGCACTACCACTTTGTGGTGATGCCCTTTGGATTGAAAAATGCACCTGCCACTTTTCAGAGGTTGGTGAATAAAGTTCTGGCAGGGATGGAAACTTATTGCTCAGCTTATCTAGATGATATTGCTGTCTTTAGTTCCTCCTGGCAGGATCACCTGGTCCACCTCAGAAATGTTTTAGAGGCTCTGCAGAAAGCAGGCCTCACTATCAAGGCCACTAAGTGCCAGATAGGGCAGAGTCAGGTTGTGTACCTGGGCCACCTTGTGGGTGGAGGCCAGGTTCAGCCTTTACAGAGCAAAATCCAACCCATAATGGAATGGGTTGCTCCCACTACCCAGACACAGGTGAGAGCCTTCTTATGCCTGACTGGGTACTATAGGAGGTTTGTGAAGGGATATGGATCTATAGTGACCCCCTTGAATGATCTAACCTCAAAGAAAATGCCAAAAAAGGTTCAGTGGACAGCTAGCTGTCAGAAGGCATTTGAAGACCTAAAGCAGGCCATGTGCACTGCCCCCATCTTACAGAGTCCAGACTACACCAAAAAGTTCATTGTCCAAACAGATGCTTCTGAGCTGGGTGTGGGAGCTGTACTGTCTCAACTGAACGATGAAGGTCAAGACCAGCCAGTAGCTTTCATTAGCAGAAGGCTGACCCCTAGAGAGAAACGTTGGTCAGCTATAGAGAGGGAGGCCTTTGCTGTGGTGTGGGCCCTGAAGAAGCTGAGGCCATACTTGTTTGGCACTCACTTCCTATGGCTTAAACAGATGAAAGGTGAAAACCCAAAACTTTTGAGGTGGTCCATTTCCCTACAAGGGATGGACTATACAGTGGAACATAGACCTGGGACCCAACATGCCAATGCAGATGGACTCTCAAGGTATTTCCACTTAGAACACGAAGACTCAACTGGTCAAGGTTAGTTTAGTGTCCCTGCGTTTGGGGGGGATTGTGTAGGAGAGTAGGATCTGCCTCTTATGTTGCCCCCAATTTTTTTCTGATGTTTACACTGGTTTCTGGCTATAGTCAGGCTGGGACCCTGCCAATCAGGGCCCCAGCCTCTCTGTTCTCTCTAAACGACTTGGAGTGCACTCTAGGTGCACTAGTGATTGGATACTGTAATACCTTATGAGTCCCTAGTATATGGTACCTTAGGTGCCAAGGGCATAGGTACTTCACAGGCCTACCAGGGGCTGAAGCATGTATTATGCCACCCCTGGGAAGCAGACTAAATCTGACACCACAGGTCTGCTACTGCAGCCTGGGTAAGGAGGTGCATGCACCCCTTACTGTGATATAGGCTACCTATATCACTACATAGATACACACATATAAACCTATAAGTCACTCCTATGGCAGGCCTTATCAATCCTGAAGGCAGAGTACTTGGTTCCTATGTGAAAGGGTGCCCCTGCATGAGCAGAGCCCCTCTGCAGCATTCGGAGACCCTTCTCTGATGCTGTTTGTAGTGCAGCCTGACCATATACTCTTAAGCGCATTAGAACCTCGCGTTAAATGCTAACTTTGGGATGGCTGCACGGAAACATGTTGTGTTTGGTGTCAAACATCTTGGAATACTACCCCCCCCCACCAGTTCTGGCGGCGGGGGTACCATTCCACCCTTCTAGAGGGATAGACATGTACCTACTGTGGAAACGCGGTAGAATCCTGAAGAGCCCTGGCATCACAAAATGGATGCCACCAGTCACAGACACTGGGCTGCCCTCCTGCTGATGACCGAAACTCGCAGTGGAGGAAGCCCAACAAAAGGTATCCTGTCCCAGGAGGGTGTGACCACCTTCCAGACAGGGTTTAGTGTATTGGGGCTGGGTGGGTGCACTCCTAGAGTGCTTTGAAGTCCTGCACTGGGGGAGCAGAAGGCTCCTCTGTGCATATGCCAGTTCAAACCAGCTCAGGGGCTACCTGCCCCTGCTCTGGCGCGAAACTGGACAAAGGGAAGTGGGTGTAGCCACCCCCTCCCCTGACCCTCCCATAAGTCGGGTCATAGAGCTAGTCCCTCCCTTCTTTTTAGTATAAGAGGGGGAACCTGTGCATTGCAACCCAGATACCCCTGGACGACGCTCTACAAGAAGAATCCCGGACCTTCGACGTTCCACTACCTTTGGAAGACTGAAGAATCTCCCTTGGAGTCAAGGAGTGACTCCCCTGCTTGGCAGGCACCAAAAACGACAACGACGGTCACAAACTACACCGCTCCCGCCGGAGCCCGAAGTCCCTGCAGCCCAGGAAGAGGATTTCCTGACTTCTCCAAGGCCATCGTGAGTCCCCAGCGAAGCTGAGGCAAGTGGACCCCACGAGCAAATAGGAACCGCAGGCCCTGGGTACCGTGCACTATTGTCGAGTGCAACCCCTTCACGACGTTCTACGAACTTGTGCTTTGGACCACGTGTGGTCCCAGCCTCTAACAGAGATCCCTCCCAAAATCAGAGGCCTACACCATCCCGAGTGACCGTGGGCCCCTGATGAGTGCATCCGCCGGAGGCGTCTTCGCGATCCCTTGCTAGCCGGCTTGTGGGTCCCCAGAAGACTTTCCAAAGAAACCAAAGGTTGCTCCAGGCCTGCCCTGACCTACCCTCGCTGGGTAAGTTCCACAGACCTTGCTGGTCTGCACCATTGACTTTTCCTTCCCCCCACGAGACTTGCTGCTACCAAGGCTTGTTGGCTCCAATCGGGTCGCCGACACCGCAGTAGGCTGCAGACTTCGTGGGACACGCTGAATCCAGCTCCTGGCCGTCCTCGACGCCTCCTGGACCTCGTGGTCGAAGAGTCAAGACACCAGTGAACGACCTGAATCTGTCGACGACGGTGGGCATTCATCTTCCTTGCCCCGGGTCACTGCCAAGTGCCCTTGAACACTGTCCCCTCTGCTTTCAGGTCTTCCTCCTTCTGAATCCAGGCTTGGATTCCAACGGACACTTCTTCAGTCGCCGCAAGCAGCAAGTCTTCACTGGCTCCCATTGAAAATGACGCCGCGACCCGACACCAAAGGACACCTATGCACCCGGCTCCCCTGGGTGAGGTAACTTTAGCATTACGGTGCTCCTGTGGGTGTGGGCCCTAGAACTACTTACCCTGTAAGTGCCTTGCTTGTAGCTACCCTAGAAGTGCCCTAAAACTCTTATTTTCTAAGTGCGACAATTGCGCTGACTCGTACAGGGTTCGCGTCGGTGTTAGACACATCGCGTCCATCTCCCTTGTAGCTCTATCTGTAACCGTGTCCTTCGACTCGTACTGAGTCCGATCGGTGGGTTCACCTCGAACACACAAGGGGCCTGTAACATTGAACTCTCAATTGCGCTGACTCGTACAAGGTTCGCGTCTGTGTTAGACACAGCGCGTCCATCCCCCTTGCAACTCAATCTGTAACCGCGTCCTTCGACTCGTACAAGGACCGTTCGGTGTGTTCGCCTCGAACACGCAAGGGACCTTTAACATTGAAATCTCAATCGCGTCTGTTCGCATAGACTCGCACAGGACTCGCACCGGTGCCAGGACACCGCGTCCGTCCCCTGTGGGTCTCCTACAACTACCTGGGGTGGTTCTTGGGGGTACCTCGATTCTAGATGCCCTAGACCTAGGTCTAGCCAAACTAAGATTGTGATATTGGATTGTGCTAACTTATTTTTGATAACCTTTGATTTGTACATATGTTCCTGACTTCTAATCTCATAAAGAGATTAGTAGAGAGTTGTTTATTAATAAATACATATATATTTGATATATATGCCTGTGTGGTGTCTTTTCATTTGGTGATTCAAGAGATTGTGTGGTAAAACAAGCTGCTTTACATTCCTCCAAGACTTAGCCTGAAGGCTGCTCTCCACAGCTACCACTAGGATAGCTTTCTATAAAGGTTGTCTTAAACCTACCAACCATAAGAGTCGAATTGTTCTGGTGCAAGGTGTCCACTTTAACTAGTGAACAGCATACACCAGGCCAACTTCTCACAATGGGGAATTCATCAGAGGCCATACCATTGACCTGGACTCTGGCAGTGGGATTAAAGTAAAGAACCCTAACCAGGTTTCGGAACCGGGGTCCAAAGCCCGCTCTGTTGAGTACTTTGGTCAAATACCCCCAGTCTACGGTATCGAATACTTTTTCGAAATCTACTAAAAGCAGAGCCAAGGGATGCGGTAAGAGGTGGCAGTGCGTGAGCGCCATGGGGAGACGCCGTAGACAATGCCTCGTGCTCCTCGCGAGCATAAAGCCAAACTGATCAGGGTGAATGAGGCACCAAAGGACTTCCCCATTGATAAGGGAGATGGGACAGTAGTCAGCGCAAGACACCGAAGGAGGGTGTGATCATAACCCGATCTCCCTCCTTGGGAAAGGACTCAACCTCCATCGTCTCTTTATATAGATCTAGGAGGTGGGGGGCCCATCGAGCCGGGTGTTTTTCCCGCTGGCATCTACGATAAAGCCTCACCTATCTCCTCTAAGGTAATGGGATTGTCTAGTGCACGACTTTCAGCATCTGAAAGACAGGGCAGCGGCACCTCATCCAAGAGAGGTGCCCCTATTTCACCCACTGGGCGTGGAGAAGCCGTGTAAAGTGACAAATAGTAATCTGCAAATGCTTGAGCAATGTCGGGGAGGCACGGTGAGTGCAGCCTGCATCATCAATGATTTCCGGGATGATCCGACTTGCTAATGGCTGGGATGCCAGCCAGCATAATAATTTCCCATTTTTGTCCCCCCACCCGTAGACCTGTGCCGTGGAAGCCCGCCAAATTTGCTTTGAACGCTTCTAAGGAGAGAAGTCTAATCTCTTCCCGAACCAGTGTCAGTTGCCTATTGGTGCCATCAGCGGAACTATTGGCAAGCTGCCTTTATAGTTGAAGCGCTTTAGTTTCCAATTATGTGATACGAAGGTTTTGCTTTCGCTCAGTTTGTCTGAGGATGTTCCTGGCATGACCTCGAACGGTAGCCTTGCATGCCGCCCAGAGGATACCTGGTGATTGCACTGATCCAGTGTTAAGCTGAAAATAGTTTCTGACTTCCTTTCCCACTGCTTGGCCATATGTCTTATCCTGGAGATACCAAGCATTAAGCCGCCACATTAGCCGGCAATGTGTATCAGGGTGACCGATTTGAAGCAGTATTGGAGCGTTGTCGGAAATTCCACGGGGAAGTATCTGAATGTGAGAAACTAGAAGAGCAACTGGAGCTGGTGTGAAAATCATGTCAATGTGGGCATGTGTGTGGTGTGCGGCTGAAGTATGTGTGTATTGCTGTTGCCGAGGGCTTCAGACCCTCCATACATCGCACAGACATAATTTGGTTCCCCATTTTTGCAATGATCGGACGCGGGTGTGACTGTGTTCTGAAATGGGGCCCATAGAATCCATTGGGGTATCAAGGACCGCATTGAAATCCCCACCTATGAGGGTAAGGCCAGGTGGGATCCCAGCCACCTCGTCAATGAGTGGTCAGTAAGGAGTACGGTGCCACCGGGGGAGCTTAGACACATAAGAGGTTTAGTGAACAGCTTTCTATAGAGCCTGTTAGAGCAAGATACCGGCCTTGGGGGTCAAATTGGGTTCTGGTCACCACCATAGGAAAGGAGCGTCTTAAGAGAATTGCCACACCCCAGGCCCCACTGACAAACCCAACATGATGGGCCCTGTCGTACCCTTGTCGTGCAAGAAATGGGCAAGTGGGCCCCAAGAGGTGGGTCTCTTGAAGCATTAAGATAGAGGGAAGAAATTGTTGAGTATAGCGCAACACTGCAGAACGTTTGATCTTGTCCAGGAGACCATTAAGCTTTCACAACATAACACTGTATGGAGTCATGGTGAGGCGTTAGGTGACAATATGAGCTCAAGCAGAGAGTCTACCGGCGAGCGTGCCGGAGGGGGCAGAGCATTGCAGGAGAGGATATTAAAGTATACGGGGCCCGCTACTATTTCCGTAATGGCAGGTCAGTGCGACAACCTAAGGAAGAAAAAAGGCATAAACAAACAGTAAAACAGTAACATTCATGCATATTGTATGCAGACCCATGTTCCCCCCTCAATCCCCCCACCTTATACGTCCCCCCGAGAAGCATCTGTCGGCCTGGAACAGGTATCCAAACTGGGACTCAACAAAAGGAAAGGAAAAACAGTGTGGTATGGTGGACCCCTCCAGGTAATAGGACCAATTCAGCATGACACCTACAGCTATGTGAGCATAATTTGGAACATTCACCAACAGTTTACAGAGACATCAGTATGTCGGCACCTCAGACCCAGCCATGGACAATGTCAAGTGATCGGTGAGGGAGTTCGGTTCAATCATTCTTCAGGCTGGGTACGTTCCTGTGGGGCCTTCCCGTCGATGACAGAGGACTCCAGTCTGCTAGAGTGCTGGGTTGCCGAAGACTCTGACTGTGGGGGGAGTGCCCTGGTCCCAGCAGTACGCCTTCGTGGGCGGGAGCGGGAGCGGGTGTGGGTCCTTTTCCGATGTCGGACCGTCTGCCACCCATTAGCCGCCGAGCGGCGGGAAGATGAAGCCGATGATCGATGTGGGTGACTCAGCTGTTTTTCCTCCACAAGACAGTCCCAGGCAGTTTCAGAGGTTTCGAAAAAATGGGATCTACCTTCATAGATAACTTTAAGTCGCTCAGGGAATAGTGGCATTTAGGACATCCGGAGATCTCTGAGCTTCTGCTTGATGGCTTTGTATGACCTGCTTTTTCTCTGGACTTCTCGGGTGTAGTCTGGGAAGATCTATATTTTAGAGTTTTGATAGTGGAGGTCCTTGGCGGTCCTTGCATTCCTCAAGATACAATCCCTGTCTTTGAAGTTGAGGAATTTCACTATCATGGGTCATTGTTGTGCACCTGGAGGAGGTTTAGGGGCAAGCGACCTGTGTGCCCGTTCCACGACAAACCAGGGTGAGAGTTTTTCTTTTGGCATCCGGGATTGAACCCAGTACTCCAGAAATGTAGATGGTTCTGGGCCCTCAACGCACATTGTTGCGTCTAGAACGGTTTTTGGCATCTTAGGCGTGATGATGGAGCTCCCCTGTGTGGGTAAGGAGGTGGGCCACTTTGGCTTTAAGGTCGGCGACTTCATCTTCCACAGTGGATAGACATCCCTCTGCTTCTGTAATATGGCCGGTGGCATTACGTAGATCTTGGCGAAGAAGCGCCACACCCACTTGGACCTCCCCAATCTTGGTTTCGATGACTGCCTGCAAGGCATGAATGGCCTGAAGAATCCTGTCTAGGCCACCTTCAATTGTAGTGCTGTCGTCGTCTCTCCTCCAGCTTGGGTTGCTGTTGTTGTGTACTGACCAATATGTGGTTGGGATGTAGGCAGTTTCATGGGTTTGTCTTTCCCCATTTTCTGAAGGAGTAGGGCTATGATCCAGTCCAGAGCTTACCCCACTTGATGGGGTTTCACAGCAGCACGAGTGGCTAAGCAGTTACCCCTCCATCCACGCCAGTCTGAAATGGGGAGCAGCAGCGAAGGAGGAGCCAGTTTCTCAGGAGAAACATGCATCCAATGAATTACCGCACAGCAGGTTTATGAGTGAGCCGGAAAACGAGACTCCCGGCTAGCTGTTCCACGAAGCCCTAGACTTGGGATATAATGTCGTAGTGGCACTGCAACTGGCCCTGACTTCAAGTGCCCTCAGAGAAGAGAAAAGAACTCTGGCCTCAGTCCCTAAGGAGAGTTCAGGTCCCAGGGCAACATAACCCTGCGCAGATCACCCAGGCAGGAGTATTGGTAACTGGAGACGGGAGAAAGAAGGATATCCACCTTCCCGCCCCTGGGACCGGTGCCATCTCAACCAGTCTGGGCCTGGTGGGGTGAGAGGCACAGCAGGAGAGACCCACTTCAGGCATCAACAGATCCGAGGTCGCAGCTCCCTAGGTATTGGCCCACTAGGTTTGCAGGTAGGGAGAGTAGCAATGTCTATGCTGGTGCAGCGTTGGAAAATTGCAGGAGTTTCTTCACAGGGCAGGCCGGGCCTAATCACTCGCTCTGTCAGGGAGCCGATGCGGCTCTGCGTCTGCAGCTGAAGTCACGCACGTCTATAGGCAGCGGGTCTAGCGCCCCAGGACCCACTATTTACAGCAGACGGTGGGAAGAGGGCTTGGTGTAGGTCACTCGTCCTCCCGGGCGGTGCAGGCCTCAATGGTGCACCGTGCCCGCGCGCGCTTGTTCACCGGGGCAGCAACACTCACCTGGGGTTGCTGTGTGGCTCGGCCGCGGTGTAGTCCACTTTTTTGGGTGGGCTGGCTCCCGACTTCCCGTTGCAGCCACCTCTCCCTTGGCTCGCCGCACCCACTCCCAGTAGCGGCTGGAGCAATCAGGGCCCAGCTGGGGTCGCCATCTTGTGGGCCGGGACCGCCCACCACTCCATAATCAAGGATTTCAGCATTGTACGTGCCAACAAAGGGTTCCAGCCAACTGGGGCAGCTGTGGAAGGCCATTGCAGTCCTTTGTTCAACCGGATGATGTTAGGGTTTGCTGGTGATGGAGGCGGAGGCGGATGACGGGGGGTCTGGAGCACTCTTAGAGTGTGACCGCCATCTTGACGCCTCAAGCCATGCCCCGAAACAACCATGTTGATGCAAACATGGTGTAATACTTACTGCAACACAACTCCTTCAGGTCAAACTACACCATTCACCTAAAAGGCACAGCTCCCAGTTGGGTGTGTGTGTTAGACTGCAGTCTCTAGCCATGGGCATAACACAAAACCCTGTGGCGCAGGGGCTCCCACCCCTTCAGGGGCCTATTCAACCCTTCGGGTGTCCCCATTCAGGCCAGGGTCAATGAATATCAATGAGATATTATATTGGAGACTCAGGGGCTCCTCCTTACATTCTGTATGGGGGCCCCACCATTTTGCATTACGCCACTGTGTATAGCCCTGGCTGTCTGCCCTAAGCCCCACCATTTTGTGTTACGCGACTGTTTCTGGCTATTTGCCCTAAGTCATCCTAAACCAGCCCCGATGCTGAGGAAGCCCTGGCACTACAGACTTCCAGGGTTTTCGCCAGGGCCATGCCAAGCTGGACGCTCCAATTTCGATGGGAGCATTTGCAGACTGTAATCCACTCTTTACTGCTTAGCAGAATTAGGGGTATATTTACAAGAACTGACGCACCTCTGTTTTGCCGCAACGGTGTGCCAAACAATTTACCGCCGCGGTACAACAGAATCCAACGCCATGTTAGCGTCGTATTTACAATACGGCGCTCCATGGTGTTAGGAATAGGCCGGCTTCATAAAAACTGATTCTGTTGTGTGCACTATAGCGTTAAGAAATTTGACGCTAATGCTGAAAAAGTGACGTTTGGCCAATTAGCGTCTAGAAAATAGACGCAAGCCACCCTAGCGTCACTTTTGTGCACCTATCGGAAAAAAAAATACAAAAACGCTGCTATGTGGAAAAAAAACATTACGCTTACCTGAAAGCAGCCAGCAATGGAGCAGCCCAGGACAACAACCCCAGTACCAGCCAGGATGACCAGCCTGAGTCCCAGGGGAAGAGGAAGTGCAAGTTCAGTGCGGAGGAGAATGAGATCTTGATCATGGAGGAGATAGGCCACCAACACCAGCTCTTCGTCATCTCCAAAATGTCATTGGCGAGGCAGACCATAGTGGACAAGGTTAACAGTGTTGCCAAAGTCAAGAGGTCAGTGAGTGACTGTAAAAGGTGCTGGCATGATTGCAAGTGCAGGACAAAGGAGAAACTGGCAACCAATCTCAAGGCAGCATTGCAGACCGGAGGTGGTAGTCAAGCGTCCCAGGAGGAGCTGGATCTCTTGGAGTAGCAGGTGTCCTCTGTCATCTCCGAGAAGGAGTTGCAGGACAGGACAGTGCTGGCTATGATGAACTACAAAAGCGAATGGGTAAGTTGCAACAAGGGGCAATGTGGGCAACTAGGTCATGTTGTGCAGTGCAGGTAGCTATGTCCCAGTGTTTTGCGGCACTGTCTGCAGTCCAAAGGGTAGGATGCTGGATCATCTATAGTTGCAAATAGCATCAATGGAAGGCTTATGGGCATTTTGACAATATATTGGCATAGGGCAGCACCACAAGCTTCTAGCTGTGCTACCCTACGTAAAAAAAAGGGCATGAATGGACTATATGTACAGGATGTGGCACATTCCTGTCCTTTCTGCCAGCGCCGGTGCACAAACAGCAGACGTCTACCAAAGCAGGCACCCTTGCAACGTAGTGCAAGGGTACCTGCGCTGGTGCTAGCCAGCTGATTGTGCACCAGCATAGAGGAAAGCACAGGAATGTGGTGTATTGTTGTAACCACAGCGCATCCCAGAACTTTCCTAGTGAGACAGCATGACGCAGCAAGATGGTTTGTGGCGCTGCGCTGCACCACATTGTCATGAAATATGCCCCTCTGTCTCACCTGGCCCATGCACATTAACCGAGCCTGTAAATCCATAACATGGATTTGTTTTATCAGAGGAGAAACAACACACCTGTGGGGTGGGGGAGATGTGGGCCATGGGAAGTACCTACACATATGGGCATTTCAAGAGCCATGTCTATAGTAGCATATATATCAATCTACATTGCATGCAGCTGTCCTGGCATGCAAGGTCAGAACACACAGGTTTCAGCTGCCATGGTTGGGACCTCCTGAACTCCTCTCATCTACTAAATATGACTGGGTGTGGGGGTGAATGCAAGTGATATACACCAGAGGACCATTGGGCATATTTACAGTGAAATGACACAGGGAATCGATGCGAACAAATCTGCTACACCGAGCTGCGACATTTAAAAAATGCAGAGATGGGCTGTATTTACAGAAGTACGTGCAACCCCTGTGTTCACCCCTGCGCTGGTCCAAAAAGAACAGCCGTGCCCCAACACAGGCACCCTTGCACCATGGTGTAAGGGTGCCCACATTGGCGCTAGGCTGTTCTTTTAGCACCGACGCAGGGGTGAGCACGGAGGTGGCACATATTCATGTAAATAGAGCCCATCCCTTCCTGCACATAAACAATCAATAATGGTGTTTTGCTCCTTCTATGTGTGCTGCAGAATGCAGCATGCATTGAAAGAGCAAAAAACACGGAGGAAAAAAGTATTTATCTTTGTTTGGCCACTCTAAAGCCTCATTTTGAAAGACAGTGGGCCCGATTCACAAAAGTAATCTGAGACAAAATCCTAACTTTACGACTTTCGGTATTCACAAAAGGCATTTAGGAGTAGTAAAGTTAGTATTTTGACTTAAGTTTGTCTTAAGTTTTGGTCTTAAGACACAATCCTAACTTAAGTTAAACTTAAGTTAAACTTAAGTTAGGATTTTGTCTTAAATTTGTCTTAAGTTTTGGCCTTAAGACAAAATCCTAACTTAAGTTTAACTTAAGTTTAACTTACGTTTAACTTAAGTTAGGATATTGTCTTAAGACCAAAACTTAAGACAAACTTAAGACAAAATCCTAACTTTACTACTCCTAAATGCCTTTTGTGAATACCGAAAGTCGTAAAGTTAAGATTTTGTCTCAGATTACTTTTGTGAATCGGGCCCAGAGTTTGGCGCTGCCTCATATTTACGTTTACTTGCAAATCTGGGGCAGTGCCAAACAGCAAAGGGTGTTGCATGGGAACGCCTACTGCAACACACATAGGGGCATATTCACAAGGAGTTAACTCCGATTTATCTCCACCTTAACGCAGCAAAAGTGGAGATAGATTTAACACCCCATTCACAAGCTGGTGCAAACTGCAGACAACACCAGTATTCCCGCGATAACTGCCCCCAAATTTATCTCCACGGTGGACACCACCAACTAACACTAATGAGATGCAGAGTAGGCGTTCCCGTGCAAAATCACACGAGAAAACCACAACACCACATTCACAACGAACTGCCAGATCTGCGAAGCGCAGCAAAAACAGGGGATAAACCGCGGTAGCACCAGGGATTTTACACCTGCCTTTTGCTGGTGCTAAGCAGGACGACTACCCACAGCATGAAAGGGAGCCCAGCCAAGAGCCACACCTGAAGACCCACAGATGCCATGGAGGCAATGATCATGCAGCTCCGATACCCATGAGGGTCACAACACCCACCGCCACCACCCCCAGCCCCCCCGCCATATTTTTTTAATAACCTGGCAACCCCTCAGCATTCACCCGTGAATGCATTTCCATCTATCACTTGTAGGTGCTGGCTGGGAGGGTCTTTCAATAGAGCGGGGAAAGGGCCTCTGTTGACACAGCAGTCTTTCAGGCTGCATGCCAAATGTTAAATGAACCAGAAAAATGTCTCCTGCATCTGTTATTCACTTGACATCCTAACCCTCACATCCTAATATTTGTAGGGCCATGTTCGCAATGCGATATGGCCTGGGTTGAGAAAGGTGAGTTATCTGGCGCTGATGTGCCGATCCACAGCTATCGCCTGCTAACGCAGGAATAACTATCGCCATTGCGATGTTGTTGTTGCCTGTTTTCTCCGCCGTTCACTGTAATTATCGCCATGTAGCGCGGGCTTGTGAATACCACGCTATCACGGCGAAACAAATCGGGGTTAGGCAGTGCTAACTTTTCTGCTGATAAATTACTTTGGCGATAGTTATCGCACGTTCTTGTGAATATACCCCATAGTGCGCCCCTTTGATGCAGAAATCTGTGTCAAAGGGGACCATATTTATAAGGTGGCATTAAGACATGCAAATTGGCTTAGCGCCTCCTTGTGAACATGGAGCAGGGCTTTGTGCAAGCGAAGCATTGTAAGAAGTGACGCTCTGGTGGTGCAATGCCCTTGTAAGTATGCCCCCATGTGTGTCAAAACAAATGATGGTGTATGGCCCTGGTGGGCTCCTACTAGTGCAGTGCATAGTAGGTGCTTGCTGTGCATGTCGAACTGGCACTCTGTCTGAATGGGGAGACTTTGCTTTGCAAGGAGCTGGGAAGGGATGTGTGTCTTGCAAGGTAGCCTCACAAATACACATGCACTGCTGTGTCTGACTGGGTTACACTTGTGCAGCAGCTGGTTAGGGATGACAGACAACAGCCCATTGTGGTACTACATTCTACATGTCATGTGGACCTGGGTGAAGATGTAGTATGTGCCAGGAGGGAATATGGTCCAAAATTGTCTCACTGTGCCACATGTACAAGTTGGAGGATGTCATACAGGAAACTGTCAAGAGATAGGGAGAACTACTTAGTCACCACAAAGGATACGAGTCTGGGAAGGTCATAGGCTGAGGTGGATGGGCCCAATTGTCTCAGAAAACTGGGGGCATATTTACAAGGGCATTGCGCCACCGGAGGGTCACTTTTGAGGACACTTCAGTGGTGCAATGCCCTGATCCATGTTTACAAAGTGGTGTTAAGCCACTTTGCATGGCTTAACGCAGCTTTGTAGATATCGTATGCGTGCAATGGGGGTTGTTGTGGCCGTTCCACTGCAACACCCATTTCTTTTTGACGCTGCCCCAGATTTACAATGATGTGTAAATCTGAGGCAGCATCAAAAACGCCACTGAAAAGCAGGTGTTAGTTTGGCGCAACAAGGAGAAATATTTTTATTTCTCCTAGTTTTTGCTCTTTCGATGTGTGCTGCATTCTGCAGCACACATAGAATGAGCAAATCACCTTTCATGATTGTTTATGTGTAGGAAGGTGTCCATTCCTGCACATAAACAGTTTATGTGTAGGAAGGTGTCCCTTCCTGCTGATAAACAATCATCCCTGCAGCACAGACACCCTTGCACCATGGCTCAAGGGTGTCTGTGTTGGCGCTCAGCACCTTTTTTTAGCGCCAGCACAAGGGAAAACAGCCCAGCATACTTGTGAATACGGCACATCCCTGTGATTTTGAAATGACGCAGCGCGACGCTGCTAAATTGCTTGCAGTGCGGCGCTGCACCATTTCTATGTGAATATGTCCCCTGGTAGGTACATATCACCATTCCCAGCACTACGACCATTTGGGGTGCTGCGTGATACGTATCACTGTATAACAGCCTGCCATGTCAGTCAATTGGATATGGTCTTGCATAATGTAGGTATCGTAGGCACATGAGAGTCAATGTATAATCTGGGTCCCATCACTGTGTGGCAGTAAGTCGGCTGTCAGGACCAAATTAGGAACAGCCAGAGGAGGCATGTACACATACAAGTGCATGGGTCTGATTAAAACGATGTGTAACACCCTGCAGATAACCAGCTCTGGTCATGAGGAAATGGGTTGAACGTCAATGATCGTAATCTGACTAGTATGATAGGGCCCATCTACCCAGATCAGGCACACAGTGGTAATGAGAACAATGTTGAGATCCAGTCATCTGAAAGGGAAATACAGTGCAATTTGCAATCCATACCCTTGCGTAACAGGTGTCCTACGCATCAATGAGGAACTGAAAATAAAATGTATTGAACCTAGGTTGTCAACTGGGTAACTCATGTCAACATCTAAGAGAGATCAGCAATAGGATTTCTCCATCTCATTGCAGAGGATGAACCCTCGCCTCCTGGCCAGCACGCTGTTCCAAACTTCATCATTGATGGAAATGACACCTGCAAACCATCGTTCAGGACACCCTCCAAGAACTCCTGGACTACGTCAGAACACCATTCCCGGACATGGGGAGGGTCAACAGCGTCATTTGGTCTCCACATCCCCGCCTACCAACCACCTGCCACCCCACCCAGAACCCTGGACTCCGAGGACCCACAGATTACTTTCCAACGTACTGCAGTAGGAGTCCAGCGGGAGTTGGTAGAGCAGGCGCGGAAGGGGATGGATACCGTGGTGACCACCCTAGTGGGAGTCTGTGGTTGCCTCAGTCCCAATAGGGACAATACTGCCACCATCAGAGATACCTACTCTCTGCTCAGTGATGAGGCAGAGGCATGAACAAATGCTCTGCCAAAGTGGCACCAGCAAGGTGGCCAGTCAGTTGGGGGCAATGAGAACCATCTTGGAGTCCATGGAGCAGAAGCAGGACTTCCACTTTGCTGACATGGCGGCCTACCACCACGACATTGCTGCTGTGTTGGAAAACCAGCAGATCCTCCTCGCTGCTGTGCTGCCTCACTGCCTCATGTGTTGGCACAGATGAATGCTGCTGCAGGCATGGTATCCACATCTTCCACCCATGATGTGTGTGTGCCTCCCTAGGCTGCCGCACCTACAACATCCCCGTCACTGGAGACACCACACGCATCAGAGGAGGAAGATGTGTACTGCACCTCTGTCCAACGAAAAAGTGCCCGGTAGCATTTATCGGTGCCACATACCCAGTTTCTCCTTTGCCCTGTGCTTATGAACATGCCAGGGAACATCAGCTGCCACTGTCCTCATTTTGCTTTCGCTTTGTTCACCTTGACCATTTGTGGACTGTCAATGTGGCATATCCTCTCTAATGACATTGTGGTCATCCTCCTCACTGATGCACTCCTCTCCTCCACATGTCACATGACATGTTACCCCCATGGACTCTGTCTGGACATACACTGGCTCAAAACATCTTTTGGGGTTGTTGTCCTACGAACTGTACCTGTGAGCTGCATCATTATTTGCACATGTAAATAAATGCACTTAGTACAACCTGTGTGTTGTCTGTCTGTTGGAGTCTGGACCAAGTTGACCATTGACCATTCAGTAAGGCAAAGACACCAACTACTTGCCAAAGGGACATATGTTGTTTGGAGTCAGGGTCAATGCTAGGCAGTGAGAATGTAACATATTTGCTGAACCCTATGTGTGTGTTGACTAGCAAGTGGTTACTGAAGATTGCAAGCATGAATTGCGACAGGTGTCATGCAGTCAATGTTAATGGTAAATGAAGTCACACCACAAGTGCCGGGTCAACCCATGGATACTAGCAAGCAAACAACATTGGGCTGACAAGTAAACACAGCAAGTGTGAGTATGTACGAGGCAGCCATCAGTGTGTGAGTCCATAAACCTACAATTAGGGCGAATGTTTTGACCACAACATCCCTTCAAAGCTTGCCACGTGGTGTACCCACAAAGCGAAATCGTATGTGAATACATGTATTGCACTGTGTACCATTTCCATCACGACTGCCATGTGCACTGCTCAGCAATGTCTGTAGATAGATAAAGTAAAGCAGTGGCCAACCTGACAGATACCTGTCCATAGGTACGTCACCTACTCACACATGTTGCCAAACACTGTTAGCAAAGACAAATGCATGTACATAACATTACCTGAGCACACATACTAACTCCTACACAGTAAATCATGATGTAGACCTGAATGTGGCAAAAAACAATGACATTTAATGTCATCATAGAATTTAAAATTACTAACACTACCTAACCTACACTAACTCCTCTAACCTAAGCTACACTATCTTATCCTACAAACTATCTAAAAGTACCTTAAATTAATATACCTTATTCTACACATTTAGCACAACATGATAAACATCAACCTCCCCATCCCCTTTAACCCTTTAACTGCTGGGCCTCCCCCCCCCCCCCCAGTGCTGAGCCCTTTTTTGGCTATTTTGGGTAGTTCGCGCTTAGGCCTCTGTAACCTTTTGTCCACATAAGGTATCCACGCCAAATTTGTGTCCTTTTCTTCCAACATCATGGGGATTTTAAAGGTTAATGGATTTCCCTGGAAGGGACCCAGAAATTACCCAAAATACAGCTAAATTTTCATTTTTTGGTGAAAAATTGGGAAAAAGTGCTGGAGAAGAAAAGCGTCTGGTTTTTCCCCTGCAAATGGTATCAACAAAGCGTTTGAAGTGATAAAATCACAATCTTCACAGCTTTCAGGAACAGGCAGACTTTTGTTAGAAAACCAAAATTGTCTACACAGTTTTGCCATTTTAGTGGGACATAGCCTATTCTTTCTTTTTTTGTGTGCTTTCAACCTCCTTTCAGTTAGTGCTAGAAATTTATGTAAAACCAATAATGGAACCCTGGAAAGCTATACATTTCTGACAAGTAGACACAATTCGGAATTCAGCAAGGGGTCATTTGTGTAGATCCTTCAAGGTGTTCCTACAGAAAGTAACAGTTGAAATTAAAACATATTGAAAACGAGTTGAAAAAAACAGCCATTTGTGCCTGCATTTTCACCTATAACTTCTTCTAAGTATGGCAGATTTTTAAAAACAATATGCTGTTATGTCCACTGGAGCCTTATGGTTGCAGGGGTATATAGGACTTGTAGGTTTACCAAGAACTAGAAGTGCCCAGAGCCAATAACTGAGCTGCGCCTTGCTATGGTTTTTCATTGTGTACCGGGTATACAGCAATTCACTTGGTAAAATATAAACAGTGAATAATAGGTATCAAGGAAAACTATGTATTTCCGAAATGGGAACAACATATGGAATTTAGAAGCAGTGGTTATTCGCACAACTCCGTATATGTGTGTACCTATACCAGCATGTGAATTAGAGGGCATTATTCAAAATTAATTCTTTTTTACACACTGTTTTACATTTGGAACAGAGAAATGCATAGAAAGTCAATTGGCAATAACATTTGTTCTACTATTCTGTGTTCCCCTAAGTCTCCCGATAAAAATGGTACCTCACTTGTGTGGGTAGGCATAGCGCCCGCGACAGGACACGGCCCAAAACGCAATGTGGGCACATCATTTTTTTCCAGTGAAAACTGTACCATTTTTTTGCAGTGTGTCTAGCTGTGGTTTTTGGACCCTAGCTCAAAGCAAACCTGTACATTTATGAAAACTAGACACCCAGAGGAATCCAGAATGGTGTGACTTGTGTGGTTCTCACCAGGCTCTGTTACCCGGACAAAATCCCCTGCAAATATCAAACTTTGTAAAAAAAAAAAGCAGATTTTCCTCACATTACTGTGATGGCAAGTTCTGGAATCTGCGTGGATCCACAAATTTCCACCACCCCACATTCCCAAAAGTCTCCCAATAAAAATTATACCTCACTTGTGTGTGTAGGCCTAGCGCCCATGACAGAAAACGGCCCAAAACGCAACTTGGACACACCACATTTTTATAGTGAAAACTGACCCTTTTTTTGCAAAGTGCCTAGCTGTGGATTTTTAACCCTAGCTCAGCCGGCACCTAGGGAAACCTGGCAAACGTATACATTTTTTAACACTAAACACCCAGGGGAATCCAGGATGGGGTGCCTTGTGAGGCTCTCACCAGATTCGATACCCAGAATCCCTCACAAACCTCAAACTGTTTAAAAAAAAAACACATTTTCCTGACATTTCTGTGATGGAAAGTTCTGGAATCTGCGTGGATCCACAAAATTCCAGCCACTCTACATTCCCTAAAGTCTCCCAATAAAAATGGTACCTCACTTGTGTGGGTAGGGCCTAGAGCCCCCAGCAGGAAACGGGCCAAAACGCAACGTGGACACACCACATTTTTACTGTGAAAACTGACCCTTTTTTTGCAAAGTGGCTAGCTATAGATTTTGCACTTTAGCTCAGCCGGCACCTAGGGAAACCTAGCAAACCTATACATTTTTGAAAACTAGACACCCAGGGGAATCCAGGATGGGGTGACTTGTGTGGCTTTCACCAGGTTCTGTTACCCAAACCTCAAACTGTGTAAAAAAAACACATTTTCCTTACATTTCTGTGATGGAAAGTTCTGGAATCTGCATGGATCCACATACTTCCACCCACCCCACATTCCGCAAGTCTTCCAGATAATAAAACTCAAATGTAGCTGAAAAAAATCACATTTTTCTCAAATTTCTGTGTGGGAAAGTTGTGGGATCACCGGGCGGCACTGTTCCCTTTAAGGTGCGCGCGCGCGCGCACGCACCTCTCTTACAGTGAGCGCACACTGCCGTGTGTGGAGCACACACACACACAGGACATCCCGCGAGAGAGTCACGCCGCTGCTTTAAAAAAGCGAGCGACGTGAAAAACTGGCACTTCCTGGATGCGGTGTTACATCGGAAGAGTCGGAGTGCAGGTAAGGCTTGGGGGCTTGCGTCTGTTGGGACTTGCTGGTGCGGGGTAGATTGTGGGCTTTTGTTGAAGTATTCATGTTAATCGCAGCCCCTTCACAAGCTGTGATTAACATGAATACTTAAACAAAAGCCCACAATCCGCCCCGCACCGCGCTTTACTAACTAAAGACTACAGTAAGTTTAAAAACACAGCGTGTACTTTCTGAAAGTACACGCTGTGTTTTTAAACTTACTGTGCTCTTTAGTTAGTAAAGCGCGGCTGCGAGAGAGATTGTGGGCTTTTGTTTACGTATTCATGTTAATCACAGCTCGTGAAGGGGCTTTGATTAAGATGAATACTTAAACAAAAGCCCCCAATCTGCCCCGCACCGCGCTTTCTTCCTACCTTTCCTCTTTCTCTATAGTACTCCTTTAATCAAGTGTGTTTCAATCCTACCTCCCCCACCCCTCTCTTTTCTCATTGCCTCTTTTTCACCCTGCCATTTAAAGCACTGGCATCCAAGGATGTTTGTCAAATGCAGGCATGGTGAAAAAGAGGCAATGAGAAAAGAGAGGGGTGGGGGAGGTAGGATTGAAACACGCTTGATTAAAGGAGTACTATAGAGAAAGAGGAAAGGTATAAAGACCCCCCGAAAAGGCCGCCAGAAATACAGACACAAATCTGTTTATTTTTCGTGTGTGGGGGGGGGGGAGAGCCCAGCATACAAGGGGTTATTTGTGTGTGATGGCTGGGCTCACCACGGTTTGTATAAAATAGAACCGGTGAGTCTGGGGGCTTTAATTGGAGAGTACCGGCACTTCCCAGAAACAAGCTGGTACTCTGTTACAGAGTACCTGCACTTTTATTTTTCCATTTCAAGCACTGTTGGATCGGATGCCAATTACTGAGCCCCCAGACTCACCGGTTCTATTTTATACAAACCGTGGTGAGCCCAGCCATCACACACAAATAACCCCTTGTATGCTGGGCTCTGCCCCCCCCTGCACACATAAATAAACAGATTAGTGTCTGTATTTCTGGCTTCTAGAAATGTCAAAATGGTGCAAAAATTGAAATTTTTAAGGTTGTGGCCGAGGCACACATTTCAAAATGACAACAATGAAGAAACAAACAGCAGGTGTAGCAAGCAGCGAACAATTTGGGAAAGGGTCATCTATGCTGCAAGGATCACATGTCACCAATTTGTTAGGGGTCCACCTATAATTACCAAGACTGAGTTACTAATATGTAAAGGCCCATAATGCCAACAGTACAAACAGATCAATAAAAACAGTAAAACACCCATGCACCCAAGACTGCCTCAATCACCTCCAGAAAGTTGTGTGTTGGCTGATTAGCATGATTCATTTTAAGCAAACGTTATCATGCCAGTAAATGATAAGTACAGCAGAATTTATCACTTAAAATTAAACAGAATGTATGTTGTTCTGTCTAAATTGCAACTTTCAGTACAGTGTTAAATGTTTTATTTGGGGCTAGCCAGGGGTAGAAGTGGCTCGCAGTGGCTTTCTCAATGGATGCTCTAGCACTGTCCCTGTGAAGTTAAGTAAGTTAAGTTAATCTGGTTTGTAAAGCGTGCAGATACTCAGCACAGTGTCCCGGCGCTTAGGCAGTGGGCATTCGACTGGGCACCAGATTGACTATTTAAAGAGCCAGTTCTTAAGCTTCCTCTTGAAGATGTCCAGGTTGTCTACTAAGTGAAGGTCGACTGGAAGTTTGTTCCAGTTGAGTGGAGCCAATTTAGAAAAAGATCTCCCGCCTATTCTAAGGTGGTTGATGCAGGGCACTCTTGCAAAGCACGCAGAGAAAGAGCGCAGGGTGCGTGCTGGAATATATTTGCTGATCCTCTCTCTGTGATAGACTGCGTCCGTGCCATGCATGGCCTTATGCATTAGGACAAAAGCCTTGAAGGCAACCCTCGTTTTTTTTATAGGGAGCCAGTGGAGTCTGAGTAGCAGTCTCGCCGCTGCGTTCTGCATCACCTGCAGTCTGTTAAGGAGATAGTCAGGGAGACCAAGATAAGGAGCATTCCCATAGTAATCAGGGCCTGGACTACCTTTCTCCCAGCAGACTCTGATAGAAGAGGTAGAATTCTTTTTTAGCATGCGGAGCATGCTGATGTAAGAGCCAGCGAGGGCTTGAACCTGCGGCTGGAAGGAGAGGGAGCTGTCAATTTTAATCTCTAACTGGAACATGCATCAAGCAAGGATTTTGCGAGTCCTTAATAGCGAATATTAAGGATTTGCAATTAAGGACTCGCAAAATCCTATGCATGTAGGAATCGCCATAATAATAGCGATTCCTTCACATTCCTTATTTGCGACTCGCAAATTGCGACTCGCAAATAAGGAATGGCTTCCCATTCATTCCTATGGGCCTACAGGCCCATAGGAATGAATGGGAAATTGCGAGCGCTATTTGCGAGTACCAATAGGTACTCGCAAATTGCGCATGCAATTTCAAGGGTGCAGGGGTGTCAAAAGGACACCGTGTTGCACCCCTGAAATTTATCCCTGCACATATGTTGCGCACACACATATCCCAAGGACATGTGTGTGTGCAACCTACAACTTTAAAAAATGCACTTTAGTGCATTTCTCAAAGTTTTGCAACTTACCATGAAGTTCAACTTCATGGTAAATTGCGCCCTAGTAGCGAAATCGCTAATTTTTTTACTTTGTTGCATTGCATTTAAGGAATCTCAATTGGCGATTCCTTAAATGCAATCGCTAATTAAGCAATCGCAATTTAGAGATTACTTAAATTGCGATTTTTGCATTTGGGATGATGCATCCCAAATGCAAAAATACCGGTCGCAAAGGGGCAGATTCTGAGAATCTGCCCGTTTGCGACCGGTTTTTCTTTTGATGCATGTGCCTGTAAGTTCTTTACACAATTTTGGGGGGAGCCAGGGTGTGGTTTATCGCTCGGCCAGCAGGTTTCCACTAAATTATGAGGGACATCTCCGAAAATCACAATTTCGCTTTTATCCTGGTTGCACCTCAGATGGTGCATGTCCAGCCAATGGAACACCCTGGCGAGACACCGAGAGATAAGCTTCCCATCTAAGTCATTTCCTTTTTTACAGGCGAAAAGAAGCTGCATGTCATCTGCGTAGGAGATGACTTTTGCACCCAGGGACTCAGCAAGAGTAGCCAAGGGCGTCAGATATATATTAAACAAGGTGGGACTAAGAGCCGAACCCTGTGGAATGCCCACAGTCAGGGTTCTGGCTTGTGAGGTGTGAGGAGGTAGCCATATTTCCTGAGTATGTTTGTCCAGAAATGATGTGGCTCCTGCTCCCATGGATTATGAAGGCAATGGCGGGAAGCGAAAGTAAACTGGCTCATAGTGGCTCATTTACATTCTGTAGTCTCTACACCAGGTGACTCCAACAAGTCAATTGGGAGCTACCCATAGCTCCCAGACACCTTCAGAATAGCTCACAGCCTTGTGTTCATTTTTTTAAAAAAGCACAAGGTCATATTTTCCTTTTAAAGTTAAGGTACGGCTGTGCTTATTTTACACTATTATCATCAGGCTGCAGATAGCAGGGCCTGATAACAAGCAGTTCTCAGTCAGATTTATGACCCAGGCTGCAGCTGGGGCACAGAGGTGAACAAAGGAAGCACTGAGGTGTTTAAGTCTTAAATAAAAGTCCTTGTCAACTCAATATTGGAGCTGTGAACAAAATTATGTTTCTGACTGCTTTTAGATGGGAGAAAATTAAAATGAAAAGTTACCTTAATGGTGAACTCTTCATTAAAATTCTCTCCCATTTCAAAGTGTCACATTTACAAACAGCAGGCCTTTTGCTCCTAGTGGCCAGGAGACTCTGTGCCATAGTTATAACCACTGTTCCCTGTAAGGTGTGCGCGCACCTCTGTCTTCCCGAGCACGCAGTGCTGTGTGTGAAGCGCACACACACAGCACATCTGTGGAAAGCGTTCGTGCGCCGAAAGGCAGAAAATGCTCCTGCACTTGATGCCTTTCTTTTCTAACTAGAGCGCGGCTGTGGGGCTGATTGTGTGCCTTTTGAAAGTATTTATGTTAATCACAGCGCCCGTCAAGGGCTGCATTTAACATAAATATTTTCAAAAGGCAAACCATCAGCCCCGCATTTAGAAAAGAAATGCTGCAAGTTTTATATAGTGTTAACTCAACCCAAAAGTATTGGAGCGCTTTACATGATTATTTTTTTTTTGGTATGCATGGGGAGATTAATTGATTTGCCCAGAATCACAGGATGTAAAGCTGACCCGATACTCAAAACCCATCTCTTAAGTCGGCACCTCGAGCATTAAGCCACAACCTCTACCACAAGAGCGGAAGCATTTTCAATATTATATACAACTTTATGCAACAAACAACCATTGACAAAGCCAATAGTCCTGGCTTCTTGTAGGTGTAATGTTACTTGTATTATGTATTTGGATGCAATGACAGAAGAAGCAAAATGTCAGTCGGGTGGCAAACTATGCTAAGCACAGATTTTTAGCTTAATTGCTTTAAAGCCACGCCCTTAATTGCATCGGTCACGCAACTTTGAGAGACCCCCTCGTATTTTCATCCCACTTAAAGCCCTGGTCTACACGTGCGGTCGGGTTCTTGGCGCGCATAGCCTTGGCTGCAGCGCACAGAGACCTTACTCTGCCGCACACAAAGAAAAAAAATTAGAGGGAACATTGCAGGGCGGACCCAAATTTCCTACCACCCAGCGTTTCCCCTGGTCTCACGATAAAAATGGTACCCCACCCGTGTGGGTGGGCCAAGTACCCATGACAGGCAAGGGCCCAAAACGTATTGAGGAGACATCAAAATTACCTATCACAAAACAACCTGGTTTTGCAAGGGGGGGCACCTGGGCTTTTGGCCCCGGGCTCGGCGACCATGTAGGGAAACCTACCAAACCCACACATTTCTGAAAGCTAGACACACAGGTGAGTCCAGGGAGGTATGGCTTGCGTGGACCCCCCAATGTTTTCCTAGCCTGAATCCCCTGCAAACCTCAAATTTAGCTGGAAAAAATCAAATTTTTCTCAAATTTCTGTGTGGGAAAGATGTGGAATCACCGGGTGGACACAAATTTCCTACCCCCCAGCATTCCTCCAGGTCTCCCAATAAAAATGGTACCTCACTTGTGTGGGTGGGTCAAGTACCCGCGACAGGCAAGGGCCCAAAACGTATTGAGGAGACATCAAAATTACCTATCTCAAAACAACCTGGTTTTGCAAGGAGGAACACCTGGGTTTTTGGCCCCGGGCTCGGCGACCATCTAGGGCAACCTACCAAACCCACACATTTCTGAAAGCTAGACACCTGGGGGAGTCCAGGGAGTTATGGCTTGCGTGGACACCCCAACTTTTTCCTACCCAGAATCCCCTGCAAACCTCGAATGTAGCTGAATTTTTTATTTTTTCTCAAATTCCTGTGTGGGAAAGTTGTGGGATCACCGGGCGGACACAAATTTCCTACCACCCAGCGTTTCCCCA
This sequence comes from Calotriton arnoldi, assembly GCA_963921515.1. NCBI lineage: Eukaryota > Metazoa > Chordata > Amphibia > Caudata > Salamandridae > Calotriton > Calotriton arnoldi. Next base: position 103,526 of record CAWUFW010013738.1, on the reverse strand, counting down.
GGTCTCCCGATAAAAATGGTACCTCACTCGTGTGGGTGGGCCAAGTACCCGCGACAGGCAAGGTCCCAAAACGTATTGAGGAGATATCAAAATTACCTTTCACAAAACAACCTGGTTTTGCAAGGGAGGGCACCTGGGTTTTTGGCCCCAGGCTCAGCGCCAAGAGACAGGGGAGTCCAGGGAGGTATGGCTTGTTTGGAGCCCCCTACATTTTCCTACCCAGAATCCCCTGCAAACCTCAACTTTAGCTGAAAAAATCAAATTTTTCTCAAATTTCTGTGTGGGAAAGTTGTGGGATCACTGGGCGGACACAAATGTCCTACCACCCAGCGTACCCCCAGGTCTGCCGATAAAAATGGTACCTCACTCGTGTGGGTGGGCCAAGTACCCGCGACAGGCAAGGGCCCAAAACATATTGAGGAGACATCAAAATTACCTTTCACAAAACAACCTGGTTTTGCGAGGGGGGGGGCACCTGGGTTTTTGTCCCCGGGCTTGGCGGCCATCCAGGGAAACCTACCAAACCCACACATTTCTGAAAGCTGCACACCCGGGGGAGTCCACGGAGGAATGGCTTGCGCGGATCCTCCAACATTTTCCTAGCTCGAATCCCCTGCAAACCGCAAATTTAGCTGAAAAAATCACATTTTCCACATATTTCTGCATGGGATCATCATGCCAGCACAAGTGTCCTACCACACAGCGTTTGCCTCAGTCTCCCGAGTAAAATGATACCTCACTTGTGTGGGTGGGGCAAGGGCCTGTGACTGGGAAGGGCCAAAAGCATAGGAATTATGTTCTGGTTTGCAGGGGATTCTGGGTAGGAAAGCGTCAGAGGGTCCACGCAAGCCATACCTCCCTGGACTCCCCCGGGTGTCTAGTTTTCAGAAATGAGTGGTTTTGGTAGGTTTCCCTAGATTGCCGCCGAGCCCGGGGCCAAAAACCCAAGTGACTCCCCTTGCAAAACCAGGTCATTTTGTGATAGGTAATTTTGATGTCTCCACAATACGTTTTGGGCCCTTGCCTTTCGCTGGCACTTGGCCCACCCACACAAGTGAGGCACCATTTTTAGCAGGAGACCTTGGGAAACGCTGGGCGGTTGGAAATTTGTGTCAGTCCGGTGATCCCACAACTTTCCCACACAGAAATTTGAAAAAATATGAGCATTTTGATAGCTGCATTTGAGGTTTGAAGGGGATTCTGGGTAGGAAAACATTGGCGGTCCACGCAAGCCATACCTCCCCGGACTCCCCCGGGTGTCTAGTTTTCAGAAATATGTGGGTTTGGTAGGTTTCCCTACATGGCTGCCGAGCCCGGGGCCAAAAACCCAGGTGACCCACCTTTCAAAACCAGGTTGTTTTGTCATAGGTCATTTTGATGTCTCCACAATACGTTTGTTTTGGGCCCTTGCCTGTCGCGGGTACGTGGCCCACCCACACAAGTGAGGTACCATTTTTATCGGAAGACCTGGGGGAACGCTAGGTGGATGAAAGTTTGTAGGTTGCCACAGATTCCGGAACTTTCCATCACTTAAATGTGAAGACATTTTGAATTTTATCTAAATTTGAGGTTAGCAGGGGATTCTGGGGAAAAAAAGCCTGTGAGGGCCACGCAAGTCATTCACCCCTGTACTCCCCTCATTGTCTACTAGTCAAAAATGTGAAGGTTTGCCTAGGTGACGACTGAGCTAGGGCACAAAATCCCCAGCTACCCATATTGACAAAAAAAACGTTCTTACAAAAGGCCATTAAACCGCTACAAATATAAATCTGACACTAATTTGATAAAGTTAATCCATCAATTACACTGGTTGGTTTTAGCACCTCCAGAAACGCTGGCTTCAAAGCACAAATACTTATCAAAGTATATAAATATTGAAGCCAAGCCTTCTGAAGGTGAGCCATAAAGCCACTTCACGGCACCAACTGCTTTATGGCCCATTCACACGCCATTCACGCACCATACACAAGACTTCCATACCGCCAGCCATGGGCCCAAGCAAACAGATCACTTGCACTCACATAAACATACTGCCGCCACGCAAGGGCCCATCACATTCATACACCACAAGACGTAATGAGTTTGACTACATTTTACCACCTGTCAAGTATCCGCCTTCTTCTTCGTGAAAATTACTAAGCGCATGCCGAGTGAACCTTTACTAATGGTTCTCATGACAGCCACATGAGGCGCAGGAAGACATGTCTTTCATGCGCCTTTAGCACACTCTGGGGCATATGTATAAACCCCTATCGCCATGGGAGCGTCACTTTTTTTGACGTTCCTGTGGCGATAGAGGCTTCGCCTGTTTACAAGGCAGCGTTAAGCCACTTAACGTGGATTAACGCTGCCTTGTAAATAAGGTGCCCTTTCACGCTATACTTAGGGTGAAAGGGGAGGGCTATGGGTGTTGCTGTGGGCATTCACCCATTGCTTCTGACACTGCCTCCTATTTACAAGAGCAGCGTAAATAGGAGGCAGGGCCAGAATTAAGACCAGGGAAAACCTGGTCTTAACCTGGCGAAGTGAGGAGAAATGTTTCATTTCTCCTCATTTTTGCTGTTTTCGTGTGTGCTGCGTTGTGCAGCACACATGAAAACAGCAAACGGCCAATGACTGTTTATGTACAGGAAGGTCCCCCTTTCTGCACATAAAAAATCATTTTTTTAAAATGCCGTTTTGCAACTTCTGTGTGTGCTGAATTAAGCAGCACACATAGAAGTCACAAAACGGCATTTCAAGATTGTTTATGTGCAGGAAGGGAGACCGTCCTGTACATAAACAATCTTACCCTGCACGCAGACATTCTTGCACTGGGGTGCAAGGGTGCCTGCGTTGGTGCTAAGCTGCTAAACTTAGCGCCAGCGCAGGGGGAAACACAGGGCTGCACCATATTCTTGTAAATATGGTTCAGCCCTGTGTTTCAGAAGTGGCGGAGCGTGTCGTTAAGCCAAGGAGGCAAACGGCACGCTCTGCCACTTCCCTTGTACATATGGCCCTCACTGTGTTAAATCCAACTCCTTCCAGTTTGTGGATGCAAGTTGGGGGATGCCCGAGTATGCCACAAAGCCATATCTCAAACTGAGCGAGCACATCTACCTTTGAAAATAAGGCAAACATGCTGGAAATTTTCGAAAGCTTTCTAAAGAGAACATTATAAACTATGAAGAACAATATAATGTGAAACAGGGGTAGTCTGTGACAACGTAGCATATGTCCAATCCACCGTTATGTGCAGTGACTGTAATGCACTTATCATCTACTAAGTTCTGACGGAGGATGAACATGGCAAGCAGCATTGACCCATAAGTACTATAGTAAATTCAATGTGAGTGTGGCAGCAATGGATTTGAATCCATGGGTGAAGATGAAGTAATGACATGTATCTGTACTACCTTTACTATCTGCCTTCTACCTATGCAATATTCCTGGGAAAGCCCACCTACCGTAAGCTGTTCTAACCCGTTCGTGTGTCTGTCCTCATCAGAGTCCTGACTAATCCTGTCTAATTGTCAAGTCACCCTATACTAATGCCTTCCATCTCTAGCTACTTGAAGCTCGAGAATACGTTTCTGTCACGCGCCATCAATGCTCTCACTGTGCTAAATCCAACTCCTTCCAGTTTGTGGATGCAAGTTGGGGGGTGTCCGAGTATCCCAGTAGGCTATATCTCGAACTGAGCGAGCATATCTACCTTTGAAAATAAGACAAACATGCTGGGGTATATTTAGTTATTTATTTATTTATTTTACGGAGTTTTATATAGCGCGAACTTGACCCGAATCGGGTATCAGAGCGCTTTACATAGCACCAGTTGTGTTACATGAGGACACATTCATTTTTTTGTTAGGCACATGGATATTAAGTGATTTGCCCAGAATCACAGGATATTCAGCGTCATTGCCGAGACTCGAACCCAGTTCCCCAGATTCGAGGTCGACCGCCCTAGCAGTTAGGCCAACTCCTCTCCCCAATATTGCCTAAGTTCCCTAAAGTAATAAGCCAAACAAATGTCCTGTGGGTCTCATTCACCGACACTTTTACTTTGACAGCCTGAAAACTCAATTACTAACTTGCATCATACACAATGTTATTGAGAAAGGGTACAGGACACAATATTTTGTATGATGATTGTTTTCACATCTTAAACTAAAGATGTGAGAACAATCTTCATACAAGATATTGTGTCCTGTATCCCTTTTCAATAACATGGTTATTAATAATTGAGTTTGCACACTTTCAATACAAGTAGAAATGTTGGTGAATGAGTTCCACTGGATATTTAATTGACTTAATACGCTTACTACAGTTCTGGATGGCAATCAGGGTGGTCCTTGTGTAGTATGCATAAGTTCCCTAACAAGCACTTCAAAATCCAGTCAAGCCTTTAACTTCTTGCCGAACAGGGTACTCCGTGACAACGTGTTGCATGTTCTGTCCACCAGTATGTGCAGTGTGGGGACTATAATGCACTTGTCAATTGGCGAACAGAACAACTACCACATTCTGAAAGCAGATAAAGGTGTCGAGAAGTCCATGATTTCCTGAAGTAGAGGAACAAATATTCTGCGGCTGCTTGCCTAGCGAAGGAGTGGCCCACAGACAGTAGGTATCCATTCACACCAATTGAAAGGTTTACCTATTGGCAGCTCCACCTCAGTCAATTTCCTTGTACTTTGCTTTAGTATGATACAACATAAAGCAAGTAGGAAAACAGAAGGCGGGCTTACTTGGGCATTGGGGACAGTAAACACAAGTTTCCTGCCTCTTTCCCTGCATCGAGCACACTGTACAACGACAACATGGTTACTCCTTTTTGGGTGTGGCAGGAATTTTATCAGCAAAGTGTCACTCCTGCAGCCTTGCCACGTCCTCCAGAACACATGAAGTGGAGGCTGCTGCTTCTGTAGCTATGAGACTTTTAATCAAAGACAACTGAAGGTCAAGGAAAGACATGAGTCTTCCTGTGGTGGTCTGACGATAAGCACATACGCATTGTATGTTGCCATCTGGATCAGGTGAGTAAACAGTTTCTTATACCAAGTGCGAGTTTTACGACTCGCATTGTAAGGCTGTAGAACATGGTCGTTCTTGTCCACTCCGCCCATGTACTTGTTGTAATCAAGTATACAGGTGGGCTTGTGGACTTTGGCCATCTGACCCCAAACCGTGACGGGGGAAGTGCTCTCATCATGAATTGTAGTGAGCATGTACATGTCACGCCTATCTGAGAACTTGACTGCGAGCAGTTTGTTGGACTGCAACGTAGTGCTCCGGGATTTCTGGAGCTTCTTGGAAACAAGCTCCTGTGGGAATCCTTTGTGGTGACAACGAATTGTACCGCAGGCCACAGTGCCAGCTTTGTAGAGCTCACTGAACAGCTCTACTCCTGTATAGAAATTGTCCACATAAAGGTTATAACCTTTGTGAAGGAGTGGCTGGACAAGCTCTCATACAATCTTTCCTGTGACCTCTAGCGCGGGACGGCAACCTACAGGGTTTAGAGTTGTGTCCTTCCCTGTATACACTCTCAAGCTGTACACATAGCCAGTCGAGCTCTCACACAGCATGTACAGCTTGATGCCATAGCGAGCGCGTTTGCTGGGAATGTACTGCCTGAACAGCAGCCGCCCTTTATACAAGGTCAAGGACTCATCAATGGCTATATTCTTTCCAGGAGTATAAACCTCTGGAAACCTAGCAGACAAATGTTCCACGACAGGCTGAATTTTGAACAACCTGTCATGGTCCGGATGGTCCCGGGGCAATCCAGCAGAATTGTCATTGAAATGCAGCATGCGCTGCGATAGCAAAAAAAGATCTTTGCTCATGTATGGTGCGAAGATGGGGTTAACCAAACCGTGCGACTAGACCAGTAGGACAGCAAGGTTGGTTTATGCACTACCCCCATTTTAAGCGTGAGGCCCAAAAATATCTTCAACTCCCCTAATGAAGTGGGAGTCCACTTGTGTGCCCTAGAATGAGGCCCGAGAGTGCCTCCATGCTCCCTCAGAAATTGTTTGGCACGCAAATTTGTTTGCTGCACAATTTCATCAAGGAAGTCAACATCCAAAAAGAGATGGACGTAGTCAATTAGCTAAAACTTAGCCGTATCGACTTTACATCCAGCTTCGCCCATGAAAGGCGGAATTTGGGGCTGAACTAAATTGGGAGGCTGCCAAGAGAGCACTCTGTCTGTGCTTGCCGCCACACGTGCCTGCTCTCTGGGTTGCTCTAACCTGCTACTGGTGTCCCGCTGCACAGACTGTGCTTGCAAAAGGGCAGCATGACTGACATCGTCTCCTTCAGAATCGCTAGAAGATGAGTCGTCAGATGGAACTGCGCCGACTGAGAAATCACTCGCAGATTCTGCTCCATTGTCCTCTCCCTCAGATGCCGTCTCAGTATCTGCTGTCTCAGTCTCTGATCCAGCCTCAGAGCTGGACTGCAGAACCAGATTTAGGGCCTGGGCAGCATTCATCCAACGATACGCCATCTCTGCTGGTGCCTAAAACCTTCCTTTTAAAACACTATCCTACGTAGAAGGCAGATAGGTTGTTGATTTCAAAGTGTAGGTGGGTGTGTGCGTGAGTGATGTGTGCAACCGTCAGGAATGACGAAGTCACCGTACCTTGCCTTTCCAAAATCAGCACGCTCTCCAAAAACACTAAGAAAGACAGAAGACGACACAGTATTACTTCACCTTGCCACATACCCATCATCGCAGTCTTTAGCGCTGGTGGCAGCCAGTGCGACAATCATTTTGGCGCCCCCCCTCCCATGACCTCCAATAAACATCTGTTATGCAGCGCCAAGATGCCTTCAGGTGAAAGTGTGCTTTACAAATGTACACTATGACCTCCTTGGATTCCCTCACTACCAACCAGCAAACGTGCCCCATATCTCTCCATAGCCACTCTCTCACATACATTTCATTTGTTTCAAAGAGTTTCTAATGCCTGGCTTTACTAATCCACTTAGCTATACACATATTACAGATCTGTTCTTTCCCGCATGCCCTCTGCGTTACTTTATGGTGTCAAAACTGCCACTCGACAAAAGTCCGATATCTCTCTCTCTAGAAGTAAAAAAAAATCTTAACTCTGCAGCAGTACCACACTTTACTGCCTTTCATGTAACTTCAAAGAGACTCATTATAGTTCTTTCACAGTCTCATTTCAGAACTGAAGCATTTTCAATATGCTATACAACAAAGTCCTAGTTGTTGCTTATTTATTTTTTGCAACTAAAAAGTACTGGCAAAGTCAATAATACTTGCTTGTAGGTGTAATGTTGCTTGTTGTAATATACCTGGATGCCATGACAGAAGTAGCAAAATACCAGTCGGGAGGCACACTAAGCTGAGCACACATTTTCAGCTTACGTGTTTGAAAGCCACGCCTTGATTACATCAGCCACACCACTTTCAGAGACCCCCCCAGTTTTATCATCCCAATCAAAGCCCTGACACAGATCTCTCTCTCTCTGTCTCTCTATCTCTCTCTCTCTCTATATATATATATCGCGCTGCCAGACTTCGTCTGCGCCCCTTCACTCGCGGTCGGGTGCTTTGTGCGCGACGACGAAACTCGCGCTATTAGTATAAGCTGCAGGGTATAAAATCACAAGCACTTTCGGGAACAATAAACCCTAGATTTTAATGGGTTTTTAGTAGGCTAAGACGCGTTTTGGCTACCGCCTTTGTCAATAATGACGGGCGCCGGCAGATAGCAAGTTTAAATAAACACATGTTCGTGGACATCAACAAAGGACACCGGTAGTGGCTATGAATTAACTTGTCTTTCAAATTTTTTGCTCTCCGGAATGTTATATTTGGATGTGTTCCCATTATTTTCCCTATTGTAGGATCCAGTTGGAGTATCTTCCAATTTTTTCTTAGAATTTCAGTGATTTTTTGGAGTCGCTTGAAAAATCCATGATTAGTCTTATAGGTTCTTCTTTTTGATTTTTAACTGGTTTCATTTGTAATGTTTCCTCTCTCGTCTTTTGATTTGATCTTTGCCAACATTGCCTTATGTTACTCTCTTTGTATCCTCTTTGTTTAAATCTCGCAGATGTTATTTTGCTGTGTTTTTTCCATTCGGTTTCTTCTGAGCAAATTCGCTGGATTCTCAAGAATTCTCTGTATGGTATATTTTGGATTACGGATAGTTTGTGGAAACTTTCAGCATGCAGTGTGGCATTTGTCGATGTCTGTTTGCGATGTAGTGTTGTTTGAATTTGATTATTTACTACATATATTTCAGTATCCAGGAATACTACTCTCTCTTTGCTCATTGTGAAAGTGAAATTCAAATTTGCCTTTGTAGAGTTCAAAATTTCAAAGTATTCTCGGAATTCTCTCTCTGATCCATCCCAAATAATTAGGTCATCGATAAATCGAAGCCACAATACAGTTTTGTTTACATATTCGTCATTGTTTGGATGCCAAGCTATCTGTTCCCACCACCCCATCACGAGGCAGGCGTAGCTCGGGCTGAAAGAAAACCCCATTGCACATCCTTTCACTTGTTTATAGATTTCTTCACCGAATAGGAAGACATTTTGGGTAAGGCACATGTTGATCATGCCAAGAAGCATTTGATTATGTTGAATAGATTGTATGTTTCTTCCTTTCAAAAAGAACCCACAAGCTTCTATTCCTATATTGTTGTCAATGTTAGTATATAATGATACTACATCCATTGTGATCAACATATAGGATTCTTGCCATGGTATATCTCGTAGATGCCGTAATAGGTCGCTTGTGTCCTTTATATAGGAGTTTAGATTTGACACAAATGGCATTAGAAAAAAATCAATGTAATGTTATGTTATGATATGGTGACTTATAAAGCGCACGGCTGCCCCAGCGAAGGGGCGTCCCGGCGCTGAAAACAGAAAACTGCACAGCTTGTAGTAACAAGACAGCTCATAGCGGAGGGAAGAGGAATGTTTTCACAGCTTTAAGGAAAGGCAGATAGGACTTTATACTGCGGATATCAGTAGGGAGCACATTCCAGAGTTTCGAGGCCAACACCCGGAAGGAGCGCCCTCCTGCACGGACCCTCCTCACCCTAGGGACAGCCACAAGATTCTGTCCCATAGAGCCTAGTTTGCGGGAGGGGATGTAGAAAGTGTGCAAGTTGGCCAAAATAGATGGAGATGCAAAATTAAGAATTTTAAAAATAATGCACAGGGCCTTGAACTCTAGACGCTTGACCAGAGGCAACCAGTGGAGGCGACGGATGGCATTGGAAGTAGGACACCTCCTCGGCAGGCCAAGTAGAGCTCAAGCCGCTGCATTCTGAACCCTTTGTAGTCTGACAATCTCAGATTGGTTGACCCCCAGATAAAGGGAGCTGGCATAGTCCAGTCTTGACAAAATCAAGGCCTGGACGATAACCTGTCTAATTGGGGGGGGGAGGGGGGGGTGAAAAAGCCCAGCAAAGGCTTAAGCCCCCGCAATAGCCCAAAACAAGTCCCTGCCACCTTCTTGGTTTGGGCACGAAAGCAAAGGGCGGTATCAAACCAAACCCCTAGGTTTTTTACCACCTGCTTAGGGGCAGGTGCCGGCCCCAGCGTGGCAGGCCACCAGTGCTCGCTCCACAGCTCCGAGTCTCTCCCCACCAGCAGCACCTCAGACTTGCTGGCGTTGAGCTGGAGACAGTTGGCAGTCATCCACTCCGAGACAGCCTCAAGATCGCTACGGAACTTACAAGTGTCCCGAGTAATGTCATCGGAGAGTGTGACTACCAACTGAGTATCGTCTACATACGATAGTACCGTGAGCCCTCTGTTCTTAGCCACCCTCGCCAGTGGTTGAACATACAGATTGAAGAGGGTAGGGCTCAACGCCGAGCCCTGTGGTACCCCCTGCTTAGGGGCATAGACTCTGGAAGCAAAGGGAGAGGCGGCAACCTGGAAGGTCCTTCTGGAGAGAAAGGAGGCAAACCAGTCCAGGGCGGCACCTGCTATTCCCACCTCCTCCAGACGCCTCAATAGGATCTGGTGGGAAACCGTGTTGAACGCGGCACTGAGATCGAGCAAAATCAGTGCCGAAGTACGACCTTTATCCAAGGACCATCTCAGATGTTCGTGACAGCAAGGAGGGCAGATTCCGTGCCGTGACCAGAACAAAAACCATTCTGAGAGGGGTCTAGTATGTTATTTTTCTCCAGATACTCTGTCAGAATGGTATTGACGTAGACCTCAGAGATTTTAGAGACCCAGGGCAGGAGGGAGATGGGACGGAAACTCTCCGGTCTGGCCGCATCCATGTTAGGTTTTTTTAGCAGGGGAACCACCCTAGCATGTTTCCAAGTGCTCGGTACCACAGCCGTAGAGAAGGATAAATTAATCACATGGCTCAACGGAGGAATGAGCACAGGTCAAATTTTCATCGCGTAGGCCGGCTTAAGAGGATCGGACGGGGAACCAGACTTAACTTTACTGCATAACACAGACAACATCTCCTGGGAAATGGCAGGGAAAGTAGTCAAAGTGTAGGTAGTAGGAGGCCGAGCCACGGGGACAGAACCTAATACGACCTGAGGGAAGGATTTATAAATCTTCTCCACCTTCTCCACAAAGAACGAGGCAAGAACATCGCATTGCACGTCAGATGATATCGGAGTAGTAATCAGAGCTGTAGATGATTTCAGCTCTTTCAGTATCGAAAATATACTTTTAGATGGATTAGCACTACTCTTAATCTCCTCTGCACAGTAAGTGGCCCGTTCCGACTGGATAGCCCTATGATATTGCTTAATTGCAATGTTATAGGGCTTGGGTTCGAGTAGGGATCCCTTTGCGGATACAATTGGACAACCTGGTGGTTTCGTGGGATCCTTGTGGAGCTTTGGTAGAAAGTAAATTGTTGCCGTGACTTGAAAATCTGTTGTAAGATATCTCCGCTCCTCATCATCAATGAGATCTTCTAATTGCCACTCCATCAATTTTCGATCCAGAATGTTTTTGAAGGTCATTGTTGGATTGCTCTCCATTTTCCGATAATATTCAATGTTTTTCAACTGTAAATGAGCCTCTGTTTCATAATCCTTTTTATTCCAAATGACGATGTTCCCGCCTTTGTCGGCCATTTTTATAACAATTTGTTGATCCTGTGTTAGATTCATTAGAGCTACTCTTTCCTGTTTCGTTAGATTGTCTTGATACTTTGTTTTCTTGAATTTATAGATATCTTGAATTACTGCCTCCTGGAAAATGTCAATTTTATTACCCGGCGGTAATTGAGGGTAGAAACGTGAGCTTGGTGTTTTGCCACTCAGACCTGCTCCCATTTGGGGACATGCGGTCTCTACAGTAATGTCATTACATTCATTTTCTACATCCAAATTTATCAAGGTTAATTAGGGCAATGTGTCTTTCGTTGTTAAACTCGAGGCCGGTGTTTTAGATCTCATCCTTTTTGTATGGTCACTCATTTCTTTGTTTTCTAAACAAATCTTTGCTAGTTTGATTTTCCTCACATACTTATAGGTGTCTATTCTTGTCTGAGCCATATCCATTTGTCGTGTCGGACAGAAATTGATCCCATGTTTTAATAGTGACACTTCAGATTCCGCTATTTCTCGTTCGGATAAGTTCACCACTGTTGGTTCGTCCATTTGGTTCAGAAGTTCTTCTTTTGACGCATGCTTCTCGTCATGGTTCCGATCTTTTCTGTTGTTCCACTTGCTCCTCTTTCCTCTTCTCATTGTTTTCTGGACTCCCATTGGCATCTTCTTCCTCTTCCCCTCTGTCCTTGTGACGTATTTCGATTTTGTTCCCACTGTCTTTTTTGTTGGACCAGCCTCATGTCCCCTAAAAAAGTACGTTTAGTTTTATCTCCAGTTGATTCTGGTTCACCTTCACTCAAGTCTGTTGATGTTAATGATGAGATACTACTGGAGGCGTGGGTTGCACTATCCATTCTGTCCTGTTGTTTGAATATGTCAAACTTCCTTGAGTATGTGAAGATTTGACTTTTAGCATAATCATCCTTGTCAAGCTGGAATTTTGTCTGTTTCCGTGCTCTCACTGTTTCCTCATGTTTTTCAATGTTTTGTTCTACATCCTTTTAATTTGATCATTTCTGAATTTAATTCTAAAGTTGACAATTCTTTTTCAAGGTCCTGCATTTCATTTTTAATTTTATTTAATGCTATTTCTATATGTTTCACCAATATGGCCATTAGGCCCATTGAAGAGTTCAAGATGTACTCCCCCCACTCTTGCAGTAGCTCATTTGTTGAATCTTGGTGGCTAGGCATCAATGATATTCTTAATCCTCTCGGGACTCTTTGGACTTCCAGATATTTTTTCAAAGTAGTCAGCTCCCACCATTTGTTTATTTCTTTTATACTTACTTTTTCCCATAGTCTTATTTTGCTCCGGGTGTCTGATTTTCTGGAAGATGTTTTATTTTCCGATTTATTTTGTATGTCTATCTCCTGATCAAACAATGATTGAAGTAGTTTATTCCGTTTGGCTTCTCTTTTCTCCATTTTTGGCTTTCATATAATGTCCTGAAAATTTCACTAGCAGAAAAACTGCTTTTAAACACAGGGAGTTCCTTCCGTCTGTAATGGAGGACGAACTTTCTACTTTAAACCACCTGTTCCTATTGAAACTTCATTTACAGTTGAAAAACATTGAATATTATCAGAAAATGGAGAGCAATCCAACAATGACGTTCAAAAACATTCTGGATCGAAAATTGATGGAGTGGCAATTAGAAGATCTCATTGATGATGAGGAGCGGAGATATCTTACAACAGATTTCCCAGTCACTGCAACAATTTACTTTCTACCAAAGCTCCACAAGGATCCCACGAAACCACCAGGTCGTCCAATTGTATCCGCAAAGGGATCCCTACTCGAACCCATAGCTAATTACATTGATTTTTTTCTAATGCCATTTGTGTCAAATCTAAACTCCTATATAAAGGACACAAGCGACCTATTACGGCATCTACGAGATATACCATGGCAAGAATCCTATATGTTGATCACAATGGATGTAGTATCATTATATACTAACATTGACAACAATATAGGAATAGAAGCTTGTGGGTTCTTTTTGAAAGAAAGAAACATACAATATATTCAACATAATCAAATGCTTCTTGACATGATCAACATGTGCCTTACCCAAAATGTCTTACTATTCGGTGAAGAAATCTATAAACAAGTGAAAGGATGTGCAATGGGGTTTTCTTTCAGCCCGAGCTACGCCTGCCTCGTGATGGGGTGGTGGGAACAACAGATAGCTTGGCATCCAAACAATGACGAATATGTAAACAAAACTGTATTGTGGCTTTGATTTATCGATGACCTCCTAATTATTTGGGATGGATCAGAGAGAGAATTCCGAGAATACTTTGAAATTTTGAACTCTACAAAGGCAAATTTGAATTTCACTTTCACAATGAGCAAAGAGAGAGTAGTATTCCTGGATACTGAAATATATGTAGTAAATAATCAAATTCAAACAACACTACATCGCAAACAGACATCGACAAATGCCACACTGCATGCTGAAAGTTTCCACAAACTTTCCGTAACCCAAAATATACCATACGGAGAATTCTTGAGAATCCGGCGAATTTGCTCAGAAGAAACCGAATGGAAAAAACACAGCAAAATAACATCTGCGAGATTTAAACAAAGAGGATACAAAGAGAGTAACATAAGGCAATGTTGGCAAAGATCAAATCAAAAGACGAGAGAAGAAAAATTACAAATAAAACCAGTTAAAAATTAAAAAGAAGAACCTATAAGACTAATCAAGGATTTTTCAAGCAACTCAAAAAAAATCACAGAAATTCTAAGAAAAAATTGGAAGATACTCCAACTGGACCCCACAATAGGGAAAATAATGGGAACACATCCAAATATAACATTCGGGAGAGCAAAAAATTTGAAAGACAAGTTAATTCATAGCCACTACCAAAAAAAGAGCAATAAAGGAAATCAGTGGCTAAAAACAAAAGGATTCGTTAAATGCCACAACTGTAAGGTATGTCAAATTGCGAAAAACACAACAGAAGCAAAAATGGCAAACAACAAGATATGGCAAATAAAAGAACTAATAACATGCAAAAGTCAATATGTTATCTACATCATTGAGTGTCCGTGCTCCCTAAAATACATAGGAAGGACGATATGCGAATTAAAAAAGAGGATCCTTGAACAAGTCCGTGCCACAGTAAACAAAGACCGAGGAAACGCGGTGGCTAAACAAATGGAGTCCAACCATGACGGAAATTGGAAATTGTTAAATTTCTATGCAATTGAAACGATACCACAAAACATCAGAGGTGGCAATCGTGAGAAAAAACTGCGTCAGAGAGAATCAAGACAGATTCTGAATTTCCGAACCTATACACCATTTGGGCTAAACCAAAGTGAGGAACTGTATGTCCATCTATGAATTGATAAGACACGCTTCTTGAAAGAATCTAATTTCTTTTTATTGAATAAAACATATAATTTCTTTTTTTTAAAACATAAAAAAACTATTGAGCACGAACTGAGGCATTGATGGAAGTGAGAAGAACTGGAGATATGAAATACTTCAAAACTATGAAATAGAGAATGATTAACTGGACAGCGATCCCCACTGGAGGGCCAACACATGGACACGAACTAATTGTTGAAAGTAGTGCACCAAAATTTAATTTACCGTAATAAGATTAATGATGAATGAATCAATATAAATAAGGAGGTTTAAAAGGATGAAAAAATAGAATTGGGGTATCATCATCTTTCTTTCTCCTTTCACCTCTTGCCTTTGCCTTTTTCCCATCTTTAACACTGTTTTTTTATTTTTATCTTGCACGTAAAAAAATATGTATAGCACAATTGACTACAACTCCCACAATACTAGGCGATGTGAACCAATGAAAAAAAAGAGTCACATGTCATGTAAAAATGTTCCTTATTGGCCTTGGTAAACATCGTCATTATCATCGTGATCAAGTTCTCAGTGGAGAACGAAACGCGTCAGTGTGGCTTTCAAACCTGCCAAATGTACTTAAAATAAAGGGATTATAAATCACCTTTCCGGGAGTGCGACCTGTTTTCTTCGTCCAGAAGAAGTGTGGGAAATATATATATATATATATATTCACGCAATGAATCCAAAGAAGAAAAGATTCTCGAGCCACGCAGGTAAGGGGGTAACAGTTCTTTATTTGGCAGCGCACAGACATGTTTCGACCACAGCCGTGGTCTTGATCACATGACTCCCAGCCGGGATCATGGAGTTTTTAAAGGGGCACATTTTAATTTCATTCTTGACGTGTGAGGATAGATATAGAAAACAGTATACAACATCATCCTTCTACACCTCGTAAAGCATTAATTCAATACAAAGTACAATTAGTAATTGTGACAATATTGCGGTTGCTCACAAGAAAACATTCTTAATCTTTAATTCAATTCCGTTTGTCTTTGTGGCCTTTCCGACCTAATAAAGTAAATGCCCCAAATAGGCAACTTTATTGGTTGCAGGATCCAAGGACAAAGTGACAACACAGTTGTAACATTGAATATTACATGAGCGGATTGGCAATGAAATTACATAAATTAATTTGATGAGTGAATAATTTAACACAAAAGCAAATTCACAGCTAATCAGGGTATAGTACCCATAAGTACATGACACACTTTATAAGATTTATAGAAACTCATAGTTGCGTGCTAGGTGAAGAACATTCATTAAAGAGACATCAAGGTATAGTACCCATCTATAATCAATAGGCTCTAATTGATAAAGTCGAAATGCTCATAGTGGACTGGATTACTAGGGACGAAGAGTGTTCGCTGGAACAACACTGCGCCTCCGTGCTCATAGTTTTAATTCAGGTGAATTAGTGGGATCCTGGATCCATGTCAGTCAATTCCTAAAAAATAATAATAATAAAAGAATGTAAATTATTGTGACCGCTTAAATATACGTCATACATAAAAACAGATCTTCAGTACAAGACACAGCCTATAAAGGAAATGCCCTAGAACCATAGGTAGAAGGCTTGAAATAAAAGTGATATGAATAGTAGGGGGTAATAGAGGGAAGGGGTAAATGGAGGGAAAGGCATACAAAACAATAATCATAGAATGGCAACACAGGGTGCAAGTTACAGATGAGAATGTATTTCCTCGTCATAGTTCAGGCCATTAGGAAATTTAGTTCCAGACTGAAGAATAAATCGGGATTCCAATTTGCGTAAAGACGCAATCCGGTTACCCCCTCTCTGGTGTACCAAGACTGTATCAAGACCAAAAAACTTGGTCTTGGTCCAGTCTCCTTCGTGTTTCTCAGCAAAATGTTTAGCAGTACTGTAGCTGAAGTCTTTGTTTGTAATCGCTCTCCAATGCTCCAGTATATGGTTTTTTACCAGGAATGTGGTGGAGCCTATATACCATAAGTTACAGGGGAAGGTTATCACATATACCACGTGATCCGTACTACATGTGATAAACTTTGGGATTATCCAACGTATACCCACTCTCTCCAGTGTAACTTCAGTCACATTTTCACTGTTCCTACAGGCTTTGCACTTCCCGCATTTGCGGAATCCTTTCGCTTGTTTCAGCCAACTGGTATCTTTTACAGCAAGATGGCTTTTGACTAAAAGGTCTCTTAAGGATGCACTTCTTTGATAAGTCATCGATGGGTTGATACCCACTTTGTTTCGTAAAATGGGATCTTGTCTCAGTATCCCCCATCTACTCTTTAGTATTCTCCGCAACTGCCCTGCCTGACTACTAAATCTTGTGATGAACCGTATAGGTTCCTGTTCCTCATCTTTGGGGACTTTGGGGCTAGGTGGTTGAAACAATACCTCCTCTCTACTCTGATTTTCTACTCGGGTATCAGTCTGTTTTAATGCTCTATGGGGGTAGCCTCTGGCTTTGAAGCGTTCAACCATCCCATATTTGGTACGTTGATAGCTCTCTACTGTGCTGCAATTGCGTTTTGCCCTCAAGAACTCACTATAGGTTATCCCCCAATGGAAACTTGGGGGATGGCAACTCGAAGCATGTAAAATCGAGTTGCCTGCTGTTTCTTTCTTATAAAGTTCAGTTTGAATCGTCCCATCTTCCACTATCAGTTTCAAATCCAGAAATTCAACACATTTCTTGCTATGATGCATGGTAAATTTGAGATTTAAGGCATTTTCATTCATTGCTTTGACAAATAATTTCAACTAATTTTCTTCACCCTCCCACAGAAAAAAGATGTCATCTATGTACCTTACCCAGGATTTAACATTGTAGACCCAATGCTCAGTGTTCTCATTCCAGAGCACCTGCTTCTCCCACCAACCTACCACCAAATTGGCATAGCTGGGAGCGAAGCAGGTGCCCATCGAAGTCTCCTGGAGTTGCCTGTAGTATTCCTTTTCAAATATAAATACAATTTCTTTCAAACATAACTCAATCATTGCCAGGATCATGTGCGTGTGTTCGAGCAGATGTAAGCTGCGAGATTTAAGAAAATATTGGCAAGCCCTCAGGCCATCGTGGTGCCTAATGCTGGTATAAAGGCTCTCCACATCAAGACACACTAGCCAGTGATTTTCATTGATGGTTATGTTGTGTATTTTCTGTAAGAAGTCTTTCGTATCTCTTATGTATGAGTTAAGTTTGGTTACAAAAGGAAACAGAAAGTGGTCTACAAAGATCAAAGTATTCTCCAAGAGGCTGTTTTTCGATGAAACTATGGGCCGACCTGGTGGTTCGCGGGCATTTTTATGTATCTTGTGTAATAGATAGAGTGTTGGTGTAGTAGGGGTTTCGTTAAGGAGAAATTTCTTCTCATCCCAGCTCAACAAATGCTTGTCATGCCACCCTTGTATCAGTGAGGTGTGTTTCTGGCACAGGTTAGTGAGATATGACTTGTGCACCTTGGCATAACACGCCTTGTCATTAAGTTGGCGATATGCCTCCTGTGTGTACATCTTCCTTGTCAATGGTACCACATTCCCCCCTTTGTCGGAGGGTTTGATGATAAGGTTGGTATCATTTTGTAAGTTTTTAACAATCTGCCACTGCTCTTTGGTCATATTCGTACTGGGTGGTGTCTTATTGATCAGTTTGAGTAGATCGTGTGCAACTACATCACTAAAGATATCTATATTGTCTCTAGCTGTAGACGGTACAAACTTGGATGCTGCCCTAAAGTTGGTGGTGTCTGCCTCGTCAGTCCCTAGACCAAATATATGTGTAGGTAAACATCGTTTACCACGAAACGTTTTCCCCGCAGGGAATTACAACGCGGTCGTTAGAACGACCACGTTGTAACCACGCATACCATTACTCCGCAAGTCGGGCCAACGACTTGCGGAGGGGGCAGAAGGTGTTGAATTTAAAATCCAGCATCTTCCCTACTGTCCGCACAGACTGGAGTTGGAATAGTAAATTATACTATTCCAACATCCAGCGCCCCCCTCCGCAAGTCATTGTACGACTTGCGGGGTAATGGTATGCATGGTTACAACGCAGTCGTTGTAATGACCGCGTTGTAATTCCCTGCGGGGAAAAATAAAGCGTTAAAAAGAGGTATAATTCATATGTGGAATCTCAGCTATGTGTGTAGGATCAAAAGGATCACCATGTTCATTCGTAAAGGTAGGTTGGCTAGAATAACCAAGTTCCTGCATGATTTTTAGGGTTGGAATGTTTTCGATTGCTAGAGTCTGTCTGGCACTCGGTGTTACGGGTTGTCCAATGGGACGTGTCATTTCATTATTACGTAATGCATGTAATTTAAACAATTTTAACTTTCGCTCAAATTTGTAGAGATTAACTTTTGTTTGAGCGTAATCAAAGCCAATGTCAGGACAAAAAGATAAACCTAGTTGTAACACTCTCTCTTCTTTATATATATATATATATATAAGCACCACTTCTGATTCCCCCAATAGAGATCAGACGCCAACACAAGGACACGACTTCCTTAAATTCTTCTGTAACGCGTTTCGGCATTGCTGCCTTGCTCATACACAGAGCGTAACTGAATTGTTGCTTTTAAAATACCGGAACCACCGGTCACATGATTTTCTGCTTCAACAGCCACTGAAAACAGACTCAATACCTTCCGCTTGTACGGGGGACTATTACATTTCACACGACTCGAAAAACAAAATAATTAAGTACATCAGTGCTTGATTATAATTCATCAGTCACAAAGTAAAATAAAATTGAACTTCAAATAAAAAAGACGTTTCCTATTACATATATAATTTTCCTGTTTTCAGTTGCATAATATTAAGGCCATATACCACATTGATGAGGGTATCGGTTATTAACGGAATAAAGTGCAAGTGCAGTACTGCACAGTTTATAACCCACACAACTTGAATTGTTAGAACCAGTGGCATATCACGGGCTAATTCTTATAATCTCAGAATTACCCACATTGACGGAAGGCTATATTTACAGTGCACAGTGCAAAAACAGTGGTAATGATATAAAAACCAATAAAGTGCAAGTGCAATACTCTTTCCTAGAACTCATCATCTGGTATACTGCATTACCTCTGACTAAGTCGGCTTGACTCTCAAAATGTACAGTGCAAGCACTTTTTATACCATTCCTACACATACTGTCAAGTTCTAAACTTCCACTTTTGTGCACATACTTTCTAATGACAGGTCTGGTCCCTACTACATTCATAATTAATTCCCTGTATGGGAATCATTATTTGACCAGGTTCCTTCCTAAGTACGAGTTACATTCACTTCAATACTTGGCTGCCTCAGTGATTCCCAATTGCATGAAATTCAATACAAGTCAATTGCAATTCATTAGTCCCAAACAATCTGCCTCTCAACCTCATCAATTCGTGTGCTTACGACAAGTGGTTCCATCCTCAAGTTTAAAATTAAATTTGAAAACATGGAGTAGGGACAACTAGGATCCTAGATGTACATATAAATCCTCTTCCGAATTTAGACCAAATGGGATTTTGGTGTTAAACAACAGAATGTACCTCGACTCTAACTGTCGCAACCTTTGTTCACGATTGCCACCTCATCTAATTTTGGCTACCTGATCAATTGCAAAGAATACAAGATCATTGACATTTCCCCCATGTACTTCATTTATGTGTCTCACCACAGGTTAGCTCTTATCACTGTTTTTTACTGCCCTTACGTGTTTCAGTATTCTCATATGCACCATGTGTATGGTGCTGCCAACATAAGCCTTCGGGCAAGTGCACTGTAATATGTATACTACATAATCACTTTTACAATTCAGGAAGCTTCTTATGTTCCATGGGCTTTTCATTAGGGGTGACATAACCTGTTTCGTATTGCGCCCGATCTTGCATGCCTTACATTTTGAGCATTTGTAAAACCCAGAACTGGCTCTCAGCCATCCTTCAGCAGTCCCTAATTCTGGGATATTGCTTACCAGATCCTGCCTCATGGATCTGGCTTTCCTGAAGGTGATTAGTGGCCTACGGGGAATCAAACCATTAAGTATCGGGTCTCTTTTCACCAGGTGCCTATGTCTACTTAGGCAGTCTCTCACCCTGCCATGGTAGCAATTGTAACCGATGATCATGCGTATCTCATTCTTAGTTCTCTTCTCCACCCCAGTTTTCTCATTAGGGTACAATAGTGTTGTTCTCCTAATCTTATTCACTTTAGTTAGTGCTTGCTTCAATACTTGGGGATTATAGCCTCTCTGCATGAATCTATTGGTGAGATCTTTTTGGGCTTCTTCCAGGGTTGATGCCTCACTACAATTTCTCTTTATTTTGAGGTGTTCTACATAAGGGATGCTGTTCTTTAGTTTAAGGGGGTGGGAGCTCCTAGCGTGCAAAATGGAGCTCCCACCCGTGGGCTTCCTGTAGGTATGTGTATACGGTGTGTTACCATTTACATAGACTTCTAGGTCCAGAAAGCAAACCTGTGTACTACTGATTGTGTTAGTAAATGTCAAATTGAATGAATTATTGTTTAATTGCAGGACAAACTGTTCAGCAGTTTCCCTGGTGCCTTCCCACACTAGAAAGAGCTCATTAATAAATCTCGTCCATAAAATGATATTGTTCTTCCATTCCTTGGCATACTGTACCTGGAGCACCAGCTCCTCCCCCAGCCCATATGCAAATTAGCATAGCTGGGGCGAAGCAGGTGCCCATGGCAGTTCCTCTCACTTGTTTGTATGTGTCGGTACCATACATGAAGAAATTGTTCTCCAGGCATAACCTTCCCATCTCAACCACCATTCCTGAGTGTTGGTATAATGTTTAGATCGTTTATTCAAGTAATACCTCATTGCTCTCAACCCATCCCCATGGGGAATGCTTGTATATAAAGATGAAACGTCAAGCGTGATTAGAAGAAATGTGTCCCTCCACGAGATGTTTTCAATTTTCCTCAGGAAGTCCTTTGTATCTTGTATGTAGGCCGGGAGTTCTTTAACTAACTCCTGTAAAAAATGATCAAGGAATTTGGATGTGGGTTCGAATAAGCTACCTATAGCTGAAATAATAGGTCTTCCGGGGGGACCTCTGCATTCTTATGTATTTTTGGAATGAGGTACAGTATAGGTGTTACTGGGTTGCCTACCTTCAGATACAGATATTCTTCCTGCGAGACCAAACCTAAACCTCTCCACCTGGCTAGGTCTTTATGGTATTTATTCTTTACCTCTAACAGGTTACTGTTGGGTACTTTTTGATAGCATCTAGTGTCTCTTAGCTGGAGCCTTGCTTCTTCATTGTACATATTAAGAGGCCGCAGTACCACATTACCCCCTTGTCAGATTGACAGACTACTGTGTCCTTCCTGCTCTTGATCTTTTGCACAACTGAGGCATATTTTTTGTCATATTGATTACTCCCCCTCATGAATCCTTCGCTTGATGAAATGGATAGTGCTTTCAGATCTTTCACTTCTAAATCAGCGAACACATCAATCGAGTCTTTCGGTATATTGGGGACAAAAGTGGATTTGGGTTTGAATGGTGTTTTGATTCTATTATAAATGTCCAAGCCCAACATTCCAACAGTCTCTCCTACAGATTCAGGTAGGCCCATTCCCTCTCCAATAGATTTAATTCATGCAGAAGGTTTAGATACCCGACTTCAAGATTAGAGGCCTCTCCCAAGTCCAGTTTTCTTTCCCTAGGTCTTTCCGATCTGTTGTAAAAGTATTTTTTCAATTTTAAATTTCTGACAAATTTGAAAAAGTCTACGCGAATATGACTGTAGTTAAAGTTGGTTCTTGTGCAGAAAGACAGTCCTAATGAGAGTATATTCTTTTCCTTATCCGAGAGTTTCAAGTTGGTCAGGTTGATTATGGTGGCTGGGTTACTGTTTACTTCTGTTGCTATAGTTCCTTGACTTTGGCACCCGAGCATAGTTCCATACCCTCCCCTTCGTTTCTTGCGTTTCCTTGTTGCTTTTTTCCTTTCCATTGAGGTCTCTGCTTGCTGTTCAGAGTCCTGTCCAAACGTAAAAAACGCAATTCTTCAATAACCGAGGGGGGTTCCTGTGGTTCCTTGTTCTTACTTGAACTCCCAGCCCCGTCTTCTGATTCCGTGTCAAGTTCCGAGCTCATGTTTGAGCTAGTCTCCGAACTGAATTCCAGAGGTGTGTGCCACTCACGAACTCTTTTGTCCTGTTCTATGTTACTCTATAACCTCTGCCGGCGTATGTTGTCGAATCGTTCGGGCAAAGGTATATATCTGACCTCTCTCATAATCCAACCTATCCCTGGTAAATTTTGTGGCTTTTCTGTCCCTGATAGTTTGTTCATGCTTTCTTTGTTTGACTTCCAACTCTTTTTAAAATTTCGTCAGATCCTCCGGTTTGGCCAATTTGCTTATTTCTGTTTCCAGGTTTTTAATTTCCTCCAAAATCTTATTGCAGTCTCGTCTGGCATACTTCACCAAAATCCTCATCATATTTTGCGACGAATCGGCACTGTTTACAGCTCACTCCTGTAACATTTCGGGATCTGGGTTTTCGAAGGTGGGGCCATTCATACTCTTAAGCCCCTCGGGACTCTCCCCACTTCTAAGTATTTCTCCAAAGCTTTAACTTCCCACCATTTGGACACTTCATTTTGTTTTAACTTCTCAAGTCTACACATTTGTGTCTGTAAGTTCATTTACGGTATTGAGGCCCCGGTCCTCTGTTACGGCTGGTCATGTTTGGTGCCTTTTCGTCAAACACGACATTCGCCGCCTCTTCTCTCTCCTTTAGCCAGGTATCCATACTATTCCACTTGATCTGAAACGCTCACTAACTAATCTCAGCTTTCGAAAAGCCAAAGCTGAGTCCCACCGGATTAGCCTCTCCGGTGTCTCTCCCCGCCGTTAATGTTTGGAACCTGCTCTGCACAGCGACGTGCTTACCCGATCACAGGTGTCCCCCGACACTCTGTTTCCGGAAGCTCTCCACCTCGTGGTCGTCCTTCACGCCTTGCTAAATACTGCGGGGGGGGCATCTTGTTATGCACCACATGCATCCATCATTTTCCTGGACTCCAAGAAGCACCTGAACGAGGGTGTGTTGGTGTAGCCGCTACCAGCAGCCAGCGGCTCGATACAAGCACCACTTCTGATTCCCCCAATAAAGATCAGACGTCAACACAAGGAAACGACTCCCTTAAATTCTTCTGCGTTTTATTTAATCGCTGTAACGCGTTTCGGCATTGCTGCCTTGCTCACACACAGGGCCCGATTCACAGAACTAACTTACGTCAAAAACGTAAAGTTAGTACCTTTTGGTATTCACAGAATACACTTACTCATTTTGGTATTCACAGAATACACTTACTCATTTTGGTATTCACAGAATACACTTACTCATACTAACTTTATGTCCGCACTCGGGCCGGAGATTCCGGCCGTTTGTGGAGATTCCGGCCCGAGGTGGAGATTCCGGCCGTTGTGGAGATTCCGGCCGTTTGTGGAGATTCCGCCACCGGCCGGAATCTCCACAACCGGCCGGAATCTCCACAAATGGCCGGAATCTCCACAAGCGGCCGGAATCTCCACAAACGGCCGGAATCTCCGGCCGGAATCTCCACAAACGGCCGGAATCTCCACAAACGGCCGGAATCTCCACCGCCGGGCCGGAATCTCCGGCCCGAGTGCGGACATAAAGTTAGTATGAGTAAGTGTATTCTGTGAATACCAAAATGAGTAAGTGTATTCTGTGAATACCAAAATGAGTAAGTGTATTCTGTGAATACCAAAAGGTACTAACTTTACGTTTTTGACGTAAGTTAGTTCTGTGAATCAGGCCCACAGAGCGTAACTGAATTGTTGCTTTTAAAATACCGGAACCACCGGTCACATGATTTTCTGCTTCAACAGCCACTGAAAACAGACTCAATACCTTCCGCTTGTACGGGGGACTATTACATTTCACAAATCTCCCCGACTCGGAAAAACAAAATAATTAGGTACATCAGTGCTTGATTTTAATTCATCAGTCACAAAGTAAAATAAAATTGAACTTAGAATAAAAAAGACGTTTTCTGTTACATATATAATTTTCCTGTTTTCAGTTGCTTTATATTAAGGCTATATACCACATTGATGAGGGTATCGGTAATTAACGGCATAAAGTGCATATGTATATAAATATGTATATATATATATATATATATATATATATATATATATATAAATATATCGTTGGCTTCGTCTCAAAACCTCCAGTTTCCCCTGGAAAAGACGAACACGGACCCAAGGTTTCTGGTGCTAAGTTCAGTTTATTTTGCTGCCACGCACCACCGCCATAACGCGTTTCGGCCTTCCAAAGGCCTTGATCACATGACGCGCTGCTTTGTGCTACCCCTAAATTTAAAGTGCCAGTGCAACAATTACAAATTAATACAGGTGACTAAATCATAACCATGGAAGAGTTACTAGCGTCAATTATGATAAAACCCATGTCTTTTGCACCAAATACAGGTTACAATTCATATAAATATGTATAAATATAAATATAAACATAAATACACAACTTTTATCGGGTAATAAAATTAAATCAATCAATACTTCTTTAAATAAGAATTATTAAAAGAGTTAAAATCATTATTTTACCAATACTAGAAGCACCTTAAATACAGTCTTCTATATAAAGGAATTTTTCGTATTAGACCTGTAAATATTAAAACACAATGTATATTGATAAAAATACAAGTGTTAAAAGATGTGCTAAAAAGATGTAATAAATATGATAAAAAACATGCTAAAAAAGTAAATACTTAGCTATTTCTTTATCATAAATCTACCCAGACAAGCACGACCTCATTGTGCCTAACTGGTTTACTCTTGGTTTTATACCATTGACACTAATTATGCCCTTAGTGAGCTGAATTAATTCCTCCATACTGTAATGATTGAGTAAAAAAGTGCCAAACGTGTCACCATCTGGAATCAAAAATAGACTCCAACAAGTGCTAAGTGCTATACATATCTGGATAGAAACCATGCGAAAAAAGAAGCTAAAATTACTAAATTTCATGATTACATGTATATAAAAAAATGTGTAAATGACTAAAACAAGGAATTGAGACAACAGTAAATATAAAATTCATAACTGGAGAAACCCCTTATAAACAGGTAAAAAATCTTCACTGGCGTTAAGCCCGAATGGTGTCTTGGTGTCGAGCTCCAGAATGTACCTAGTTTCTAAGAGACGTAATTGGGCCTCACGGTTGCCTCCCCTCCTCAAGGGGGTATACTGTCAATAACAAAATATTTTAAATGTTCCGTGCTGCCACCATGTGTCTCCCCAAAATGTCTGGCCACAGGATAGGCTGAATCGCTGTTAGTTATAGCTCTTATGTGCTGGAGTATCCGCTTGTGCACTGGCAGCTTAGTGCTGCCAATATAGCGTAAATTGCAGGGACACTCCAGCACATATACAGCGTATTCAGTCTTGCATGTCAGCCTTTTCGTAATAGGTACAGGGTCTGGTTTAAATGGGCTCATGTAGCTTGTTTTATTTTGAGCAAATTTACATGCTTTGCATGTGGGACATTTTACAAATCCTTTAAGTGCGGTGAGCCAATTACTGGTTGATCTTGATTCAGGACTGCTTTTAACAAGACTATTGCTCATTGATCTTGCCTTTCTAAAGGTCAGATCAGGTTTCTTTGGTAGAGCATCTTTCAAAATAGGATCGCTGCGCACCAAGCCCCAATTCCTATTTAATATTTTACGTAGGGCTTGGTGTTGTCTATTGTAGGTTAAAATCATCCTAGTTGGTTGTACAGTTTGGACCAAACCTACTGCTTGCTGATTTGTTTTGTTTGCAAGAGCTTGTTCCCTATTGATAGCCATAGTTTTGTTAATGGCTTTATCAATAATATTCGCAGCATATCCTCTCTCCACGAACCTTTTCCTGCTAGCTAGTTGTGCAGTTTTGCAATCTTCATCAGTGCTGCAAATCCGTCTAATGCGTAGCATTTCCCCGTAGGGAATGCTATTGATCAAATGTCTGGGGTGGTGACTGTGTGCATGCAATATTGTGTTTCCCGCAGTCGGTTTCCTATACATGCGAGTCTCTAGACTGTTGTTCCTTACAATGACTTCTACATCTAAAAAGCAAACAGCTGTTCTACTGATATTGGCCGTAAAATGTAAGTTGAGGTCATTGTTATTGATCTGTTCAATAAATCGGCGGGCCAATGTCTCTGGACCACGCCAAATGAGGAACAAATCGTCAATATAGCGAAACCAATAAGGAACATATTGTTCCATTGTATCTGCGAATTGCACATTGAGGACCTGCTCCTCCCACAGTCCCATATGCAAACAGGCATAACTGGGGGAAAAGCAGGCCCCCATTGCAACACCCCTGGTCTGTTGAAAGACCTGGTTGTCAAAGAGAAAGAAATTTTGTTCCAAACATGTTAAAACCATATTAATCAGCATTCTATTGTGCATATATAAACACATTGGCCTCTTGTTAAGAAAATGTTCAATCGCCTTGATGCCATCCTGATGTCGAATAGATGTATATAACGATGTTACATCCAATGTTATCAAGAGAGAATCTGAATTCCATGTAGTTTCACCAATTTTCCTCAGGAAGTCCGTTGTGTCCTGAAGATAAGATGGCAAGGTTTTAACAAATTCCTGTAAGAAATAGTCCACATATTTAGATGTATTTTCCATGAGACTATTAATAGCTGAAATTATCGGCCTGCCAGGAGGTTTAGTTGCATTTTTATGGATTTTTGGAATGAAATACATTGTGGGGATTACAGGATGCTCCTTTTTTAGAAAGCGGAATTCATCTATACTTAACAAACCCCCACTTTTCCATGCAAGTAATTTGAGATAGTATTCATTCCAAGATGATTTTACCATATGTATGTTACTCTTTTTATAGCACGTAATGTCACTCAATTGGTTTGATGCTTCCTCCATATACAAATTGCGAGGCCACAACACCACATTGCCTCCTTTGTCTGCTTGCCTCACTATAATGTTATTATTGTTCTGAAGTTTTTTCATCAGTTGGACATAACAATGATTTTGTCTGTTACGTGTGTGGCGGGCATGAGTGGTGGATTTATATAGTTGTTTTAGTTCAGTTGTGACTTGTTCATGGTATACATCTAGATTGTCATGTAACATGATTGGTTGAAAAGTCGACTTCATTTTGAATGGTGTTTTAACAGTGCCACCTATCTCATAATTGGCCAAACTTAATTCTGATGTTTCCAGACTCTGGTCATTGTGTAGATCATATAAGTCATGAAGTAAGCCCACATCTCCTGCTGTTAATAGGGAGGGACTTTTAATTGTAGATAAAGATGTCGTTGGCTGTTTTCTGGCCTGCAATAGATGGAATTTGCGCAGTTTGAGTTTCCTAATAAATCTAAAAACATCCATCCGGGTTTCAGCATAGTTAAAACTGCTCTCCGGGCTAAATGAAAGCCCTAATGCCAGGATCTGTTGTTCAGCCATACTTAAGTTAGTATCAGTCAAGTTAATCACAGAATTCAAATCAACATTTCTTATTTGCGGTTCCATCTGCCCCTCAATGGTTTCCTTGTGGTCTGCCTTTCGCTGCTGGTTGCATTTTCGTCTTTCTCTACGTTTTTTGTTGTCTCTTTTGTTTTTTGACCAGCCTGTACTCGGGGTCGTAGTGTTTGTCTCCTGTCTTGGCGAAGGCAATCCAACTCCTGCGCAAGGGAAAGCTTGATAAACCCCAATCCTGGAGTTTTGGATAGTTCTCCTTCTGATTCGCTCCCCTGTGCGGAGCTTAAATCTGATCCCGATGTTGACGCTGTGGCAATATCCCTTGAGCCAGCATGATTTAGTGGCAAGCCTGCCTTGCTTGCTCTTGCTTTCACTGCGTCATATTTGCGGGAAAATGTGAAGACCTGTCCATTCATATAGTCCATTTTATCCCTCTGGAACTTATAAGTCTTTCGCTTCTTTATTACTTCTTCCTCTTTATGTAATCTCATCTGCATTTCATCCCGATATTTTTTGATTGTGTCTGTCACTTCCAGCTTTTTAATTTCTTCATTTAATTCATCTATTTTGAGTGATAACGCTGCGCGGTCACTTTCTGCATATTTTACGAGAATCCGGACCAAACGACAAGAGGACTCCAGATTGCAGTCGGCCCACTCAGCCAGCATGTTGGGGTCCGGATTCTCATAACTCGGCGCCAGCGTTATACGTAGTCCTCGTGGGATTCTGCCCAGCTCCAAATAACGTGACAAGGATTTATGCTCCCACCATTTGGCTTGTTCGGAACGCATGAGTTTCTCCAGTCTTTTAAATAAATCCCTTGCATTGGTACTTTCCGTTGGTATTGAGTGTGATAATACATTAATAGTCGATTCCCCAGCCGGAGAATCGCTAAACATTTCAATAGCCGCTTCTTCGCGGTTGCGCAGAGCGTCTGCGGACATGGTGCGTATGTGTGGGCAAAGTTAATCAAAAGACGCTGTGATGAGTATCCACGTCAATATTGAGCACACTCCTCTACTGGACCTTCTGATAGCTCCTACCTTCTGCGAGTTGCCTGGCGTGAATCCCGTCTTCCGACTCGAGTTCCGCCGACCTCGTCTATCGGGTAGGGAGTTTGACAGCGTCCAGGGGCTGCCGCGGCTTCCTCCTCACCGGAGTATCCGATTCCTGTTCCGGTCACACCGGAACCTGCTGCTTCCTGCCGCGATGCCCAGCTGAGAGGAGGGGTTACCGTCTGTACCGAAGAAGCAACTCGGCACTTTCAAATCGTTGGCTTCGTCTCAAAACCTCCAGTTTCCCCTGGAAAAGACGAACACGGACCCAAGGTTTCTGGTGCTAAGTTCAGTTTATTTTGCTGCCACGCACCACCGCCATAACGCGTTTCGGCCTTCCAAAGGCCTTGATCACATGACGCGCTGCTTTGTGCTACCCCTAAATTTAAAGTGCCAGTGCAACAATTACAAATTAATACAGGTGACTAAATCATAACCATGGAAGAGTTACTAGCGTCAATTATGATAAAACCCATGTCTTTTGCACCAAATACAGGTTACAATTCATATAAATATGTATAAATATAAATATAAACATAAATACACAACTTTTATCGGGTAATAAAATTAAATCAATCAATACTTCTTTAAATAAGAATTATTAAAAGAGTTAAAATCATTATTTTACCAATACTAGAAGCACCTTAAATACAGTCTTCTATATAAAGGAATTTTTCGTATTAGACCTGTAAATATTAAAACACAATGTATATTGATAAAAATACAAGTGTTAAAAGATGTGCTAAAAAGATGTAATAAATATGATAAAAAACATGCTAAAAAAGTAAATACTTAGCTATTTCTTTATCATAAATCTACCCAGACAAGCACGACCTCATTGTGCCTAACTGGTTTACTCTTGGTTTTATACCATTGACACTAATTATGCCCTTAGTGAGCTGAATTAATTCCTCCATACTGTAATGATTGAGTAAAAAAAGTGCCAAACGTGTCACCATCTGGAATCAAAAATAGACTCCAACAAGTGCTAAGTGCTATACATATCTGGATAGAAACCATGCGAAAAAGAAGCTAAAATTACTAAATTTCATGATTACATGTATATAAAAAAATGTGTAAATGACTAAAACAAGGAATTGAGACAACAGTAAATATAAAATTCATAACTGGAGAAACCCCTTATAAACAGGTAAAAAAATCTTCACTGGCGTTAAGCCCGAATGGTGTCTTGGTGTCGAGCTCCAGAATGTACCTAGTTTCTAAGAGACGTAATTGGGCCTCACGGTTGCCTCCCCTCCTCAAGGGGGTATACTGTCAATAACAAAATATTTTAAATGTTCCGTGCTGCCACCATGTGTCTCCCCAAAATGTCTGGCCACAGGATAGGCTGAATCGCTGTTAGTTATAGCTCTTATGTGCTGGAGTATCCGCTTGTGCACTGGCAGCTTAGTGCTGCCAATATAGCGTAAATTGCAGGGACACTCCAGCACATATACAGCGTATTCAGTCTTGCATGTCAGCCTTTTCGTAATAGGTACAGGGTCTGGTTTAAATGGGCTCATGTAGCTTGTTTTATTTTGAGCAAATTTACATGCTTTGCATGTGGGACATTTTACAAATCCTTTAAGTGCGGTGAGCCAATTACTGGTTGATCTTGATTCAGGAATGCTTTTAACAAGACTATTGCTCATTGATCTTGCCTTTCTAAAGGTCAGATCAGGTTTCTTTGGTAGAGCATCTTTCAAAATAGGATCGCTGCGCACCAAGCCCCAATTCCTATTTAATATTTTACGTAGGGCTTGGTGTTGTCTATTGTAGGTTAAAATCATCCTAGTTGGTTGTACAGTTTGGACCAAACCTACTGCTTGCTGATTTGTTTTGTTTGCAAGAGCTTGTTCCCTATTGATAGCCATAGTTTTGTTAATGGCTTTATCAATAATATTCGCAGCATATCCTCTCTCCACGAACCTTTTCCTGCTAGCTAGTTGTGCAGTTTTGCAATCTTCATCAGTGCTGCAAATCCGTCTAATGCGTAGCATTTCCCCGTAGGGAATGCTATTGATCAAATGTCTGGGGTGGTGACTGTGTGCATGCAATATTGTGTTTCCCGCAGTCGGTTTCCTATACATGCGAGCCTCTAGACTGTTGTTCCTTACAATGACTTCTACATCTAAAAAGCAAACAGCTGTTCTACTGATATTGGCCGTAAAATGTAAGTTGAGGTCATTGTTATTGATCTGTTCAATAAATCGGCGGGCCAATGTCTCTGGACCACGCCAAATGAGGAACAAATCGTCAATATAGCGAAACCAATAAGGAACATATTGTTCCATTGTATCTGCGAATTGCACATTGAGGACCTGCTCCTCCCACAGTCCCATATGCAAACAGGCATAACTGGGGGAAAAGCAGGCCCCCATTGCAACACCCTGGTCTGTTGAAAGACCTGGTTGTCAAAGAGAAAGAAATTTTGTTCCAAACATGTTAAAACCATATTAATCAGCATTCTATTGTGCATATATAAACACATTGGCCTCTTGTTAAGAAAATGTTCAATCGCCTTGATGCCATCCTGATGTCGAATAGATGTATATAACGATGTTACATCCAATGTTATCAAGAGAGAATCTGAATTCCATGTAGTTTCACCAATTTTCCTCAGGAAGTCCGTTGTGTCCTGAAGATAAGATGGCAAGGTTTTAACAAATTCCTGTAAGAAATAGTCCACATATTTAGATGTATTTTCCATGAGACTATTAATAGCTGAAATTATCGGCCTGCCAGGAGGTTTAGTTGCATTTTTATGGATTTTTGGAATGAAATACATTGTGGGGATTACAGGATGCTCCTTTTTTAGAAAGCGGAATTCATCTATACTTAACAAACCCCCACTTTTCCATGCAAGTAATTTGAGATAGTATTCATTCCAAGATGATTTTACCATATGTATGTTACTCTTTTTATAGCACGAAATGTCACTCAATTGGTTTGATGCTTCCTCCATATACAAATTGCGAGGCCACAACACCACATTGCCTCCTTTGTCTGCTTGCCTCACTATAATGTTATTATTGTTCTGAAGTTTTTTCATCAGTTGGACATAACAATGATTTTGTCTGTTACGTGTGTGGCGGGCATGAGTGGTGGATTTATATAGTTGTTTTAGTTCAGTTGTGACTTGTTCATGGTATACATCTAGATTGTCATGTAACATGATTGGTTGAAAAGTCGACTTCATTTTGAATGGTGTTTTAACAGTGCCACCTATCTCATAATTGGCCAAACTTAATTCTGATGTTTCCAGACTCTGGTCATTGTGTAGATCATATAAGTCATGAAGTAAGCCCACATCTCCTGCTGTTAATAGGGAGGGACTTTTAATGGTAGATAAAGATGTCGTTGGCTGTTTTCTGGCCTGCAATAGATGGAATTTGCGCAGTTTGAGTTTCCTAATAAATCTAAAAACATCCATCCGGGTTTCAGCATAGTTAAAACTGCTCTCCGGGCTAAATGATATATATATACATAGGATCTACACAAAGAGAAAGAGACTCTCTCTCTCTCTCTCTCTATATATATATATATATATATACATATCTATATATATAGAGATCTCTCTCTCTTTGTATAGATTTTTTTTATAGGTGTGGTTTCCCTTGAGGGCCAACCCACTGCCAATTTCGCCATTTTTTTAATGTCTTTTTTTTTTTACTTCGAGGGGGCCCCCTCCCCCTGGGAAAACCAAACTTTTTTTTTTTTTTTTTTTAGCATGCCCCGGAAGGAAGGAAGGCCTCATTTGAAAGGGAGACTCTCCCCTTTCAAACGAGGCCTCCCTGAAAGCTGGGGAGACCGTTTTTGGCTGTTTTCCCCATCGGAGTCGAGCGCGGCCTTAACTGCTGCTTCCTCGGCTCCGGTGGCGAAAACTGTGACGTTAGAGCACCGGAGGATTAAACGGGGGCCTCCCTGGTGTCGGCCAATGGACGTGCTCTGCACCAGGGATGTAGTGCTTGCGTCTGCCATTGGCCGATGCAAGCACCAAACGTGCTAAGACACGTCTTCGCACCAGGACAACAGAAACTACACCTAAACATCAACTAACTACACATAGAATCCTAAACAATCATACATATAAATATATATATCTTTTTTTTTATTTCGTATTTTTTATACACATATAAAACACATCAACCCCCACCCCCAAAAGAAAAATACTGCTACCCACTAAAATTGTACCCACCCCTACAAAAACCCTAAAACCACTACCCCACACTATGACTACACTAAATAAACTAAACTAAGCTAAAAAACCATTATGACCAACAATAAAACTATGTACATGGGGAAGGGCCGAAAGGCTCCCTGTGGCTAACGTGGCTTTGGTCTTCCCACTGCCTTCTTCACCTCCTGGAACAGTGTTATTGCCAGGTCCATTTTGTTCTCAAGCACAGCCACCCACAACTTTAGGTCCGAAAGGTCCTTTTTTGATCTCGAGCTCAAATGAGCTCGCCCCTCCTGTGGCCTGAGGTGTGGGGACAGGTAGTTGCGATGGTAAGCTGGTGGAGGTGCTGGGTACCGGTGCTTTGGAGGAACCTTGTCCCGCCCGTCCTTCTGTTCCTGTGCTTCTTAATAGTCAATGTTTTGGTCCCAGAGGAAAGAGTTTCCACTTGCCCAGCGCCTTCTCCTCTTTGTGTTGCTTTCTCATTGCTCTGTGTGCCTTAGCAACTCTACGAAAGTGGAAGTAGTGCTCCTTTCTGAGGTTATGCTTCCTTAGCTGATCTGGGTTCAAGTTGTCTGCTTAAACAAAAAGGAAAACTGTCAGTCAAAGGGTGACTAGGAACACGTAGAAACATCATGAAACAATATTATTTTCACAACATCTAAGGTAGCAGCCCCTAAAGCTTAAATTATTCTTGCAGTTTAGAGTGAGCATACTCTATAATCTCGGATTTACTAAGGCCAAATTATGAAGGCATGGCAATTGTTGCACAATGCAATTGCAGCACCTAGGCACATCTAGGTATGACCATGTCAGTACATAGTATGCTTGGGAACAATGCTGTTTGGTACCCATGGTATGGTACACATGTCATCTTTACTGAACATTAGTGTGCCTTCTGCATCCTGCAATGGCCTTTATGGCATAGACATTCGCCACAGTAAGATGTGCAATGTCTGCAAAGTACATGCATTGTCTCACAACGTAGTGTGACTGATAGGCAAGGACCCATACCAGGACACATTGCTAACTATACTGAACACTTGGCAGGTAGGACATGTATCAATGGATGCTGGATAAGTACCTCACATCACACAGAGGCATATGAAACTTCTCCTATCTGAACTGTTGTAAGTCCATGGTGGAACACGCCACCGCTCATTACATGCTCCCAATATCATAGCATGTGCAACTGACATGCATTCCAAATTCTTCACGCTCCCCTGTCAAGCCTCTATCATGTGGTCCGTCCCAGATTGGCAATGCATTCTCCTTGACATTAGTCAGAGGATGATACACATGCAACAATTAACATCCACTTTTCCTGACCTATTAATCTTTATACAAAAGTTTATTTGTGATGCACATTGAATCTGGCAATTTACTTGCATCTGACATCACACACAATTCATGCACTACACAATTAGCATTGATGAAGGCACTCACTGGTGAAGTTGGGGTCCTTAAATCCATCCACTTCACTTCACTTCAAGAACTCTAGAGCTGATTTCTTATCTAGAATGCCACTTCAAGATCTTGAACAATCAGAAGATAGTGAAGCATAGAGACTGTGGTGGCCACTTTAGATGACATATTAAGCATTTCTGATTTAGTATCTCGTGAAGAATGACTGTCAGCTCTTGAAGATGACAATGTGTTGACTGTTGTTATGGACTGTGTCAAAAAAGGATGGCCCAGGGAAAGGCCATTACCTGCTCCCTTCAGACCTTTCTTGCATGTAGAAAGTGAACTATCTGTGCTAGATGGCATTCTCTTACGTAATGATGTCACTGTTCCTCCTTCGGCTGTTAGGACCAAACTCATTAAAGCTGCTCACCAAGGTCATTTAGGGGTGGGAGCCACCTGTAAAATCTTAAAAGAGTTCTTTTGGTGGCCTTGTTTAGATTCACAAGTTGCAAAGTGAATTTCTGATTGCAGTACTTGTTTAATGTCTGACAAATACTGGGTCACTCATCATACACTGTTACACACTGTTCCACTACTTGATAAGGTGTGGTCTAAGGTTGGCGTAGACTTTGTTAGTCTATTCTAAGTTTTGCCCTTGGACAAGAGATTTTTATTGGTCTTAGTTGAATATTTCTCAAAATGTTTCTTTTATGGATTTGTCCCAACCACTACTACTGCCACAGATATCATATTTTTAAATAAACTTTTCGAAACTGAGGGGCCACCAATGGATGTGGTCACTGATAACAGAACACATTTTGTGTCTTCACAAATGAAGGGATTTCTTCAGAACCATCACATCAGACATTTGAGGGTGGCTTTATACTCGCCAACCTCGAATGTCTGGTGGAAAGGATGAACAGGTTTCTTAAGGAAGAAATTCAATCTGCTTTAGCTAGCAGGGTTCCAGTGGAAGATTTTCTAAGGAAAAAGGTGTGGGCATACCATCTGACTCCACACTCTACCACTGATGTATCTCTTTTTTGTTTGTTACGAAAGATATCACCCAGGTGGCAAGTTTGTCCAGAGTGGGTCAAGGACCTTGTTCCAAAGGAGAAAGATTGTCACTATAAAATCTCTGAGATTGTCAAGGAGAGAGTGGCTGCGGTCCACTCAGCCCATAAAATTATCTATGGCAAAATGCATGATGTTAAAAATATTGATTTTTAAGGTTGCTGATTGGGTGTTGATCAAAAATCCCAATAGAGTAAAAAAGGCACAATCAGTTTTTGCTGGATGGGTACAAATCATTAGAGTGGCAAGAGGGTCAGTATTGCTCAATGAGAGAGGTTGGTGGAGCAAAAGAGCCCTTGTGAGGTTAACTCCTGAGCAAGCTGGGAAACTTCGCACGCACAAAGGTCTCATTGGTGGAAATGGAGGTCAAAACAGTGATGACTGGTTTGCTTTTCTACGTCAAGTGTTTCTCCTGAAGTGAGTGCAGAATCAAATATCTCTGAATCAACATTGTCCGGTAATTCAGAAGAATGTGTTGAGCCCAGGCCCTCTGAGGGTACGGATGTAATTGAACCTCTAGGGAATGTCAGGACTGCTCGCAATGTTTCCATGCCTACAAAAATACACAGATTTTTATGTGCATTAAATTATATATTTTATTTTTGTTTTATTTATAAGGGGGAAGATGATGTAGTGCTCTGTGCAGTCCTTTCTTATTGTTTACTTAATATGTCAGTTATCACTGCTTGGGCACATGTGCTACCTTGCAATATGTTTAGCTTTGTAATTGTTATTTGTAATGGCTCATGCCCAGCATTCCTTCTCCATGGTAGCCAGCTGCAGTATAGCCATTTGCAGCTGGGATCCCTTGGAGGTAGGACATGCAGGACATGGGCTCCTGTACCTTCACAAATAAACTTACTTTTATCTATTCCTTGAGTCTTCTGCTGTGTGATTTCCACCTCTACACCCGTGTTTTGATATCACCCCTGCCCTCCTCCCCACTGTCGTTTCGATATTCCCCCACCACCCTTTATCCATTGGATCCATTGGTTTACACTTAGAGTGGTTGTGTGTATTCAAAACAGCGTGCCCTCCGCCTTCCTCCGACTCTTTCATGAGAGGGACGGTTTACTGAGGTGTTCAGCAGAGGGTCAAGCAGGCTTTTTGTCCCCAGACTGCTGCCTCAATCGTGTGCTTCCCTTTTATTGATGTTTCTTTTATGAATGTGTGAGGCCTCCATCTGCTGCAGTCCTGGAAGAATCCCCCACCGCTTCAGGCACACCCACAACAGCTGTGCAAACTGCTAGCCTAAATGTTGCCCTGATCATTTCTTTACATTCTTTAATTTCGTTAAAAAACATTAATAAAGCCAAGTAGCTCTGTGCCAGCTATTTGGCTTTGTTAATGTTTTCTTAAAGATGTTGCACAGCAGCGCCAGCTAATGTGCAACAAGGTTTAAAGTTAATAAAAAGCAAGCGCTATGATGCGGTCAATGCTGGCTGCATCATAGCGCTTTGTTTTTTATTTACTTTAAACCATTTTACACTGCAGCCCACGTTGCGGTGCAATATCTTTAAAAACCTATTGCCTTTGCCAATGCTTGTTTCTTTTGCTCATGCAAATGGAAACTCATCATAACTTCAGGCGACCCCCAAATCCCCATTCCTAACACACTCATTTGCACAGCACTGTTGAAAATAAATCAGAATGGAGGTGCTGGCCTGCGGACTCCATCTCCTCACCAATATCATTGACGTTTGAAAATGTCAAAGTGTTACGGACCAGTTAATCAGAAAAAAATAACCATTTATTTCTCACATGGGGAGAATACGTGTTTACGTCATTTTCTATTTTACAATTTTTTTTAAAAACAGATCTAATAAGGATCTTGCATGTTTATCCAGTTTACACGGGGGCAGATTTACAAGAAACTGACGCATCTGTAGAGATGCGTCAGTTTCCCTGCGCCAGCCTGCGAAACCCTTGCGCCACCATGGATGCGCCGTATTTACAATACGGCGCACCATGGCGCAAGGATTGACAGATGCGTCAGAAATTTTGACGCATCTGTTGACATAAAAGTCACGCATTGCTGGAGTCGTGTCGCAAGCACGTCGCAACTCCAGAAAGGCATGTTGAGGCCTATTCTCACTACACTGCGTCACTCCTTACACCTGCTTCAAGCAGGCGTAAGGTTTTGACGCAGTGGCGTCCTAAAAGTGGCGCAGTGAAATCTTGTAGATTTCACTGCGTCACTTTTACGTGGCTTTCCTGCGTGGGAACGCCCACCCTGCATACATTATACCTGACGCTTAGGTATAATGTGACGCAGAGCTTTACAACGTGACGCATCTCCTAGATGCGTCACGTTGTAAATTGGCCGCATTTTTACGTCACCGCTGCGTCACAAAAGTGACGCAACGGCGGCGCAAAAGTGTCGCAAGGGGCTTGTAAATCTGCCCCACAATGTTTAAAAGTACCCCAAATGTCTTATTCACTGCAACTCCCAAATTTTTTATATTGTTTACACTTCAGTAATAATGTGTTATGGGTCAAAGTACTGTACAGAACATAGTTCCAGGCAAAACACTGCAATCTGACATATTGGGTCAGATTTACTAATGGTTAGTGCTGGCTGTTGTGTGACGCTAAGCAACACAAATTAACAAAGCATTGCACAGGGCCATGAACAGCAACAAAGGATCAAGCTATTTTGCGCTGAAAGTTGACCTTCACACTGTTCCAAATGCATTTACGCTATACGCCTCCTAATATATGCAAGGGGTGTGTCACGAAGCGTCCAACGCAAAAACCTAGGGGCAGATTCATCATAGTGTTGGGTTGTCCTTGCATCATGCAAGTTAACGCAAAGGCAAAGCCAACACTAAAGTCAGAGTTACCAAGCAAAGTAAAGGCCACTTGCGTGACCCTGCGGTGCATGGCAAATCTTGAGCAATACAAGGTAGGGCAAGTCTGGGGTATCCCACAGAGGGGGATATTCACAACAAATGGCGAAAACTATTGCTAACCTCAGTTAGCGTGCGTTTTTTTATCGCCATGTACCGCGGGCAACTATCGCCGTGTTAGCGGCGTATTCACAACACGCCGTTAACAGGCGATAGTTTCCCCTACCGGGTGAAATGTCCGGCGATAAGATTAGCGGCACGGCGATAAAAATCGTCACGCTAACATGAAAAAAGTGGCAATGGGCCAATTAGCGGCCAGGAACGGCACGCTAATTAGCGTCAGTACACTTTTTTTCACGTTATGCGGGAAATACCACTATAAAACGCCCGCTAAGCAGCCCAAACACACAAAAAAAAGAAACAATTGAGAAGAAGCATGGAGGAAGCTGGACCCAATACAGAAGCCAACAACAACCCCCCAAACACACAGGAGGACCAGCCAGAGACCCAGGGGAAGGGCAAGGGGAAGAGGAAGACCCGGTTCAGTCCGCAGGAAAACCAGGTCCTGATTGCAAAGGTGACAGAAAACCAACAACAACTTTTTGTCAGCTCCACAGTGTCATTGGGCACAAAAATACAATATGGCAGTCCATCGCAGCCAAGGTGAATGCTGTCGGAGAAGTGAGGAGGACAGTGGACGACTGCAAGATGCGCTGGCATGATGCTAAGCGCAAGACCAAGCAGAAACTTGCAGCCAATCTGAAAGCAGCAATGCAGACTGGAGGTGGGAGTCCAGCGCCACAGGAGGAGCTGGATCCGTTAGAGGAACAGGTGTCCCAAGTCATCAGCGAGGAGACGGTGGTTGGAGTTCCGGGACAGGATACTGCTCAACATGACCAGACACAACACCTACAGGGTGAGTAACAACCAGGGACTGGGGGGGACGGGGGAGATGGGTCTAATGGCACCCATGTACAATTAAATATATTGCAGTGCACACCCACAATGACTGTGGATCATGTCCTGGATACCCTTGGCCCTGGTGGCATAGACACATATCACCCTACTCACCCAATACATTGCAAGACACATATTGGTGGGCTCACAGACCTGGAAATGTGCACATAAAAGTCTAGCAAGTATCATATCAGACCACAAAATAAGGGCTACATGAAAGAGCAAAGGGCCACATTGATTGGAGATGCGGCAGGGTGTCAAAATGGCCCCCGCCTCAACACCACGCATATGCATGTTCCCGTATGTCTGAGTCGTGTGCAATATTGTGCATGTGCATCAAGGGTGACACTACTGCACATACACAATCTTGCACACAACTCAGACACACGGGCACAATGGTGCATGGGTGCTGACATTGCTGGCGGCATGCCCACCCATGCACATGATCAGTCACATACACACTGCATCCTCATTTTGGCGTCAGAGAGATGCGGGCCGGTGCAGACCTGTCGTATATGCGTGGTGTTGAGGCAAGGGGGCCATGTAGACATCCTGCCGCATCTCCAGTTAATGTTACCGCTTGCTCGTACAGGAGATGCAGTCCTGTGTACACCAAGTGAGAAAGCATCTAGTGATTCTGCATACCATAAACACATGCATTGTCACAACAAAGTGATCATGTAGCCTACTGGCTAAAAGGAGCATATCCCACACTGCACACAATCAGCAGACTTGATTCAAAATGTGATGTAATACAATGAGCAGGGGGGATATGCCTACAACACTACAGTGCATGGACAATGCATTTCAGGAATGTGTCACCCAAATATGTACCACATTACTTGTCCGTGTGCCATACTCACAGAACTACAATGTCCCTGTATAGATGTATGACAACGTAAGTATGACAACAAGCAAGGATAGCAAAGTAGCACCAAATAATGACAAGTAGCTAAATGGCACCATCACCCCTTAGGCCAAATAGCACTCCTCCACTATCAAGTGTACACATCTGCCATACAGAAAGCTGCATTCCACATCAGTCCTGGTGTGATTTGCCCATTACACCATTATGTGCATGTAAACCTATCAGTTTGGTAAGTCAACAGTGTCAGTGAAAAAATATGCACTCATGGTCCTTATCATCCACACGCAAAGCCCGGCATCCAATAATCTGAACCATGAAAGCATGTATCATCCATGTGACCATCTGCGTGGCAATAACACAAACACACATCACCCTGCCATTGGCATCTGTTGGGAGGGGGACAGAGACAGGGCCTGAGCACCACTAATACACCTTAGTAAATCCACATCCATCAAATCCAGGCCCA
Organism: Calotriton arnoldi; assembly: GCA_963921515.1. Lineage (NCBI taxonomy): Eukaryota > Metazoa > Chordata > Amphibia > Caudata > Salamandridae > Calotriton > Calotriton arnoldi. The sequence goes on along the minus strand of CAWUFW010013738.1, from coordinate 62,689 downwards.
CTCATACACCACACGGGGGGTCAACGTTGAGTGTAATGGGTGTTGACACTGTCTGTACAGCCAGCATAAACAATGGAAACTCAACCTGCACCATACTCACAACGGGTAAGCCAACAGGAGGGCAGTAAGCAATGCATGCAAGAAAAAACATGACTGACGACATGCACACAAGATAAAACACACTAGCCCAAGCTACATAGAAACAGCAAGTAGGCCTTTGTTGCAAATGTGCATAAAGTGGGCCCTCCTCACACATGACTGTTCTCGCACCAAACCCATGCACATGTGCAGTAGCCAGCAAAGCTGGCTGTCTGTGAGCCACACTGACAAAGCAAGTCACAGTGCATGATGAATAGCATGTCCGCCCCCCAAACATATTAACATGGAGCAGGCCACGTCACTGAAGTGCCTGAGTGTGGACTTCATCCTTAAAGGAGCAGGTCACACTCTGACACTTCCTCGTGTACATACAACCCCTGATGTAAACAAGACATCAGCTGACAAACAATGCACAAGTGTCCCAACTCTGACCAAGACTCATATTTTCCCCACCTTGCAACATCTTACCATTGTAAAGGCACATGAGTGAAAGGCCCACTGCCTGAAAGGGATAAGGGGCAGCAATACCAAAGCTGCTGGGGCGACTCTACCACAATGCAGTGCGCACACACACATAAATCTGAGCTACTCAACATTGACTACAATGTGGGACAAACTGCATCACTTTCACAACTTAACCCCTTCGCTGCTAGGCCTTTTCCCCTCCTGTGCTAAGCCTTTTTTTGGCTATTTGGGGTAGTGCGCGCTTAGGCCCCTGTAACTTTTTGACCACATAAGGTATCCATGCCAAATTTGCGTCCTTTTTTTCTAACATCATGGGGATTGTAAAGGTACCCAGGGTTTGTGGATTCCCCTGGAGGGGACCCAGAAATTAGTCAAAATACAGCTAAATTTTGTTTTTTTTTTGGAAAAATGCGAAAAAAGGGCTACAGATGAAAGCGTCTTGATTTTTCCCTGCAAATGGCATCAAAAAAGGGGTTGTGGGGATGAAATCACCATCTTCCCAGCTTTCAGGGACAAGCAGACTTTTGTCAGAAAACCAACTTTTTTTACACAGTTTTGGCATTTTTCTGGGACATAGCCTATTTTTGCTATTTTTTGTGCTTTCAACCTCCTTCCAGTTAATGGTAGAAATGGGTATGAAACCAATAATGGATCCTGGAAAGCCATACATTTATTAAAAGTAGACAAAATTCTGAATTCAGCAAGGGGTCATTTGTGTAGATCCTTAAAGTTTTCCTTATAGAAACTAACAGTTAAATAAAGGAAAAATTGAAAATTAGTTGGAAAAAACAGCCATTTGTGTCAACGTTTTCACCTGTAACTTCTTCTAATTATGACAGCTATTTGAAGGCAATATACCGTTATATCCGCTGGACCTTTCTGGTTGTGGGGATATATAGGACTTGTAGGTTCACCAAGAACCCGACGAACCCAGAGCCAATAATTGAGCAACATCTTGCAATGATTTTTTTTTAAGTACCGGGTATATAGCAATTATTTTGGGAAAATGTATACATGGAAAAATTGTTATGAAAGACACCTATGTATTTCTGAAATGGGAACAAAATGTAGATTTTAGAAACAGTAGATATTTGCACATTTCCGAAATTGGGAGTACCCATACTAGCATGAGAATTATAGGTCATTTTTCAAAATGACTTATTTTTTACACATTGTCTTTCATTTGGAAGGCAGAAATGCATCGAAAGTCAATAGGTAATAACAGTTGCTGTACAATTCTGTGTTACCCTAAGTCTCCCGATAAAAATGGTACCTCACTTGTGTGGGTAGCCCTTGTGCCCACAACAGGAAATGGCTCAAAATGCAACGTGGACGTACCACATTTTCACAATGAAAAATTACTCTTTTTTTGCAAAGTGCCTAGGTGTAGTTTTTGAACCTTAGCTCTGCCGGCACCTAGGGAAAGCTAGCAAACCTATACATTTTTGAAAACTAGACACCCAGGGGAATCCAGGATGGGGTGACTTGACTGCCTCCCACCAGGTTCTGTTACCCAGAATCCCTTGCAAACATAAAAAATGGTAAAAATAAACACATTTTCCCCACATTTCTGTGGTGGAAAGTTCTGGAATCTGCGTGGATCCACAAATTTCCACCCACCCCGCGTTCCCCAAAGTCTTACGAGAAAAATGGTACCTCACTTGTGTGGGTCGGCCTAGTGCCCGCGACAGGAAACGGCGCAAAACGCAACGTGGTCACACCTCAATTTCGCAGTGAAAAATGACCCTTTTTTGGCAAAGTGCCTAGCTGTAGTTTTTGAACCCTACCTCTGCCGGCACCTAGGGAAACCTAGCAAACCTATACATTTTTGAAAACTAGACACCCAAGGGAATCCAGGATGGGGTGACTTGACTGCCTCCCACCAGGTTCTGTTACCCAGAATCCCTTGCAAACATAAAACATTGTCAAAAAAACCACATTTTCCCCACATTTCTGTGGTGGAAAGTTCTGGAATCTGCGTGGATCCACAAATTTCCACCCACCCCGCGTTCCCCAAAGTCTTACGAGAAAAATGGTACCTCACTTGTGTGGGTCGGCCTAGTGCCTGCGACAGGAAACGGCGCAAAACGCAACGTGGTCACACCTCAATTTCGCAGTGAAAAATGACCCTTTTTTGGCAAAGTGCCTAGCTGTAGTTTTTGAACCCTACCTCTGCCGGCACCTAGGGAAACCTAGCAAACCTATAAATTTTTGAAAACTAGACACCCAGGGGAATCCAGGATGGGGTGATTTGACTGCCTCCCACCAGGTTCTGTTACCCAGAATCCCTTGCAAACATAAAAAACTGTCCAAAAAACACATTTTCCCCACATTTCTGTGGTGGAAAGTTCTGGAATCTGCGTGGATCCACAAATTTCCACCCACCCCGCGTTCCCCAAAGTCTTACGAGAAAAATGGTACCTCACTTGTGTGGGTCGGCCTAGTGCCTGCGACAGGAAACGGCGCAAAACGCAACGTGGACACACCTCAATTTCGCAGTGAAAAATGACCCTTTTTTGGCAAAGTGCCTAGCTGTAGTTTTTGAACCCTACCTCTGCCGGCACCTAGGGAAGCCTAGCAAACCTATACATTTTTTAAAACTAGACACCCAGGGGAATCCAGGATGGGGTGACTTGACTGCCTCCCACCAGGTTCTGTTACCCAGAATCCCTTGCAAACATAAAAAATTGTCAAAAAAAACACATTTTCCCCACATTTCTGTGGTGGAAAGTTCTGGAATCTGCGTGGATCCACAAATTTCCACCCACCCCGCGTTCCCCAAAGTCTTACGAGAAAAATGGTACCTCACTTGTGTGGGTCGGCCTAGTGCCTGCGACAGGAAACGGCGCAAAACGCAACGTGGTCACACCTCAATTTCGCAGTGAAAAATGACCCTTTTTTGGCAAAGTGCCTAGCTGTAGTTTTTGAACCCTAGCTCTGCCGGCACCTAGGGAAACCTAGCAAACCTATACATTTTTGAAAACTAGACACCCAGGGGAATCCAGGATGGGGTGACTTGACTGCCTCCCACCAGGTTATGTTACCCAGAATCCCTTGCAAACATAAAACATTGTCAAAAAAACCACATTTTCCCCACATTTCTGTGGTGGCAAGTTCTGGAATCTGCGTGGATCCACAAATTTCCACCCACCCCGCGTTCCCCAAAGTCTTACGAGAAAAATGGTACCTCACTTGTGTGGGTCGGCCTAGTGCCTGCGACAGGAAACGGCGCAAAACGCAACGTGGTCACACCTCAATTTCGCAGTGAAAAATGACCCTTTTTTGGCAAAGTGCCTAGCTGTAGTTTTTGAACCCTACCTCTGCCGGCACCTAGGGAAACCTAGCAAACCTATACATTTTTGAAAACTAGACACCCAGGGGAATCCAGGATGGGGTGACTTGACTGCCTCCCACCAGGTTCTGTTACCCAGAATCCCTTGCAAACATAAAAAATTGTCAAAAAAACCACATTTTCCCCACATTTCTGTGGTGGAAAGTTCTGGAATCTGCGTGGATCCACAAATTTCCACCCACCCCGCGTTCCCCAAAGTCTTACGAGAAAAATGGTACCTCACTTGTGTGGGTCGGCTTAGTGCCTGCGACAGGAAACGGCGCAAAACGCAACGTGGTCACACCTCAATTTCGCAGTGAAAAATGACCCTTTTTTGGCAAAGGGCCTAGCTGTAGTTTTTGAACCCTACCTCTGCCGGCACCTAGGGAAGCCTAGCAAACCTATACATTTTTTAAAACTAGACACCCAGGGGAATCCAGGATGGGGTGACTTGACTGCCTCCCACCAGGTTATGTTACCCAGAATCCCTTGCAAACATAAAACATTGTCAAAAAAACCACATTTTCCCCACATTTCTGTGGTGGCAAGTTCTGGAATCTGCGTGGATCCACAAATTTCCACCCACCCCGCGTTCCCCAAAGTCTTACGAGAAAAATGGTACCTCACTTGTGTGGGTCGGCCTAGTGCCTGCGACAGGAAACGGCGCAAAACGCAACGTGGTCACACCTCAATTTCGCAGTGAAAAATGACCCTTTTTTGGCAAAGTGCCTAGCTGTAGTTTTTGAACCCTACCTCTGCCGGCACCTAGGGAAACCTAGCAAACCTATACATTTTTGAAAACTAGACACCCAGGGGAATCCAGGATGGGGTGACTTGACTGCCTCCCACCAGGTTCTGTTACCCAGAATCCCTTGCAAACATAAAAAATTGTCAAAAAAACCACATTTTCCCCACATTTCTGTGGTGGAAAGTTCTGGAATCTGCGTGGATCCACAAATTTCCACCCACCCCGCGTTCCCCAAAGTCTTACGAGAAAAATGGTACCTCACTTGTGTGGGTCGGCTTAGTGCCTGCGACAGGAAACGGCGCAAAACGCAACGTGGTCACACCTCAATTTCGCAGTGAAAAATGACCCTTTTTGGCAAAGGGCCTAGCTGTAGTTTTTGAACCCTACCTCTGCCGGCACCTAGGGAAACCTAGCAAACCTATACATTTTTGAAAACTAGACACCCAGGGGAATCCAGGATGGGGTGACTTGACTGCCTCCCACCAGGTTCTGTTACCCAGAATCCCTTGCAAACATAAAAAATGGTTAAAAAAAACACATTTTGCCCATATTTCTGTGGTGGAAAGTTCTGGAATCTGCGTGGATCCACAAATTTCCACCCACCCCGCGTTCCCCAAAGTCTTACGAGAAAAATGGTACCTCACTTGTGTGGGTCGGCCTAGTGCCTGCGACAGGAAACGGCGCAAAACGCAACGTGGTCACACCTCAATTTCGCAGTGAAAAATGACCCTTTTTTGGCAAAGTGCCTAGCTGTAGTTTTTGAACCCTACCTCTGCCGGCACCTAGGGAAACCTAGCAAACCTATACATTTTTGAAAACTAGACACCCAGGGGAATCCAGGATGGGGTGACTTGACTGCCTCCCACCAGGTTCTGTTACCCAGAATCCCTTGCAAACATAAAAAATTGTCAAAAAAACCACATTTTCCCCACATTTCTGTGGTGGAAAGTTCTGGAATCTGCGTGGATCCACAAATTTCCACCCACCCGCGTTCCCCAAAGTCTTACGAGAAAAATGGTACCTCACTTGTGTGGGTCGGCTTAGTGCCTGCGACAGGAAACGGCGCAAAACGCAACGTGGTCACACCTCAATTTCGCAGTGAAAAATGACCCTTTTTTGGCAAAGGGCCTAGCTGTAGTTTTTGAACCCTACCTCTGCCGGCACCTAGGGAAGCCTAGCAAACCTATACATTTTTTAAAACTAGACATCCAGGGGAATCCAGGATGGGGTGACTTGACTGCCTCCCACCAGGTTATGTTACCCAGAATCCCTTGCAAACATAAAACATTGTCAAAAAAACCACATTTTCCCCACATTTCTGTGGTGGCAAGTTCTGGAATCTGCGTGGATCCACAAATTTCCACCCACCCCGCGTTCCCCAAAGTCTTACGAGAAAAATGGTACCTCACTTGTGTGGGTCGGCCTAGTGCCTGCGACAGGAAACGGCGCAAAACGCAACGTGGTCACACCTCAATTTCGCAGTGAAAAATGACCCTTTTTGGCAAAGTGCCTAGCTGTAGTTTTTGAACCCTACCTCTGCCGGCACCTAGGGAAACCTAGCAAACCTATACATTTTTGAAAACTAGACACCCAGGGGAATCCAGGATGGGGTGACTTGACTGCCTCCCACCAGGTTCTGTTACCCAGAATCCCTTGCAAACATAAAACATTGTCAAAAAAACCACATTTTCCCCACATTTCTGTGGTGGAAAGTTCTGGAATCTGCGTGGATCCACAAATTTCCACCCACCCCGCATTCCCCAAAGTCTTATGAGAAAAATGGTACCTCACTTGTGTGGGTCGGCCTAGTGCCTGCGACAGGAAACGGCGCAAAACGCAACGTGGTCACACCTCAATTTCGCAGTGAAAAATGACCCTTTTTTGGCAAAGTGCCTAGCTGTAGTTTTTGAACCCTACCTCTGCCGGCACCTGGGGAAACCTACCAAACACACACATTTGTGAAAAGTAGACACCCGGGGGCTTCCAGGGAGGTATGGCTTGCGTGGATCCCCCAATGTTTCCTTACCCAGAATCCCCTGCAAACCTCAATTTTAGCTGACAAAATCACTTTTTTCACACATTTTTGTGTGGGAAAGTGTGGCATCACTGGCCTCACACAAATTTCCTACCACCCAGCGTTCCCCCAGGTCTCCCGATAAAAATGGTGCCTCACTTGTGTGGGAGGCCCAAGTACCCGCGACAGGCAAGGGCCCACAACGTAGTGAGGCGACCTCAAAATGGCCTTTCACAAAACCACCTGGTTTTGCAAGGGGTCACCTGGGTTTTTGGCCCTGTGCTCGGCGGCCATCTAGAGAAACCTACCAAACCCACACATTTCTGAAAAGTAGACACCCGGGGCTTCCAGGGAGGTATGGCTTGCGTGGATCCCCCAACGTTTCCTTACCCAGAATCCCCTGCAAACCTCAATTTTAGCTGACAAAATCACTTTTTTCACACATTTTTGTGTGGGAAAGTGTGGCATCACTGGCCTCACACAAATTTCCTACCACCCAGCGTTCCCCCAGGTCTCCCGATAAAAATGGTGCCTCACTTGTGTGGGAGGCCCAAGTACCCGCGACAGGCAAGGGCCCACAACGTAGTGAGGCGACCTCAAAATGGCCTTTCACAAAACCACCTGGTTTTGCAAGGGAGTCACCTGGGTTTTGGCCCCGTGCTCGGCGGCCATCTAGAGAAACCTACCAAACCCACACATTTCTGAAAAGTAGACACCCGGGGCTTCCAGGGAGGTATGGCTTGCGTGGATCCCCCAACGTTTCCTTACCCAGAATCCCCTGCAAACCTCAATTTTAGCTGAAAAAATCACTTTTTTCACACATTTTTGTGTGGGAAAGTGTGGCATCACTGGCCTCACACAAATTTCCTACCACCCAGCGTTCCCCAGGTCTCCCGATAAAAATGGTGCCTCACTTGTGTGGGAGGCCCAAGTACCGCGACAGGCAAGGGCCCACAACGTAGTGAGGCGACCTCAAAATGGCCTTTCACAAAACCACCTGGTTTTGCAAGGGAGTCACCTGGGTTTTGGCCCCGTGCTCGGCGGCCATCTAGAAAACCTACCAAACCCACACATTTCTGAAAAGTAGACACCCGGGGGCTTCCAGGGAGGTATGGCTTGCGTGGATCCCCCAACGTTTCCTTACCCAGAATCCCTGCAAACCTCAATTTTAGCTGAAAAAATCACTTTTTCACACATTTTGTGTGGGAAAGTGTGGCATCACTGGCCTCACACAAATTTCCTACCACCAGCGTTCCCCAGGTCTCCCGATAAAAATGGTGCCTCACTTGTGTGGGAGGCCCAAGTACCACGACAGGCAAGGGCCCACAACGTAGTGAGGCGACCTCAAAATGGCCTTTCACAAAACCACCTGGTTTTGCAAGGAGTCACCTGGGTTTTGGCCCGTGCTCGGCGGCCATCTAGAGAAACCTACCAAACCCACACATTTCTGAAAAGTAGACACCCGGGGCTTCCAGGGAGGTATGGCTTGCGTGGATCCCCCAACGTTTCCTTACCCAGAATCCCCTGCAAACCTCAATTTTAGCTGAAAAAATCACTTTTTTCACACATTTTTGTGTGGGAAAGTGTGGCATCACTGGCCTCACACAAATTTCCTACCACCCAGCGTTCCCCAGGTCTCCCGATAAAAATGGTGCCTCACTTGTGTGGGAGGCCCAAGTACCCACGACAGGCAAGGGCCCAAAACATTTTGATAGGCAATGTTGATGTTGCCTCAAAACGTTTTGTGTCCTTGCATGTCGCGGGTACTTGGGCCTCCCACACAAGTGAGGCACCATTTTTATCGGGAGACCTGGGGGAACGCTGGGTGGTAGGAAATTTGTGTGAGGCCAGTGATGCCACACTTTCCCACACAAAAATGTGTGAAAAAAGTGATTTTTTCAGCTAAAATTGAGGTTTGCAGGGGATTCTGGGTAAGGAAACGTTGGGGGATCCACGCAAGCCATACCTCCCTGGAAGCCCCCGGGTGTCTACTTTTCAGAAATGTGTGGGTTTGGTAGGTTTCTCTAGATGGCCGCCGAGCACGGGGCCAAAACCCAGGTGACCCCCTTGCAAAACCAGGTGGTTTTGTGAAAGGCCATTTTGAGGTCGCCTCACTACGTTGTGGGCCCTTGCCTGTCGCGGGTACTTGGGCCTCCCACACAAGTGAGGCACCATTTTTATCGGGAGACCTGGGGGAACGCTGGGTGGTAGGAAATTTGTGTGAGGCCAGTGATGCCACACTTTCCCACACAAAAATGTGTGAAAAAAGTGATTTTTTCAGCTAAAATTGAGGTTTGCAGGGGATTCTGGGTAAGGAAACGTTGGGGGATCCACGCAAGCCATACCTCCCTGGAAGCCCCCGGGTGTCTACTTTTCAGAAATGTGTGGGTTTGGTAGGTTTCTCTAGATGGCCGCCGAGCACGGGGCCAAAACCCAGGTGACCCCCTTGCAAAACCAGGTGGTTTTGTGAAAGGCCATTTTGAGGTCGCCTCACTACGTTGTGGGCCCTTGCCTGTCGCGGTACTTGGGCCTCCCACACAAGTGAGGCACCATTTTTATCGGGAGACCTGGGGGAACGCTGGGTGGTAGGAAATTTGTGTGAGGCCAGTGATGCCACACTTTCCCACACAAAAATGTGTGAAAAAAGTGATTTTTTCAGCTAAAATTGAGGTTTGCAGGGGATTCTGGGTAAGGAAACGTTGGGGGATCCACGCAAGCCATACCTCCCTGGAAGCCCCGGGTGTCTACTTTTCAGAAATGTGTGGGTTTGGTAGGTTTCCCTAGATGGCCGCCGAGCACGGGGCCAAAAACCCAGGTGACCCCCTTGCAAAACCAGGTCATTTTGAGATAATGTGTTGTTTATTTCTGCAGCGTGAAAATTTTGGCACAATATTGCAAGGAAAATGTGACAGACATTTTGAGGTTTGCAGGACATTGTGGGTACCATAACTTGTTGGGATCCACAATAGAGATATCACCATGTACTCCCATGGGTGTTTCGTTTACGACAATATCTACAGTTGGTAGGTTATTCTTAGACGGAATGTACACCTTGGCAGACAGACTAAAAAGACAAAGATTACTGCACAGCCATCTATTCCTCAAGCACACACACATACTGGTTGGATTTGGCACGAGGGCAAGTGATGGTTCAGTATATACAATTTTATTAACAAGAGATTTCACAAAAATGAAATGCACTGTCAATAATTGAAAGGACAAAAAACGGAACCAGTGACTCGCAGCTCGTGAGCTGTAAAGCCACGTCAAGGCCCCAACCGCTTTACAGGCCATTCACACACCTTTCATACGTGATACACACAAGACCATTCACACCCCCAGGCACGAAACAAACACATTACAACATTCACAAAAAGGGACAAGGTACACCCTGCTTGAGAAAGACAAAAAAAAAATATATATTACTGCACAGCCATCTAATCCTCAAGCACACACACACATACTGGTTGGATTTGGCACGAGGGTGAGTGATGGTTCAGTATATACAATTGTATTAACAAGTGATTTCACAAAAATGAAATGCACTGTTAATAATTGAAAGGACGAGAAACTGAACCATTGACTCACAGCTCGTGAGCTGTAAAGCCACGACAAGGCACCAACCTCTTTACAGGCCATTCATACACCTTTCATACGTGTGACAAATACAAAACCATTCACACCACCAGCCGCGGGCCCATCACATTACAACACTCACACCAGCAGACAGCGCCATTCAAGGGCCCATCACTGTCACACGCCCACATTCCTAACACAGCAACCACACAAGCTGATGGATTGCGTGGAGTGTCGCTCGGCTAGCAGTGTGTGTAGTGACCAGCAGCAAGTCACTACTCACACACTGCCAGCCGAGCGCCAGTCCACGCACACCGCCAGCCAAGCGCCACTCCACGCACACCGCCAGCCAAGCGCCACTCCACGCACACCGCCAGCCAAGCGCCACTCCACGCACACCGCCAGCCTAGCGCCACTCCACGCACACCGCCAGCCAAGCACCACTCCACGCACACCGCCAGCCAAGAGCCACTCCCCGCACACCGCCAGCCAAGCGCCACTCCACGCACACCGCCAGCCAAGCACCAGCCTACACACACCACCATCACATTTAGGATTTTTTTATACAAAAAAGAAAACACAAACAAATTGCAAATAGATACAAATCTACTAACACAAAATCAGAAACTAAATACATTGCACTAATGCCAACCTTGAAACAGAACAACAATTCTTAAACATTACAGACCAGGCAGTTCACTTTACCACTCATGGTTGCTCCCAATAATTCTTTTGCTTGTGGTACGCTCTATAACAAGCAGGCACACACAGCCCAGGGTTTGAAGGACACTCAGGGCAGTACATACGAGTCTCCTTCCGCGTACCTCTTCGCCAACAGACTCTACATCTCCTAGTGGGAAAGTCTTTTGAGGGTGTAGGAGGAATGTGATCAGGAAAGTGGCGATCTTTCAATCGAGCCACATCCTCCACCACTCCAACTCTAGGAACACTTGCCTGTTCCACAACAACAAGGCTGCCTATGACAGACTCCTGAAACTTAACAAAAGTCAACTTTGACGCAGGAGAACACTCCTTGAACACAACAAAAGCATTGAAAGTTGCTAAATTGAAGAGATGGATGGCCAACTTCTTATACCAAATGTAAGACTTACGAATAGCAGTGTAAGGTTCCAACCTCTGATCTACTCTATCAACACCACCCATGTGCTTATTGTAGTCTAAAATGCACACAGGTTTGCGCACTTCAGCAATCTGACCCCAAACAGCCACAGGTGAAGTACTCTCATCATGGATGGTAGTCAGCATGTACACATCCCTCCTGTCCACAAATTTCACAGCTAGCAGTTCCTCACTACGCAAGGCACTGCACTGTCCCCTCTGAAGTTTTTTGCAAACAAGCTCTTTTGGATAACCTTTACGGTTAGAGCGGATTGTGCCACAAGCAAAAGTGTCCACTTTGAACAATTCCTTAAACAATTGCACAGCAGTGTAGAAGTTATCAAGGTACAAATGGTGGCCTCTGTTAAACAGTCCTCTAGCAAGTTCCCACACAATTTTCTCTGAAACTCCTACTAAAGTGGACGGACAACCAGGGGGGTCAATAGTGGAATCCCTACCAGTGTACACACGCAAATTAAAAACATATCCTGTCCTACTCTCAGACAACATATACAGCTTAATTCCATAGCGTGCCCTCTTGCTAGGAATGTACTGCCTAAAAACCAAACGGCCCTTGAACAGCACCAAAGACTCATCAATAGATATTTCTTTCCCTGGAGTATAGATCTCTGAAAATCGATCTACAAAGTGATCAAGAACAGGCCGAATCTTAAAAAGACGGTCACATTCAGGGTGATCTCGTGGCAACGCCAAACCATTATCAACAAAATGCAGCATCCGAAGCAAAAGTAAATACCGATCACGAGTCATAACTGCAGGAAATATGGCCGTTGCCATCAAGGGACTGGTAGACCAATATGAACTCATGGACGGCTTCCTTATCAAACCCATCAAAAAAGTCAAACCCAAAAACTTCTTCATCTCTTCCAGATTTGTGGGACTCCACCGGGTAGCTCTAGAATGGGGCCTAAGTCTGGCACTGTTGTCCCTCAAAAACTGTTCAGCATACAAATTAGTCTGCTCAACAATCTCACCCAAAAATACATCATCCATAAACAACTGAAAATACTGTATAGGCAAATAATGTTCACAATCCACTCTACACCCTGCATAACCACTAAAGGCAGGCAACACCGGCTGCACCATGTTTGGATCAACCCAGAGTCCAGCACTTCCAGTAGGAAGCCTAGCAGCCCCAGGCTGCAATCCAGATGCCTCTTGCACCATCGGCACAGTAGTATCCTCCTCTAAATCAGGCACTTCATCTGCACTGAGAGTACCTTCATCATCCGATGATTCCATGTGGAGAGAAAACTCACTGCCTGAATCTTCCCCTCCCTCCTCTCCCTCAGACGCACTGTCAGTCTCATAATCCTGCTCAGAGGAAGATTCAAGAAGCAAACCAACCACCTGCTGAGCAGTAATTCTACGGCTAGCCATAATGCTTACTAATAAAGGTTACTTGTCAAACAAGTCAACAACAACAAACCCTTTGTAAAAAAAGAAATAAACAAAATGTAGCTTTATCACAAAGACCTATATACTCCAACACTATACCACTCACGTGACAGAAGCAGCTAGACTCACCACCACCTACTCTGCACAGACACAGTAAGGATCAACAATATCCCACTAAAAAAGAAGAAGAAAAAAAATTACACATAAGACAATGCAAAACATCGCAAAGAATTTCATGCTCTGAACACTAACAAATATGCTGCCATTATGGCACCACTTACAAAAAAATTCATTCATGCATGACAATAATACTCATTTGGAGTACACACAACAAAAATATTTTTCTTACCAAATAAATGCAATTACGCAAAACTGCAGAACCACCACTGCCGAAACCGCAAACAGGAATCAAAAGCTTTACACTAGAATAAAAAGGAGAAAAAAAAACATTACAATCACATATGCAAATAATGCACCAGTCCACACACAATCCACCAGCCAAGCTAAGAGGTAGGTGGGCCTAACAGTATAAATAAAATATTCACCCCCGTAAAAGGGGAGCAACCCTTGCCCTTTTGGCCACTCCCCAACACAAAAATTAAAAAAAAACCCTGGTGCCTAGTGGGCATTCCTGCTGCACGATCACATGATCGTGCAGCAGGAATGCACAAAAGAGGCATCGGGGGAAAGGAAAACCCTTTCCTTTCCCTCGATGCCTCTTTTGATACAAACCCCCCCTCCCCGAGCCAAACCTCACCTGATTTCCCCGATGCGCTGGAAGCAAATGGCTTCCAGCGCGTCGGGAAGAAAGGAAACCCTCAATGATGTCAGCGCGCTGACGTCATTGATGGGGCGGGGGAGGCAGGGGAAGCCCTTCCCCTGCCTCCCCCCCCAAAAAAAACCTAACGATCGGATTCCCACGGGGGGAGCGCCAGCGCTTCCCCCGTGGGTGGTCTTATGACGAGCTGGACTCGTCATGAGCACACGAGCACTGTGTGCCATGACGAGTCCAGCTCGTCATAAGCTACCGAAGGGGATAAAGGGTCAGAGCAGGATCTCAGCGGCAGACGAGGAGAAGGAACCTCCTGGTCACAGGAACTACACAAGCATTGCGCTCGAGAAATTCAAGGATGCAAAGACCTCCATCAAGGATTACAGCTAACTTTTCAGGGTGTAAATGGAGAGAAGGCACATCTGCCCTGCATATTTCTCCACGAAGATGCCACCGTTTTGTGCAATACCTCTACTCAACTGGAGTACTTTCTACTGGCTAATCAGTAAGTGCTACCTCGTTGGGTAAATGTATAGCGCCTTACCTACACTACAGCTGCGTAAAGGCCCAGAAGAATTGTCTCCAGTGACCTGGTGTGTCTGTAACTTTGCCACCGCGCCGGAAAGGCGCCGGGGTCTTTGAGTAAGCTGTCCATCATAGTGTGGAAAGGGCGGGAAGACGTTGCATACCGCCAGTGTATGTGGGGCAGGGCTTCCATGCGAGTTCACATGCCTCTTGTTTATAAAGGGTCAGAGCGCGATATGAGCAGCAGATGAGAAAGAACCTCCTGGTCACTGGACCTACACGGGGATTGCGCTCGAGAAAATCAAGGATGCACAGACCTCCATCAGGAATTACAGCTAATGTTTGACGGTAGATATGGGCAGAAAGCACTCCTGCTTAGCCTCGACCTTCCTGACGAATTTTGTGTGCTGATTAATGCGTTACCGAATTTGAGCTTCAACTCGGGCACCTGCTTTACTTATATCTGGAAGTGCTTCCTGTTGAGGTTTAATTTTTGAGACAGGAGCATCGTGCCAGAATGAATCCTGCCCTGCGTATTTATCCACGAAGATGCCACCGTTTTGTGCGATACCTCTACTCAACTGGAGTACTTTCTACTGGCTAATCAGTAAGTGCTACCTCGTTGGGTAAATGTATAGCGCCTTACCTACACTACAGCTGCGTAAAGGCCCAGAAGAATTGTCTCCAGTGACCTTGTGTGTCTGTAACTTTGCCACCGCGCCGGAAAGGCGCCGGGGTCTTTGAGTAAGCTGTCCATCATAGTGGGGAAAGGGCGGAAAGACGTTGCATACCTAAAGTGTATGTGGTGCGGGGCCAAACGGGCAGAGCATCCATGCGAGTTCACATGCCTCTTGTTTATAAAGGGTCGGGAGCACGATATGAGAAGCAGATGAGGAGAAAGAACCTCCTGGTCACTGGACGTACACGGGGATTGCGCTCGAGAAAACCAAGGATGCACAGACCTCCATCAGGGATTACAGCTAATGTTTGACGGTAAATATGGGCAGAAAGCACTGCTGCTTAGCCTCGACTTTGCTGACGAATTTTTTGTGCTGATTAATGCGTTACAGAATTTGAGCTTCAACTCGGGCACCTGCTTTATTTATATCTGTAAGTGCTTCCTGTTGAGGTTTAATTTTTGTAACAGGAGCATCGTGCCAGAATGAATCCTGCCCTGCGTATTTATCCACGAAGATGCCACCGTTTTGTGCGATATCTCTACTCAACCAGGAGTACTTTCTACTGGCTAATCAGTAAGTGCTACCTCGTTGGGTAAATGTACAGCGCCTTACCTACACTACAGCTGCGTAAAGGCCCAGAAGAATTGTCTCCAGTGACCTTGTGTGTCTGTAACTTTGCCACCGCGCCGGAAAGGCGCCGGGGTCTTTGAGTAAGCTGTCCATCATAGTGGGGAAAGGGCGGAAAGACGTTGCATACCTAAAGTGTATGTGGTGCGGGGCCAAACGGGCAGGGCATCCATGCGAGTTCACATGCCTCTTGTTTATAAAGGGTCGGGAGCACGATATGAGAAGCAGATGAGGAGAAAGAACCTCCTGGTCACTGGACGTACACGGGGATTGCGCTCGAGAAAACCTAGGATGCACAGACCTCCATCAGGGATTACAGCTAATGTTTGACGGTAGATATGGGCAGAAAGCACTGCTGCTTAGCCTCGACCTTGCTGACGAATTTTTTGTGCTGATTAATGCGTTACAGAATTTGAGCTTCAACTCGGGCACCTGCTTTATTTATATCTGTAAGTGCTTCCTGTTGAGGTTTAATTTTTGTAACAGGAGCATCGTGCCAGAATGAATCCTGACCTGCGTATTTATCCACGAAGATGCCACCGTTTTGTGCGATACCTCTACTCAACCAGGAGTACTTTCTACTGGCTAATCAGTAAGTGCTACCTCGTTGGGTAAATGTATAGCGCCTTACCTACACTACAGCTGCGTAAAGGCTCGAGAAAACCAAGGATGCACAGACCTCCATCAGGGGTTACAGCTAATGTTTGACGGGGATTGCGCTCGAGAAAACCAAGGATGCACAGACCTCCATCAGGGATTACAGCTAATGTTTGACGGGGATTGCGCTCGAGAAAACCAAGGATGCACAGACCTCCATCAGGGATTACAGCTAATGTTTGACGGGGATTGCGCTCGAGAAAACCAAGGATGCACAGACCTCCATCAGGGATTACAGCTAATGTTTGACGGGGATTGCGCTCGAGAAAACCAAGGATGCACAGACCTCCATCAGGGATTACAGCTAATGTTTGACGGTAGATATGGGCAGAAAGCACTCCTCCCTCCCTCCCTCGTGGGCATTCCTGCTGCACGATCACGATCGTGCAGCAGGAATGCACAAAAGAGCATCGGGGGAAAGGAAAACCCTTTCCTTTCCCTCGATGCCTCTTTTGTTGCAAAATCCCCCTCCCCAGCCAAAACTAACCTTATTTCTCCGACGCGCTGGAAGCAAATGGCTTCCAGCGCGTCGGCGAAGCAGGGAAACCCTCAATGATGTCAGCGCGCCTCGCGCGCTGGCGTCATTGATGGGGGGCGGGGGAGGCAGGGGAAGTCCTTCCCCTGCCTCCTAAAAAAAAACCCCGACGATCGGATTCCCACGGGGGAGCGCCAGCGCTTCCCCGTGGGTGGTCTTATGACGAGCTGGACTCGTCATGAGCACACGAGCACTGTGTGCCATGACGAGTCCAGCTCGTCATAAGCTACCGAAGGGGTTAACAGAGGACACAACTTGTGCTGCTTGTGTGTAGAAATTAGCCATTCGCATGTGTTATAGCTGTAAACTGTGAGATGACAATATACAACTACAACGTCACATCCGTGATGTTGCACTAATATTCACTATCCGGCAACAAATATGCATCTCCTCCCAAACTGTCACAATGGACATTGTCATGCAGTCTGCTTGTAAACTCATCCAATGCATGTCCATACATGAAACACACAGTTAAACTGCATCTCCCCTTTACATTGCAGAGGGAGAAACATCACCTCCTGAACAGCAGCCTGTCCCACTCTTCACTGATGAAGAAGAGGAATTCGCCATCATCAACACTGACACCTTCCAACAGCTGCTAGACTCACTCAGCACCCCAGCTCCAGGAGCAGGGCAATCCAGCAGCATTGTGGAAACTCCACCCCCTGCACAAACCACACAGCAGCAAGCACCTACCACCACAGCTGTCTCACAGGACCATGAGGACCCACTAGTGGCATTTCAACGCCGTGTGGTAGAGGTCCAGCAGGAGATGGCTGATCAGGTGCGGGTGCAGTTTGACAGCCTGGCGGCCAAACTTGATGCCATACGTGGGTGTCTGAGTCCCATTCGGGACCACCTACAGAACATCACAGACACCCACAGTCCGCTCCATGCCCTCCGACATTCCATGGCTGATATCGCTGGAGTCATGACTCAGAGACAAGAACAACTGTCCAGTCAGAGTGGCTCCAGCGATGGCAGCCAGGAGTTGGGCTACATGCGACGAATAATGGAGAACATGGAGCGGATGCAAGCGGAACAAATAGCTGCCACAGCTGCACATCAATGCAATGTAGCTGGAATCTTCTATGCCCTGCAGCTGATCATCACTGCATTGCTGCAGCAAGGTTTGGCACAGATGAATGCTGCTGCAGCTTCTACATCAACATCTCCGCCCCCTGATGTGTCAGTGCCTCACAGTGCTGCAGCCAATCTACCACCAAGCCCATGTGAGACACATGACACATCAGAGGACAAAGATGTGGATGAATCAGCATTTTTGCAAAGAAGAAAGCGGTAGCATTCATCAATGCCAAATGGCCTATTTCTCTTTGGATCTGGGCTCAACATCATGGGTCGTAACATCATCTTCCACTGTCCCCGATACACTCTGTGACACTCGCCTTGGACCTCGACATGGACTGCCATATTATATCTTGTTCCCAATGACACTGCAATCAGCCTGCAGACTGAACTCTGCCTCTTCCTCAGGACATTTTACCCCTAAAGGACTCTGACTGGCCCTCCACTGGGCATCGATGGAATGTGGGGATTGTTTGGCCAAGTACTGGTCCAGTCTTTACCAATGTCAACAGACTTGAAAATAAAAAAATTAACTCACACAGATGTGTGTTGTCCATGATCAATCAAGTATAAGGGTCTCTAAAAATCTAGGGCCAATGAATCCACCAAAAGGTACACCAAGGGAAATAAGGGAAATGTACATGTTTAACTGTGACCCAGAAAGGCATTGAGATGACCGGGTATGTGTGAACTAGCTGTGCCCTCATTGCTCCAATACAACAATCTAGCAACATCCCAACTTAGCCCCACGTCCATTAAGGAAATAGGCATGTTTGCAAAAATGTCCAAGTCTGTTGCAGGCCACAAGTAGTGTCCCCCTTTACAATTGCTAAAAATTATCTCTTGGCAGATCTACTCACACTCTACGGGGTGGACAAAGCCTGTTGTGATGGTGCGCATTGCATGTCACATCCCAAGATGGTGCACACCATATTCACATTGATGAAGATTCATAAGGGCACATGTCTACCAGCCACAATTGGAACCACAATGTCTGCCTCAGTGAAGTAGAGTTGGCAATAGGGATTCACCCCAAAGTGCAAGGCGTCAGTCAGCCCCTTCCTGGGGACGAACAATGCTTACAAAATTAGGAAACCTCTCATGCTGTGACCACTGTGACCGGATAGGGCAATGTGTCTAGGGATGTCTGGTGCACTGCACTTAGCATATACTCAGATGTAGTACCACCATTTCAAGGGTGGCATCACTATGAGGCAATGCCAGAAGTTACAGCTTGGAGAAGTGGCTATGGCACTGGCACTACAGGGAGCAATGCTACATTTCCCCTCTTGTGTGCAGCAGAACAGTGTTCCCGCACAAAAACGGTATCTGGGACGAAATCATGACTTACCAACTTTAGTGATTCACAAAAGGCATTTAGGAGAAGTGAAGTCAGTATACCTAACTGTACTACTCCTAAATGCCATTTGTGAATACAGGACATCGTGAAGTCATGACTTACTCTCAGATGACTTTTGTGACTCAGGCCCACTGTTCTGCCATATGTCGTTCACAATGCACCCACAAAAAGACTACTTCCTGCATGTCCCAGGGGTTGACCCTCCATGCACATGAACATATAATTCGAATGAAGCTGACACACTTGCACTACGCAGCAAGTGTGCCAAGGTCTGTGCATTGTAGATGGACTCTGCGCCAGGAGCATGTGATATGCAGGGGCTTGACGGAATCTGTGGTACCGGCGCATACATCCATCTCCATGATGGATAACAGTTGCAAATGCAATATCCACTCAAGGCCATGTCCCTACGTTGTGTTGTAAATGGGCAACAATGTGCTGTCCAACTCCGTGAGTCACACTTAAAATGTTGAACTTCACAAACAACTGTCCTTAGCCTAGGCCGTAAATCCTACTTGCCACCCTGTTATCCATGCAAGTTTACTGTGCTCACATCTAAGGTATCCTGACACAATCCATTCTGACAAGTAACATGTCATGACCACACTTACACATTCAATGGATTGTCCAGTGATGGTATGAGTTGCATACAAGGTAAAAAGCCACACTCCACAACATCACCCCTGACATAAGTGCAAGCAGAAATCAAAACTAGTAACCATTTATTATTGAAGTACAAAAATTAACTACCCTAAACTGACACTAATCATCACTACTACTAATATTATCTAAACTAACTAGGAAAAACTGGTCAAATACCTAAACTATCTACCCTAACTAATCCTAAACACGCAACAACATATCTAAGGCATCAACCCCCCTCCCACCCTTAAGGCACATCATGTGACAGGACAAAGACATCTAAGCTATACATAAACTAACTACACAGTTAACCTACACAAAGATATATTGTTAAAAACATTTTTTAACAACAAAGACATCAACCCCCCACCCAAAGGAAAAGGAAACTTATCCCCAAATACTATACAATAATAAATATCTAAAACTACCTTAAAATCTAACACTAACTATACCTACACTACAACTACACTACCTAACACTTAAAATACTTACCTAACACTATCTAAAAGACAAGATAAAACATTTGGAGAAGAGGGGATGGGGCTCAACATGTCCAGTCTTCATGGGAGACCCAGGGCTGCCTTAATGTCCATCACGTGGCTGTGAAGCTCTGCCATGTCCCTCCGTAGTTCTGCCAGTATGACATTATTGTCAAACAATGGTCTCCGGTCCTGCGCAGTGAGCAGCACCACCTGATCAGCATGTGCAGGTGGCATTGTCCCTTGGGTGTGTTGTGTTGGGGGGGATGGGATGGGAAACTGCCTGTCCACGCTGGGACCCATGACCAACGCCTGAGGGGCCTGGGATGGCCTGTGTGCCACTCTTACTCCCACGTCTTACATCCTCGGGCACCGACTTCCAACTCCCTGCTGCCCGGTCATCCTGGTACCTCCATGCCATGTTGCGGTACCCTTTAGTAACCTTCTTTATGTGGAGGTACCGGTCCTTCCTCACCTGGAAGGCGTGGGACTCCTCTGGCATCATGTTGTCTATAAAATAAGATAAATGACAAAATGTGAGTCCTTAAAAATATGTCAATGTTCTCCATTCAAATCTGAAACACAAGGTCACTGAAACATGGGAGCCTACACCCTAGCGTAACAATGTGAAGTCAGAGAGTGACCTGGACAATGTAATGTAGATTCCAGGATCAGTGACTATATGCTGGGGAGACTGACATGACAGTGCATGGCATGGGACATGTACTCAATCACAAAGGAGGGACTGAGGGCTTTTTAGACAGGTCCAGCATACAAGCCCTAAAAGTAGTAAAGATACAGAAGGTATGCTGTTCCTAATTACGTGACAAGGGAAAACTGATTTTGCATGGTCATGAAGTGTAGGAGGATGAGGATTCCTCCTCTTGGAATATAGGGCCCTCACACACCGGGCAAGGTGTCATGCTTCATCATATGGGCTGCTCCTCGTCAGGTCGGTGCGGCAATACCTGACGGGCTCACTATGAGGGGCTCTTTGGCGAAGATCTTTTATTCCAAATTGCCATTTGGTGCTGTGGGGGTGAGGGGCCTGATCAGTGTAGATGAAGGAGTGGAGGTGTATAACCTGAAGGAAATTTAAAACAGGTAAGGGAGTACCAGCAAAAACTATTTTGATGAATGGGTCTCCCACCCTGATTAAAAGAAACAAAGGCGCATGTCTGAGATTATGTCTCAGGTAGGGCGCTCTATTGTGCGGGCCCGTCAGGTATTGCAGCGCTGACCTGACGAGAAGCAGCCCATATGATGAAGCATGACACCTTGCCGGGTGTGTGAGGGCCCTATATTCCAAGAGGAGGAATCCTCATCCTCCTACACTTCATGACTACGCAAAACCAATTTTCCCTTGTCTCGTAATTAGGAACAGCATACCTTCTGTATCTTTACTAATAATGGGACATGTACTGTCACAACCAAATGAGACTGTCAGTGTCAAATGATGGTGCTATGACATACCCTGACTGAGGGTGACATGTACAAGGAATCGGAGGAGGGAGGCATTAGCCCTCCATGTGTAGCGCCACCCTCATCCTCTCCTGTAACACAGTGCTGCATCATCTGTACAATGCTCATTGGCAGCTCTGCATGTCTCCCAGCGACTCTGTGCAGTTCATCAAGTCTGCGCAAACACAGGCACTCTTGCACAAGAGTGCAAGGGTGTCTGTGTGAAGGGGGGGCTTGTTAATGTATAGGAAGGTTACCCAACCTGCACAGTAGCAATCCTGGAACAGCCCTACTCACACTTTCCTCTGTGCTGCATCATGCAGCACACATGGAAACACGTCAGTTGGCTGAACACTCACTTGTACATGAAGCGCTGGCCCTCTCTCCACCACTACATCACAATAGGTGACGCGTTGCTGCAGAGAGGGGCAAACATCGTTTCCTCAAATTTGTCAATCATGCATGTCTTGGATCCGCTATGATCACTCCGTAGAACATTTTAACTACGCAGGCCTCTACAAGGCAAACTGTTACAATGCATTCCCCATTGTAACGGCACCCTGGAGTCATAATGGTTACTGTGTTGTAATGGGTAATGCTTTCTCACAGATAGCGTTGTAGAGCCCTGCATTGTAAAATATATGGCACAGCAATAATTGCAGAGCTAAAGCATGCGGTGTAAATGCATGCGTAGTAATGTCACCAATTCTGTCTGAGGGTCTCGTACACCTGAGCCTTAGTCGATCAGGGAATGACCCCAAGGAGACAGCTTGACAACACCATTGCAGTGGCCAAAAATGCCAATGAGATTCATAGGCCCATCTTTGCTAGTTGTTTGAGGAACGTGCCATTGATATGCTTGGCTCAAAGTTACGCACTGCTACTTCAGTTAAGCTGGTATGCAGCATACCTATGAAATCACACTGCCGACCGGTGTCTGAGCACGCACGGCCTGAAAACGACTGCCTCCTTGTGCATGATCGGGCCCACTTGCACAGTCATCTCAGTCAAGGATGTACATGCATTCCATGTCTGCTCATACTCATCAGCAACACCACTTAGATGTCTCCTCTCCTATCTGTACGCTCTGTAATCCACATGCATGGGCTGTTGTGACAGAACCCATAGATCAAATGTGCATGTGTATCACTGACTAGGGATATGCAAAGTTACATCTGGAAGAAAAATGCATTGCTCTAACTTCACTTACATATTTGTACACACTTCTGACTTCCACAATACATCATCACACTGTAGGCAAGGTACATTTGATACACACCCATACTGCAGACCACAACATCTTTCATTTGACCCTGACATTCATGTAATGGCACTATGCCAATT
Source organism: Calotriton arnoldi (assembly GCA_963921515.1). Taxonomy (NCBI): domain Eukaryota; kingdom Metazoa; phylum Chordata; class Amphibia; order Caudata; family Salamandridae; genus Calotriton; species Calotriton arnoldi. Next base: position 39,750 of record CAWUFW010013738.1, on the reverse strand, counting down.
TATGATGGCCAAACTCACCAGTGGCGTGTGGGTCCGTGAAGCTGTCGATGTCCCCCTGTGTGATGAGAGGTCGTCCAGCTGTGAGACATGAAATGAAATGTGTGTTGGTATCAGACGTAAAAGCACACGGGTCATATTCATCATACAAATCATCACCATAACTGACAATGCTCCGTAACTGTACTGTTGCATTTCATGTTGGCTACATGATTGGGTCTACTTTGCCTGCCATTCACATGAGACCTGTGAATGCTGAGTTGGGCCAAACAAGACAATTATGCTAGCAAACTTGCACATACTAGTTGTGTGACACATTCACAAGGCCCCATTTGTACACGCAACATGATGTAACACATGCTCTGTGTACAAGAGCATTGCTGCAGATCGCACAAGGCTGTTTCACAGATGTTGGTGTTGTATGACACTCTGGAGATGTCCTATTTCCTTTGATCAATTGTTCATATCTCATACATTGTCACACGGAGCCTATGTACAAGGGCAGCCTAGCAAACGTACCAAATAATGATGAGGACAGCATTTTTAAACTTCCTTTTGTGCAGCACACAGGTCCCAGGAACAAAGCCTTGGATTGTTTATGTACAGTCACCCTTCCTGTACACAAACAATCTTTGTCATGCACACAGTATTGCGCAAGGGTGCCAGTCTTGGCACTACAGTGCTAAGTGTTGTGCCAGCGCAGTGGGTAACACAAACCTGCACCCTATGCTTGTCGATATGAAGCAGCGTTGTGTTGCTGATGTGCCAACGTTAGGCGTGAACGCATGACGTCTCCCGCGTCACTATGCCACATTTTTACACTTGGACAACAGTGTGTCCCACACAGCATTTATGGGTTTGCGTTACAGTGTTAATATTTAAATTTAGAGGTATAATTTACCACACTGTAGGCCAACGATGACTCCCAGGTGGTCCAACAGGTCACCCTCACGGCCCAGGCAATCCTTCCAGCGGCGCTTCCATTGGCACACAGTCCGGTCCACGCCAAATACACGCAGCATCTGCGCCAGCACACGCTCCCACCTGACCTTCCGCACACTGACGCCATATCCGGAGAGGATCCGGCCTCCCCTCTCCACCATCAAGGGCAGGTAAAACTTGACGAGCCAGAGGAAGCCCCCCAATGCCCCCTCTGACATCCTGCCCTCCCTGCCCACACCCACAATCTCCCTGCACACACCTAAACCCACTGCCAAAAGGAAAGAATTCCAATAGAATAGCCCCAACAACTACAAAGAAAGTTAACTACCCCAAGACAAACACCCGACAATACTGAGGACAAGAGGCAAAAGAACACGTAAAAACAAGTACACCACACTTCACAGAGACACTATCGACAGGACACAGGACACAGCAACACTCTCCAAATCAGCAATCTGCACCACACAACACCAAACACCTCCAACACTCTCCACAATCACCAGCAATGTGCTCAAAAGAGAAAGTGAAAGTGCACAGCACTACTCCTGTAAACAGGAGCATGCAGACACCACTTCCTGTGTGTTTGCGGCCCGTTTTTTGACAAAGCGGTGAAAATCTGCACGCTAATAGGCTTTAGGGGTAATATTTTGTATTGTCCAATGTGTTTAGCGATGGATTTTCCATCGAGAGTATGAAAAAAACATTGCGTTGATGTTAATGCGGGCAGATTTTGCACGCTACGTGCAGGTACTTACACAGATTAACAGTCTTAGATGACATTTCATTTCAGACCCCAAAAAACACCATGAAGAGCTTGTTTTAACCCCAAATGACACCCTGAAGTTCAATATTTTGCCCCAAATGACACCCTAAAATTTATGGTTAACCACAAATGACACCCTAGATGTCATATTTTGGCCCATATGACACCCTAAAATTCATATTTTACCCCAAATGACACCCTGAAATTCATAATTTACCCCAAATGACACCCTAAAATTCATAATTTTCCCTAAATGACACCCTGAAATTCATAGTTAACCACAAATGACACCCTAAATGTCATATTTTGGCCCATATGACACCCTAATATTCATTTTTTTTACCCCAAATGACACCCTAAAATTCGTAATTTACCCCAAATGACACCCTAAAATTCATAATTTGCCACAAATGACTCCCTAAAATTCATAGTTAACCACAAATGACATCCTAAATGTCATATTTTGGCCCATATGACTCGCTAAAAAGTAGATTTTAGTACCAGAATTGACACCCTACAAAGTCTAGTTTTGCACAAATGACACCCTAAAAAGCAACTCTCTGTACAGAGGAGACATACCCACCATCAAATTACAATTGTGATATTATTACAGCTTTATGTTAAACTTACACTTGTCAGAGTGATGTACTTATGCAGAGGAGAAACATGCACACAGGGTATGTGTGTGGTGTTTTTTATTTGCCTATACTGGGCTTTGGGTCATTTTGGACAGATATATGATTGCTAAGGACAGTCACGAAGTGCCGTGCTCAGGTGAAGAAATTGTTTATGATTCGGTTCCTTCGGGCAGTTCCTGCTGCAGAAGCTGTGGGGTGTGCTCCACCTGCCTCATCTTCCTCATCATCCTGAGCATCGTCTGGTGCATCTGGCACTTTGATCCATGGGGCATTGGTGCGTACACATATATTGTGCAATACACAACATGCTATGATTATCTTGCACACTATTTCTGGGCTGTACAACAGTCTGCCACCTGTGATGTCAAGGCACCGGAAACGTGACTTTAGCACGCCAAATGTGCGCTCCACAATGCCCCTGGTGCGTCCGAGGGCCAAATTATACTGCCTCTGGGCCTGGGTGTTAGTGGCTCGGAGGGGTGTCATCATCCATGGGGTGAGTGCATATCCTTGATCACCTGTGACATGTAATGGCGAGATGTGTCCATTAGTAGTTATGCATGCTGTGTTGGCAGTGTACATAGTTTTGTGGAGTGTGCTTTGTGCTACTATGGAATTCATGTTTGCCATGTCTAGCTTCTGACAAATGACCAGTATCAATGCAAATTACATAGCCTCACAGCTGCTCGTCCCTCCCCCGAGCCTATTTAATTGTGTGCACTGCGCTTTTGCATCACTAGCACTCCAACAGCGCACCAATGTCAAGCCTGTCTGCGCATGTCCGCACACCTAACACCAACACCAGCAGGGACCCTGGCTCTCCTAACGTCTAGCGCTACCACTCATCCGCCCTCCTCGCAGTCAACGCCAGGAGAACGTTTAAATGCCAATAGCCACACCAGACAGGGCTCACGTTCAGTTCTGCTGCTGCCGCCAGACCTTCCCCACCGCCCAACACCTGCACTTTCCGATCCAGACCTGCCACAAAACAACAGTCAGCGGCACCCTCACCTGCAGGGCCCACAGAGGGCAGGAACACTTCGCCGACACCATCAACATCATCACACACCACGCCATCTACTACATGGACTACGTACTCATTCCTGAGCGGAGCCTCCACCTCACATACCACAACAACTCCAAATCCATTACCCTCTGGCAGATGCTTGGTAACATCGAACTGAGCCAACTCTTCACCACACTGAGCCACAAGGCAGGGCACACCTTTGACCCCATCTTTGCATGTGGAAACTGCGTCCACTTCATCAACACCACTCAAGGCCCATGGAGTGACCAGCACTGCCTATACTTCCTCGTCGAGAAACCCCATGACACCCAAACCCACAGCAGGCACCACACAAAGTTACTGGAGCTGAGTCACCGAGGAGCTGGTACACTCCACCATCAATAGCAACACACACACCGCTGCAGCCAACACCAACAGCGCTGCCCGGGATTTCCACACATGTATCTCCAACTGCGCATGCACACTTGCCCCAACATGCTACTCCAACATACAGCGTGCAATGAATGCCACCTCGGTCACCAACAACATCCAAGATGACAGATGCATCTGCAGACGCCTGGAGAAGAACTGGAGCTACATGAAGGGAACCATTAGACATCACCACCTACAAGGACACCAAGCTCATACTCTCCCTCACCAAGGTGCCCACACACACCAGACTGGGCTTCCAGGGAGGATTGCAGCAAGTTGCAACATGGATGATCAACCGCTGGGGGGTGCTCTACAAAGAGGAGACATTAGTCCTCATCCTCGTGACCACCCCATCAGCATGTGGCAACACCTGTTGGGCCTCCGCCTTCGGCAGCCCACCTCCGACAACTCTAGGTACCTAGGCATCGTACTCGACTCCTCCCTCTCCATGAACAAACAGGTCTACGCAGTGGCCTACAGCTGCTTCGACAGCCTCTGCATCCTCTATGCGACCTTCACATGGCCCACCCCCCTCAGGTAGGACAGTCACCAATGCAGTCATTGCCTTCAGGCTGGACAACGGAAACCCAATATATGCCCACATGGATATGTCTGTGCTCTGCAAACTCAAAAATGTCCAGCACACCACCGCCACACTCGGCCTTGTTACATACTTTCTTCATAGGTCGAGTAACTCCATCGCACATACTTGGTTCCCACCTCTCACCACATTTGCAAATGTGTGGCGGAGGGGCTAAGCCTTTGGGGATGGTTTGTCTACATGGCTAGCCCCAGTTACCACAGTTACTTGTGTTGTCGTGTCTGGTAGGTGGGCATGTTGATTGACATGTTGTATGTGAGTTTGGAACGTGTGCATTCTCACATTTGTGAATTCCATGATTGTGGAGTTGAGTTGTGTGTGGTGTGTTCAGTTAGTACTTACCAACAAGCAGTGCATTTCCATATGTGCCATCTTGAAAGCGCTGGTTGATGATGGACTGGCGGAAGATGTAGGAATCATGCACACTCCCTGGGAACTTGGCTACGACATTGGTGAACAGGCCCCGGTGGTCCACTATTGCCTGCACATTGATGGAATGTGTGTGCTTTCTGTAGCGGTATATGTGTGCAGTGTCCGCAGGTGGCACAAGTAGGACATGTGTGCAGTCAATTGCCCCCAACACCTGCGGGAAGCCAGCTATTGCGTAAAAGCCTTGCTTGGTCTCAAGCTGTTCCTGCGCAGTGTTGGGGAAGCGTAGGTGCTGGGGTATCAGGCTGATGATGGCATCCAAGACAGTTGGGAGGAACTTTGATAGGGCTGGCTGTGAGACTCCTCCAACTCTGGCAGTTGTTGGTTGGAAGGTACCAGAGGCCAACATGTGCAGCACAGCCAGCAGCTTTGTTTGCGGAGGGATGTTGGTTATCCGCTGTGTTGGTGCCGTCAGCCTGTGGGCTATCTGGGTCAGGATGCGGAGGATGGATGTCCTTTTGAGCCTGTAGTGGGCAATGACATCCTCTGACGTTAGGTCTGTGAGGCTGAGGCGTCGGCGATGGACCCGCTGTCTTATTCGGCGCTGCCTGTGTGGTGGTCCTGGGGGAGGTGGCAGAGGTGGTGGTTGTTGTGGCCTTCTTGGTGCTTCGAGCTGCATGAGTAGTACCTCCATGGCATCCGTGGGTCTTCAGATGGGGCTCTGGGCTAGTCTCCCTTATATACTACTCTTTATCACCATTTTTAAGACCTCCTTTTTTCTGGTCTTAAGTCCCATCCGCTAACGGGCCTTAGCGGCAGTTTTTTTATCGCAACGCAGGTCCGGGCGTGTGTTGTGAATATAGCGAAGTGGGGTTAGCGTGCGTTTTTGCACGGGAACGCCTACATTGCATGTCATTAGCGATAGTGATCGCTAACATCGTTGGCGATGCTGGATGCGGCCGCTATCGCCAGAAAGCTGTCGCTAACGGCTGTTAGCGACAGCTTGGTAATACTGCGATAAAAATATCGCCGCATTAGCGGCAGAAAAGTGCCACTAACGCAGCGATAACTCCTTGTGAATATGCCCCGGAGTCTTCTCAGGACAATCATGCAACTACACACCGACATGTAGATTCTGGTTAAACTCGGCGACGGCACTTGTGTGTCTATGAAAATTACTACCTCACTGGGGGTCAAGCAGGGGTGTGTGTTAGCCCCATTACTCTTCAACTTATACATCTCCAATTTGTCCAGCGCTCTTGACAGCACAAATAGCCCCCCCCTCCAAGATCGGGGGTGAACACATTAACAACCTGCTCTATGCAGATGTCCTTGTTCTACTCAGCTGAACGAGAGTCGGACTACAACAGTTGCTAAATGTTTTGCACTCTTACTCTGACCTCAGTTGCCTAGATGTCAATTTAAGGAAAACCAAGATCCTCATTTTCAGAAAAACTAATAAGGTGGGTAGCTGGCATCTTAATTGTAATAAGATCTCCAAAGAACAGACATACAAATATCTTGCCGTTAAAATCGACACAAGATCTCCTCTGTCCACCATATGGTGGCTGTAGAAACGAAGGCCCTGCCCCTCCTGTCCTCCTTCTTGGATTTGTCCTCTAGCTGTGGGAGATGACCCTCAATCCACTCTTGAAGGTGAGGGCTAAAATCACCCCATCCTTGGTTTATGGCTGTGAGATTCCGCTGCGGAGGGATGGTAAGCTTCTAAATAATCTGGTCACCAAGATCTATAAGGCCACTTGTTGCTTGCCGTGATCCTCATCAGCCGCGGCGATCTGATTGGAACTCGGCCTCCTCGATCAACTGGTGGCAAGGGCAAGTGCCTTCCTAAATATTTAAAGCATAGGCCCTCTTGGGCAGTTAACAGCTCTTATCAGCTGAGGCATCAACACCCTTACTTGTCACGTACTCTAAATACAAAAAATAAAGTTTATAGCTCCTAGGCTAGGGGACTGGCTGTCCTTTAATCATCTAGCTCGGTGGTGCAGGCCTTTGGAAACAATAGCTTGCAGGGGCTGCAGTGCCTATGGAGAACCGTTCCAACATATTGTTTGCAGCTGCCCTGCTCTGTTAGAACTACAGAAAAAACTCTTAAGGAGTGAATGGAACAAACTTGGCACTCGTACGTGCTGGCAGGCCATCATTAACACACTTAACCCAGATAACACCACTATGAACATCCTGCTGGTCAAGTTTGTGGCCCTAGCTGTTAATAAACTAAGCAGGGAGGACACAACCCGTGGTGTGGCATCAGCCGCAAGTTCAAACATCTTACATGATGTCGCTTCAGCTCTACAGCACACAGGGGCAAATTAATCCAGTTAAACGATCTCAGAACTGAGGGTGTGGCTCATAGGAATGGCCAGCTGGCAGTGCCATCGAGGTGCCTGGCCATTGTTCTTATTTGAGGACCTCCAAATGTGGGTAGAACTTTGCACTTTTCTCATACCCGCTCCGCTGAGTCTGTCCCTTGCACCTGTGTTACTCTCTTTTAATCCTTTTTAGGTCTCGCATAGGCAGCGCATGCGCTGCCTCTACGAGGCATCAAGTAATCAGTATTACTACTGAAACTCCACCCATTGCATTTGTCTTTGTTTTGTCGCTTGCCATTGGTGGAATCTGGCATTGCTGTTCTTATCTTGGTCATTGTTGGCTTGTGGTCCGACCAACTACAGTTAACTTACGCTGCTGGCTGTTATCTTTTTATTCAGGGACTACTTTTTTTCTTTGCTGCTGGCATTTCCACATCTGGCAGCTTCCTGCACTTACCCGAGCCTGTTTATTTATTTAGTTTATTCATAATTAAATCATGCTTAAATGATGCATCCCACGCCGAGGCTCAAACCCTGTTTTCCTGCTCCAATGTCAGCAGCGTTATTTGTTGAGCCACCTCCTCGCATCGTTTGTTGTACTTGGTTTCAGATGCTACATTTGTCCGTCTCAACCGTGTTTTTTTTTAATTATATCTGTCTCCCCCGCCATATGTATTATTTTTTTAATTTGTCTCTCCCCACCCCCACTCCGAGATCGCTGTTTATTTTTTAATAATTAAATAATGCAGCCCACGCCGAGGCTTGAACCCTGTTCTCCAGCTCCAAAGTCAGCAGCTTCAGCAGCGCGCAGCCTGCCATCTGTTTTCGCGCCAGCCCAAGATCAGTGTCTCAGTTATCTGGCATACAGAACCGGCTCCTCCTCACCGCCTCCCGCCGGCCAACAGCAACCCCCGTGCTCTGCCTGCATGGAGGACTACACTATCATGGCACAGCCCTACTGACTGACTGCTTTCCTGCCCCCACACTGTTACCCCGCGGTACAGCCACAGGACAACGGCTACATGCCCGTGTCTGCCCCACAGCAAACCGTTCCTGCCATAGAGGTCATCCACAGCCGGGTGCAGTTCAGCAGCACAGGGATCCGAAGGCACGTGGCATCACAGAATAAGAACGGACGTGCTAGAGGCAGGCTTTTATTTATTTATTTTTTTGCACTTTTATGTAGTGTGTTCTTGACCCGAAGGTATCAGAGCGCTTTACATCCGCACAAGTTGCATTACAGACAAACACAAGGCTTGTTTAAATTCTTTTTTTATAACTTGTTCCTGGCTGCAATTAGAATGTTGGATATGCTCAGTTGCACTGCGCCCGAGATGTCTAGTTTACAGTCACTTCCTTTACTTAAGACCATTGAAAACACAAGAGCGGTCCCGCACTAGCCTCACGAGGCCTGCAGCGCAAAAGGTCAGCAGAAACCTTAGCCTGGATCCTTATGACCCTTTAACCTATCCTCCTGCAGTTCGCTCATTAGTAAAATTGTTTTATTGCAGTCTGAGTCAGGCACCTTCATTTGGCTGGTACAGGATAACGTCTTTCTTGTATAATAGATACGTGTCTAGTATGGACCCTGCACGGCGTTTTTAATTTACACAAAGAGAACAGTTAAACCTTTACTTTTCGGATTACAAAATGTTTGTACAGTGTATTCAGGTGCTCGTTATTTCTGTTTTCTTCACTGAGCTTTGCACTTTCTTTGCTTCTGACAGATTCTCTTAACACCCTGTTTTATACTTTGGTGCACGCATGTTTGATTGTCTTGCTTTGCTTCCCACTCTTCCTAGATCCACGTCAATGCCCCTGCTCTCCTGGTGTGCCTCTTTGGGAAAAACCTTTACCTTCACAGATGTTACGAACTCATGCGCTGTATACAAGCCTTGCTTCCTTTACCATGCTAAGTTAATATTGTGATGTACTAGCCAGTGCAAGCAACAGAAAGATTGACCTCGCCACCCATGATATTTTTTGAAACGGGCTTCTTTAAAGAGGACAGCAGTTCAGACTAACTGGGATATTACACATCAAACAGGCTGCTGTTGTCCTATTTTCCTTTTATGTTCATAAGTTAATAATTGTTCCATTCACAATCAAGTTGTAATTGCCAATAAAAATGTTTAAATAGTTGGAAACAGATTTTAGGCTAATAGACATGCATGTCCTTGGTGGAAACCATGGGTGAATGTGATGCGGGAAACCTTGCTGTAGTTACTTGCAGATCAAGCATTGCCTAAAGCTGGTGTGGTTTTCGGGTATTGTCACATATGCTCCTCCCAGCACGTGCGTACTTAGGGAGGAAGGCATGGGTGCTAATACTACACCACAAGTGGTGTTTCTTCTATGTTTCTGTTTCTTCAGCTTCATGACAGTTCGTAAGGTAATTGGATGCAGGGTCAAAGACACAGTTTTGGGGGCAGAATTTGGGATTTTTCTTTTAGCCCTATGCAAATATTATTACTCAACTGCAAATAAATAAAACAAAAGTAAAAAACATTGCCATTTTCAACGCCAACAGCTCTAACTTTAACAAATGCGAGACCTATTGCATTGAAAATGCTTGTTTACAGTGGAAGTTGTTCATGAAAATCCCGTTTTAAAGTGTCTCGCGAATAGCTCTGTGCAGCCTATTGTGAGTTTTTAGGTATTTATTTAAGGCACACTGAGCCAAGCTGTGCTCCAGCTTTGAAGGGAATAACTGGTTCTCGCAACCAACTCCTGTTAAAAAAAGTTTGCTGCTATTGAGCACTTTGCCCTTTGCACTTTGTCTTTAACTTCTGTTGAAAAAGTCTGCTGCTATTTTGCACTTTGTACTTTTGCCCAACCCTGCCTTTATGTAGTAGTTCTTTCCTTTTTTTCTAGTTATAATTTTCCTTTCCCTTAATCTAACCATTGAGCTTGCAGTTGACTGCAAGGTGGCCTGGCACCTGAGCCTTATCACAGAAGTAAAACTGCTTGATTAGGTACGGCGTACTACTGATAAATTTTAATGCTCAAAGTTGTTCCTTATTTAATTTTAATGCATTGTTCATGTTGTTTTAGTTGTACTGGTTTTAAGTAACCAAACAACAAAAATATATATACAGTAAGGTAGGGCAAGTCGCTGCCTTGCATTACTCTGCACCAGGGAGGCGTTCCATGGGTGGGGCATGGGTGTTTCCACACATCCACCAATGGATTGTGGCGCATTGCCAGATTTACCATGAGTGGTAGACCTGGGAATGCATCAAAATGCTGCGCCTTCCCAGCAGAGAAGTGAGGAGGAAAATGTTTATTCCTCCTCGTTTTTTCCTCTTTCTACATGTGCTGCATTTTGCAGCAAACGTAGAAAGAGGAAAAGGCCTCAGAGGATTGTTTTTGTGCAGAAAGGGATACCTTCCTGCACAAAAACAATCCTCCTTGTAATGTAGGCACTATTGCACCTCAGCACAAGGGTGCCTGCGTTGGAACAAGGGAGCACATTGTGTGCCAGCTCAAGCAGGAGACAGGAATGCTCCATTAAATGGTAAATATGGCACATTCCTGCCCTCTCTCTTTTACACAAATTAAGCACGAGATGTGCCGATAATGTCATTGGTAAGCGGCTCATGCTAAATCTGGTGTTGGCCTTCGCACAATTCAGCAATTGTTTACGTAGCTTACCCTTATATGAAGAGCAGTAAATCTGGATGTTTGTTTTTTCTTGATAAAAAGATCTGAACACAATTACAGGCTTCCCAACCAAGGTAGCGCTTCGGGTGCCACTATTTACCTTAAAAGAATAAATCTAAGTGAGTTGTGATCAGTATCTACATGTAGGGTGATATCATTGTGTGCTGAGCTTGTGATATGTATTGTTTTTATGAATATATATATATCTTTTACTCACCTACTACTTGTATGACGTAAGCTACATTTTAAAGATTTTTTAAAAAGGGATTCATTCATTTATCGCTACCAAATATTAGAGAAGAGGCACTAAAATGCTTAAAAAACTGTCTATATAGCACAAAAAGACATTTGTTTTCTACTGTATGCTATATAAATTTAGTGATAAGTGGCGTGATAAGTGTCTCGGGCAGTCCCTTCTTAACACGTGTTGCACATGTTTCTCTAGCATCAACTGAGTTTCACCTGGTTAGTAAAAATTGATGAGTGAGCACGTGCCTCATGCTGAAAAAGCAACATAAGAAGAGTTCAGATGTAGGAAGAAAATGAACAAGCTACTGAGAACTGAACATGTAGCCTTTCTGCTTTCCATTTGCATATATGAGCAGTCAATTTCTGGTGTATGATTGTGATCAGAAGTCAAAAATCATATGTTCTCATCTACCTCTCACAGGCAAATGCCTATATATGCATACATGTATGACCAGACCCCACACACCAACGTGTGCAGACACCTGTAGGATGTAAAATAATTTTTTAACATACATAAGAGACGAGACTACAACCAGCTTCTCAGATACCTTAAAGTTAAGCTTACCTTTAGGTGAACATATTTCACCAAAATACACAAGCCACATCCTCTGGTATGCTCAGGGTGATACATGTGTGAAAAGAGTGCGCAGTAGTGAGACAACAATGTGGTTGATTGTATTGGTTGGTTAAAACATAGACTCTGTTTTGAGTTTAGGTTTTGATGGAGCGAGGTAAATGAAAAATTTTGAACTCCCTAAATTAACACTAATGAATTAATATTACTAATTGTTTGATGGACTAACCAACAATTTACACCTTTGGTAAACATTTACATAAATGGTAACTGCTATTCATGTGCAAATTTAACTTATTTACAACTGTAAAGTGAACTAATATTAATATAGTGATTTGCGTACGAATTAGAGCAAAATCGCATGATTTGTGCTATGTAGTAAAATTGTATTGTGGCAAAAGAATGCGGATGGTAAGTAAATATGGCTTTAAATGTCGCTTCTGCTAGGTAACACCTAACTGGGGTACTTAGAATGATGGGTGGGAAACAGAAAGGCTTATTTTCTTTATTTTAATTATGATTGTGTTTGTTTTCATGATAGTTCGTTCGGGCCTGATAGGCCATGCTGTGAAAATGGCCAAAGCAGATGAGGTCAATGCGCAGACGCAAAGATGTCCTCTAAGCGGAAGCAAGCCACAGAGCTAAAACCACGTGGGTACAGTTCAAGCCCAGAGTGAGAAGTGTCAAGGTCAGGATGACCTGATTTGGGGAGAATGCCAAGAAAGATTCAGCACGCATCCGTGAGACTGGAAGCTGAAAACCAAATGAATTAACAATGGACTGTTTTGAAAAGTGACTAATGAAAGTGAAACATTAAGTGGACTGTCAATTGGACTGTTATTACCCAAAGGTCATGTGAAAGAACAATCCTTAAACAATTTCAGAACTGGTTTGAACAAGGAGGGCGATGAGGTGATTCTTGCCACCCCTCCAATGGACCAATTAGCATGATTCTCGCCCCAAAAATTGCAACTTTTTGTTTAGTAAGCTAGTAGTAGGGTATAAGAGAACCTGCTCTTAAGTAGGAGGGCGCTATTCTTGCATTTTTTTTTAGCACTGAACGTTGATGCTGAAGAAGCTGCTGCTATTTCCTATAGGCCATTTTCTTTATAGAAATATTCATTTTTGGACTTTGAACTTGACTGGGAAAAATGAGATCGATGCGGGAAACCTGTATGGGAGGTCCGTCGAGGAGGCTTCTAGCGGGACAGACAGTCAGTTTTGGGATTTCTATGCTGTGATCTACAATTTATCTGCTTTGGTGAACTTTCCATTCTCCATCTGAGAAGGGTATGCATAAAATTCTTTCTAAAACCTTAATTCTTATATGCTATTGAAATGTATTAAAATATTTAATAAACTTGAATCTCACTCATGCATTTAAGAAAATAGATAAACTTTATTCTAATTAAAATAACGAGTCTGTGGTTCTTTAGGCTCAATAATAAGTGTAATGATTATCAGGTTTTGCATGTGATTGAGCTGGTCTTAATCACCATCAACTTATTCTACTAGTTGGTCTATCGACCAAAGAGCGGAATACCTTGATGTTTTGGAACCGACAGGATTAAACTGATTATGTTCGATGCTTAAGGTATTATCCTGTTAATGTTAATAAGGTATCCCGTTCCTCCAGCAATTTCGTTCTTCTCCAAAGTGTAAGTGGATATGATCCAGGGAATATCGGAGAAGAGTGTAAGGTTATGCGGTGTTATGGGCCCCACCGTCATATAGTATAATTGTTGTGAATGATTTGTACCTGGATGTCACGTCCAAAGGAGAAGAATTTATATTAGCCGCGCTGGATCAGTTTCGAATTTTACATTTGTTAAAGGCTATCTCCCACACCTACAAAACGCATAACAACAATATGTCAGACACATTGGTTGAGCTGAGGGCTCGGTGGGTGGAGGACCTTTGGGCGTACCTAATGGACGTGGACTGGGGAGCAGCCCTGATGCACCCGTGGGTGGGCGTAATAAAGTCCTGACAACTCAAAATACTGCATCCAAGGGAGGGCAGCTGGATGTAAGGGCCCAAATGGGTGGCAGAGCAAAGATTTACTCCAATTAATACCATAACAAGAGTAGGTCCCATATGTATCAAACACTTGGAGTATAGTCGGAATCGAGGTTTGGCAGGGTCTTCATCAGACTAACAAGAATAATATTCTCTATGACAGGGCTTCCATAGCTTTTTAGAACCCCCAACACACTTTCTAGATCAACAAACTTTAGTGACCCACCAAGCTTTAATGGACATGAGGCGGGTGATTTGTTTAGGTAACTATAGCATCATGCAGTAATGCACTGTCATTTACAGCCAGCACATTTTCCATTGAAATGGCCACTACATTTTTACAGACATACAGTTTTACTGATAAAACTATATGGCACACAAATGATGTCTGGAAATCGTGTTTCAGTGAAAATTTATCATTTCTGCATCACCAAGTAAAGTGCCTTGATTTGTTTTGATCCTATTACAATTTTTGTTTCCATCACACTCAGAATTACATAAATAATATGCTTTTTTTGCCTTCCTAACTGCTAAATGTGTGCTATTCCTTTACAGTTCTTTATATTTTGTTCTGTGTTACAAAAATGACATGCTACAGCCTTTACTTTCACACTTCTTGTACCCCAGCAAGATTATCACATAATTCGCTTCACTTTTCTTTGTCTGACTGTAAAGTGAGAGGAGTTTGTAAACACCAATCTCCATGTTAAAAAATAAGCAGCAATTTATCAGAAGACATAGCCTGATATTTGACCTCTGTCTTTGAATCCCAGTAAATGTGACAAGATAAATACAGAATTTAAAGGCATATTTCATTTAATCTTTATTCGATTTGAACACAAATCATAAAAGAGTGAGCACAATAAATCATACATAAAACTTTTCCTAAAACATTTCATCCAGCTCCTACATAGGTATAAATACTATTTACATCAGTTTAAAACAGACATGAGGGAGCCCATCGAATAAATAATATCAATCTAAAACTAGGATATAAAACTACAGTCCCCTCTTGTGATTCTTGATTTCAAAGCACTTCTTAAAATATTTACCACAGAAAAAAGTGTAAAAACATCCGTTGCTAGTTTTAAAAACAACAGTGCTACCCGTGCCTGTCTGAATCTAGCCTTCCTCAACAGACCCTTCAAAAACCTTTTTCTTTGGTAACCATAGTAAGGGCAGAGGGGCACGAAGTGGAGGGTGTCCTGTGGAGACCTGTTGTCGCAGCCACAAGGCCCTCTGTCTTCGTGTTTTAAAATAAAACCAGATGGTACCGCCAAAAGGTGGTGAAAAAGGTTTAATCTAAAACGCGAAATTAAAAATCTATCATGCGCACTCAGGATCATTGTCAAATACGGTTCAATACCCAGGGAGGTTTTAGTTAGAACATGGTCTCTCACTGTCTGTTTAGCCAGTTCTACCTCTTCTCGTTGTGCTAAAGCAAATTTAATATATAAAGCTTTAATATCAACCTTATCCTTACACCTTATTGAGTCCGGTTTAATAAACAGATCAGGTCGTCCCAGCATGTAAAAGGAGTCCCGAACATATTTTACCCAGGGAATTTTCAAAGCATGATCTAGTGAGAGGCAATCTTTCATAACCAACATTGTCAAGCCAGCCTCTTCATTTGACCACATCTTAAGCCAAAATAGTAGGGGCTTCACTGCTACCGCATCTGAAATATACTTTGCTCCCAACTCCTCATGCACAGTAAATGCAGGGGTGCTTTGGGGGACCTTCAACAACCGCTTCATATATTTATTCTCCACCTTTTGCAGGTTTATGGGCTTGACAAATCCCCATACCTCACTCCCATACAGGGCTTTTGCACAACAGATCGAGTCATACAGTTTTAAAAGCAAAGCAGGGGTCCAACACCCTAATCTGTGCACAAAGTTGGAGATCTGCCCTGTAGATCTAGCCAGGGCAACACACTTGTCTTCTAGTAGGTGCTTAAAATTCAAGTGCCCATCAAAAAAAATACCCAAATAAGCAAACGCGGGAACCTTGGCTAAGATATGCAAGCCTATTGTATAACTGTATGATCTTACTGGCTTTTTCCCCATTTCCATGACATACGATTTTGTGAGGTTAGGAGACATATCTATATCTTCCATAAACCTCACAAAGCCGTCAATTAAGAGCTGTAGACCATGAGGGGTACGGGCAAGAAGCACCGCGTCGTCTGCATATAGCAGCACTGGTACAGCTCGTTCACCTATTCTCGGGAAGTCCGCTTTTATACCTCGCAAGGAAGCATCTAGGCCGTTAATATAAAGAGTAAATAAAAAAGGCGCTAGTATGCAACCCTGCCTCACCCCACTTGAGCAGCTAAAATAGTCTGTCACTTTCCCATCCTGAGTATATCTCACCGCCGCTGTGGTGTTAGTGTGCAGTGTATGAAGAATACTTATTAAAGATGGGTCCACCCCCAGATTACCCAGAGCTGCCCATAGTTTACTGCGGTTTACCCGGTCAAAAGCCGCTGCGAGGTCCATAAAAGCTAAATATAGTGCCCCTACCCTAGCTATTGTATATTTAGCGGTTATTAAATACAGGTTAAGGCGTTGGTCCACTGTGGATTTCCCCGGTCTAAACCCAAATTGGACCTCCGTAACGATGTTTTTAGACTCTGCCCAATCCATCAGTCTATGTAAAATCACCCTCCCTAAAACCTTCGCCGAAACATCTATCAAGGCAATTGGACGGTAGCAATGTGGACTGTCCCTGTCACCTTTTTTGAAAATGGGCCCAATAATAGCAGAGGACCAAGAAACTGGCATGGATGTACTTATTGCTACATTTAGTACCCTCGTTAGTATTGGGGCCCATACCTCTACATTACATAAAAAGAGGTCTGGGGGAATCCCATCCGTTCCTGGAGCCTTATTTCTGGTCAGGCCCTCTATGCCCAATGTTACTTCTTCTAACGAAAAGGAGACCGAAGTGCTCTGGAGGGACCCAGCTAGGGGCTCCCAATCAACCTGCCTATGGGGAAAATTATACAGCCCTTGAAAGTGCTGCTGCCATTGGTCTGGCAAAATATTGCAACTTAGCCCTGGCTTATCCAACTCCGCAAAACAAGGGTTATTAATTATCCTCCAAAAGCCTGCTGAGTCCTTCAGTGCGGTGGCCTCCAGCAGCTCGTCCCATGCTGCCCGTTGAAATTTCCTCTTGCAGTTCTTAACCGTCAGTTTATAACTTACACGGCAGGCGGCTACCCGTTCCCTATCTCTTGGCGTCTGCTTTAGAGCCCCCTTTAGCACCCTTAGAGCCTTTGAGCAATGATTGTCAAACCACCTGGGATTGTCCCTGGTATGCCCAGTTGAGGGGACATTGAGAAGACTCTTGGCCAATTTGGCTATGTTCGTGAAAGCCTCAATTAATTCTTCCCCCTCCACGTCCAGATCTAAACAATCCATGACATCCTTCTTACCTCTGTGGAACAACGTGGCATTAAAGGCAATTGGGTCAACCTGGGCCCATCTCAACCTTCTACCCTGGTCCACTGCCACCAGTGACGACCCCACTCCCTGATTAGTTGTTACCGACTGGTGAAACTGTACCACTAGGGAGAGTGGATTATGGTCACTGAACACATTATGTTCTATATCAAATTTTTTAACCCTCCTTAAAAGTGAGGTCGAGACAAAAATGAAGTCAATGATTGATTGGCATCCTCTCCCTTTAAATGTGGGTGGCAACAAATCCCCCTCAACATTGCCCATCATGTCCATCGTGTGAGTCAACCCATACGTGTCTAATAGAAGAGTCAAATCCCTCCCTGCTTGGGTATGCTCCATATGCGGTCCACTGACTAGTGGACATGATGACCAACTCGCATCCGACTCCCTTAAATAGGGGCACAGGTGGCAGTTGAAATCACCCGCTAAAATCACATATGTTAGGTCCAACCCTTTCTTTCCCATGCACTCCATCCATGTATTTAGTTCATGCATGTTGTTAACCCCCTGAGCTTGAGGAGACGTGGCATTATAAAAATTTACCAGGGTAACTCTGAATCTATTCGATCTAAATTTCAACCCCTGAAAGTTATGTGAGGCCCTTGCCAGCTGCTTCCACTCACCCTGCAGGCTTAGATCCACGAAAATAATCAGGCCACCCCTTGCTCTGCCACATTTAGATTTAACTCCTGGACAAAAGAAGGTTTTATACCCTTCTATATAATGAATGTTCTCCGTAACCCAGGTTTCCTGCAGACATATAATGTGATATTTCCTCACATAATCGAGGCATTGGCCTTCTATGATTTTACTTGATAGACCTGCTATATTCCATGAAATAATCTTTAAATCGTTATATCCACATATCTCCACACAGGTATTGTCTCCCATGCAGGTCTGCACTAAGGCAGGCCTGCTCACTACCCTATTATCCATCTCACTTCGTGCCACCTGAACTCCTGTACTCAACCCTGTGTCGAATTCCCCATTCCTAACTAAAATATCTGCGGTTGCCTCAGGGATGCCGATGACTCCACTACCCCCCTCCTGCTCTCTCAGTCAGTCAATGTCATTCATATCCCTCAGAGAATTAAACATATTTGATAGTGTCAGGGGCCTACCCCCCCCTCCCGTTAACCTGTGTCCCTGCTCCTGCCTATCACAACCATTTGAGTTATTAGCACTAGGGGATGGTCTATAAAAAAAACCAACGGCAATGGTTGGATACTGGACTCTATTACGAATGACCTCGCGGCATATGAGAGTATCCTTTGTGCCAACCTTGGGTGTCTGAGCGTGACTATAACGCAGTCCCCTTGAAAGATTTTGTACGAGCTGCCAATCCACGACACCCTCCTTGTCATTAGGATGTGTCGGTAGTCAATGATGTTGAAGCCGGCAAATTTACAAAGCCAGTGTGCCGCTTTATTGATTAGCTGCCTGGGGGACTCCTCTTGCTCACTGGTATATTCTGGGACTCCTACTAAAACTACCGTATATGGACAGCATGCTGGGGGAGGTCTATTACTGGGGGATCACTGCTGTATTGCACTGATTGTCTATCTTCGTGTCTTGTTAGACATTGGGTATCAATGGCTCCCTTTGGATCATTCCCCGGGGGTCTCAGGTGGGCTCTTTCTAAGACCGCTTCTGTCTGACCCCCGTTCCTCATGTCCCTCATGTCCCTCGTGTCCCTCGTGTCCCGATCCCCCATTCTCTCTGATTGAGTCCACTGACTTCCTACCCCCGCTACAACCTGGCTATTCTGAACATCCTTACAATTTGTTCAGATACAGAATTTAAAGGCATATTAATGTATTGCTTGGACTTTCACGACCCACCAAAAACTGGCTCGCGTCCCACCGGTGGGTCGGAAGCCACAGATTGGGAACCACTGGTCTATGCAACATAAAACTTGTTACAAACATAGAGGGCCAAGAATGTTCAAATCCAATAGTATATGCTTTGATTGGTAAATATTCCGTGCTGCTTACTCCATCCACGACGCCCCCTGTAAAAAAAATCCTTCCCTTTGTGGTCGAAACGTCCATGTATCTACGTGTTGACTGTGCAAACAAATGTACAAATTTGAAATCTGAACTCAAAATGGAGTTGCCCTTCTAAGTGAGAAGGGGCAGACAATTTAACAAATATGCACATTTTGGAATTTTCCCCAGGGCTTATGGGGCATTAGTTCACCCAAGGTGTTTTTTTCATAATCTCTGATGTGGCTTTCCCAACAAATACTCACTTATTCTTCTTTGCTTATGATGTCAATACCAGCTGTACAGTTCAACACAGTTTCCCTAGTCCTCCAGGGGCATCAGTGCAGCTCCTAGGCAGGACTACTCAAAGGTCTCAAGACCATATGGTCACATGGCTCTCCCCTCCCCAGCATCGGCCATTGAAAAAATTCTAAAATCAGAGGGACCCCAGCACTGAGCGTTACCAAGAAAGAAATGAAGTGTTCCTTGTATATGGATGAAGTCACCCTTTTTTTGCGCAGATGTGAAATCAGTCTACATCGTTGCTGGAGGTGTGCAAGAAGTTTGGCAAAGCATCAGGAGCAAACTTCAACTTGGACAAATTACAGACAAAGCTTTCTGCTCGGTGGGAACTATGCAACGAGCCCCTACCCTTTCCCATTGAGGCCTGCAGACCTGGTAAACATCCTAGGAATCTGGTTTGGGGGACCAAGAGCAGCTTGGAAGAGCTGGAATGAACTTCTGGCTAAGGTAAAACAAAAACGCTGATTCTGGAGCCTGCGGAACCTGCCTATTGAAGGGAGGGCTTTGGTGCTCAGGAATGATGCACTCCCAGTGCTGTAGTATGTAGCACACAGATTACTTCCTCCTCCCTGTGTGGAGGAGACTGTGGTAGGATAATGAACAAGCTGTTGGGAACTGAAAGTGGGATAAGTCAGAGAACACAAAATTGTTCAACTAAGACCTTCCTTGGTACTACAGGGAAGCGGAAACGTTTGTGGCAGAATATGGGCTGAACCGTGCAACATCAAGCCTTTGGAATACCAAAAAAATACACAACCAATGAGCAACCTACCATTCGCAGTAGCCGTTTGTGTGTGGCGAAGCGTATCTTCCCCAATACTGATGAACAGACCCAAGGACATTGCATGGATGGCTGTGAAAGGGGGACTGCCAGTATGTTCATTCATGCACAATACGAGCCTCTGACAAAACCTGCTTGCAGAGGAAATTACCTGCAACCTTTTCCTGGGCCTTCTCCTTCACCCAGAACCCACGGGCAGCCCTGACGCAGTAACTGTAAGCCCACAAACTCCCAAGAACATAACCCAAAGTTAGTTCTATATGGGCTCTTTCCCCTAGCATACATAGTGGGCAGCATCCAGAAGGGGTGGAGAATACTCGGCTGTGTAAAGAACATCATCCTATATGCCAGGACCCTCCTGGTGATGAAAAGGGAGGTAGTGAGCAAGGAAGCATTCCGCAGCATGGGGCACAGCCTGCAGAGGGGGCTCTTTTGCCATGGATTGTAGGGAAAGTGAGGAGGAGAAAGACTGAAACACAATGCCCCTCCCACAGGACTCCTAAAATGAGCTTAACCCCCCCATCAAGTCCCCACACGCATAACAACCCACAATGTGCCTTGAAGTTTTCCCTTTGAGAAATGTAAAATTGAAAAAGTGTAAATGCGGACTACTCTTCTTTCCCAAAGTCACCACTCTTGAAAGTATTTTTACAATCAATGTATCCAAAACTTTAAGCACTTAATATAAGTTCAGAAACACCTCCCCCCCCCAAAAAAAAATGGTCATTGGAGGTTAGGCAGCATAGACATCTGTTCTGACTTTAAGGCTCGGGGACAAGAGTACTGTCAGCGCTCTGGATAGCAAGGGGTACCCCTTCCTCACGAGGCCACATAGCTCAGGCCTGGGACTTCCTGTAGGGGCAGGAAGTGTTAGAGGTGCTACCCTTTACAGAAGAGGGACAAAACAACAGAGTGGGTTGGCTTTAAGGTCCTGCAGGAAGCCCAGCCCACCATTGGCACCCCCCCCCCTCCCGGGATAACCATTGATCCCACTTAAGATTTCTCACAGAGGCGTGGGCCCCTGAATGCAGGGCACCCTCTGTAGCCACAAATATCCCTCACCATGGACCTCTTACCAGGGACGTCTTATCCCAAACTTAACTCCTAATCATCTCATTAAAGCAGAACACTATAAAATGTCTTGGCTTTGCCTATGCTTGTTTTGGGAATTGTTGATGAGTGTAGATCTGGTCCATTGAGGTGGGGAATTTCCCAAAAGAACACATTTTAAATAAAAATGATAGAGGCAGAAGTTTTAATTGCACTAGTTTTATTAAAAAAAATATCTATATATATTTGAATCAGTGAGGAGAACAGAGTGCGATTGACCAGGCAAAGAGACAACACAAACGGGCAAACGCCAATTTGTGCTTAAGAGACCTCTGCCACGTGAATACTATGCCCTGTATGAGATCCCAATGACAAATTCTCGCTGATACTAATGTTCCAGTTGGGATGCACAAAATACAAAAGGAATAATATTCTCCTTTCTAGGACACCATAATCCAAAGGTTGCCAAGGCAACGGTATTGTTCACTCAAACTTCAATTGAAAATTTAAAAGACCAAGTGGAAATCGGAGCATTCCCAAAACAAAGGTTGCAGACTGGCTAGAAGTCAGCAGAAGTCAGGCTAGAAGGAGAGAAAAGCCAGAACTCAACCATGCAAAATAGCTAAGTCCGAAGTAGTAACTGAGCTATGCACAAAAATGCAAAGTTGCAACTAGGCCCATAATACGTGCCCCTTCACCCTGACATACACTCGCTTCCCATTTAGTTGCTTTGAAAAAGCAGATTGAATCCAGGAAGGAGGTGTGACTGCAAAAGGAAAACAAAGATTGGCAAAGCCAGAATCAGAATCAACTTTATTCGATCTAAATAAATAAACCATAAAAGTACATTAAAAAAATACATTAAAATGCAATTAATACCCAACAGTGTCTTTTACAATACATTATAAAGACAGTTAATTTAGAGCACTATCGTGCCTTGACATACCCCTATCTTTGTCGCCCAAATAACAATGTTACCTATTTAAATTGAAAGCGAGAGGAAAGGGCGGAGGGCAAAAACCTCATCTAGGGTCCGCTATGCGCTCCTGCCAACCCTGGTTGTCAATCAATCAGTCAAAAAATGTTTTACCAAAGTCAGTAAGTCTGGCATTTGCTGCAAGCCTTTTGGCTTTGCCAAAGATAGCTTTGTTTTCCCACAGTTTTTGTAAAACTTTATTGTTGGGGATCTGCAAAGCCCTCATCAACATAAATTAAAAAATAAACATTGGCTAAAAATCTAAAATACATCTTGGTCTCTGAAATCACACATTGTCATTGTAGTTCATGGCACTGAAGCGAACTACATTTTGTGTGGATGTGCAACTTGTGTAAGAGCAGAACGCCATCACTCACAGTGAAGTTAGCCAATGGCTGATGCGCGCTGATTCACTGCCCATGTATGCTGCAGGAGCGGAAGAATTGTGTGACTCGCAGAAGGTACCAACGGATGAAGAGGACTTGCTAAAAGCCCCTTAGTTCGTTGTATATATCATTTTAGTAAAATCAAAAGGTCATGGCTAAAGCTAGACCTAAAAAAAGACAAAAGAAAAATCTCTTGATAGGAGTTGTCAAGTGGGCATCCAAGGTGTCTATGCTCCCGAAAGACTTCCCTATCACATCCACCCGGACACCTTGTGCATCCGCCTCACTTACACCATATTTTTAAATGTACATCCGTGTCACACATTTAAAAACACATAATATTATGCTCAGTGCTTGATTTGTAGAAATAAACAAGTGCAGAGGCCAAACATATTTTTAACAGCCCATCGCTGGCACGGTAAACAACGTTTACAATGAATCGTTTACAACGCAAGTCGTTACAATGACGCGTTGTTACATCGCATGCCATTACAACGCAAGTTGTTACAACGACTTGCTGTAGGGGGCAGAAGGTGTTGGATTTTCAATCCAACTCCTTCCCTACTGTTGCACACAATGGAGTTGGAATAGTAAATTATACTATTCCAAACTCCAGCGCCCCCCCACAGCAAGTCGTTGTAATGACTTGCGTTGTAATGGCATGCGATGTAACAATGCGTCATTGTAACGACTTGCGTTGTAAACGCATGCGTTGTAATGAGTGCTATTCTGCTGGCACTGCTTACTACCGTTGTTGCTGAATACAACCTTGTCTGTATCTCCCATGTCTTGATTCCACCTCATGCCTCTTTCTTCCACACCCTACAACGTCCTGCCTCTTTGTCTCAGTCGTGATGGTTTCTTACATCAATCTTACTCTTTCTCACTGTTTCCCTCTCATTTTCTTTCTTCGTTATTCCTCTTCTGTCTTTCTCTTTATTGGTCTGGATCAAGGTCAGATGATGTAGTCCTGGCCCCCCATAAACGAGCACTGGTGCCCACCACCTGTACCAGCTGGCAACCACCTGAACCGATTAAACTCTACTTTTTTAAAACTCCTTCTGGGCAAAGACTCAAGGTTGGAGCTGAATATTTATTTTGAAATTTGAAATAGCATATACACGTAGGGATGAGGTGAGATTGGTAGACAAGGATGATAATGTTACTAAAAGATGTTCGTGATGATCTCCAGCCATATATCAATAAACGTCTGTTGTCCTACGGTAAATACAATCTCAGGGATTCTCACAGTCCGTATTCAGTTGCATATTGCAGAGGATACTGATGGAAATGTTGAGATACAGGAGTCATTACGTGCAATTCCTCCATACAACTACAAGCGATGTTACAAGATGTTATGCAATTATCAGATTTTACAACGAGGAAGGGCCTTAGACTACACACACAGCGCAGTTCACACCACCCCACTTGTCTGAATAGAACTAAATAAGCAGGGGAATGCAGTGCAGCATCACGCTACAGCCACTGTGTGACCAGTGGTGTAACACACAATGACGGGTCCCACCTGCAGAATGTGATGGGAGGCCCTGAGCCTCCCTTATCCCACATATATTATTTGGCCTAGCGCTGAAAGGGGGTGTCTGAATTGTTGGTGAGCCCCACCACCTTCCATCCAGGGTCTGCAGGGGTCTGTGGTAAGCCCCTGTGTGTGACAGCAATCTCCAAGGTCTGGAATATTGTGAATGTTATCCTGATTTAGCAGATGGCTGTGGGATCTTGAGCAAGACCATGATTCAGCAAATATTTTGAGATGAAACAAACTCCAACCATAGCCCGCAGGTAAACACATCATACCAAGCATTTCTACCATTCCATGCACTAGTCGTAGCCTGGGTACAAGTACACAATAACATTGATGGTGAGTCTAGTTACCCCTGAAGCCAAGGCTACTCATATCAATTAGACAACTAAATGCAGCATAGACACAATGTGACACGAGGGGGGAGATTTACTAAGATTTTGCGCTGTGTTTGCACCGCAAAAGTGACGGAAATCTGCTCAAAATCTTTTTTTTCCGATTTACTTTCCAGCGCTAAACTTGTTTAGCGCTGGAAATAACGTGAAAGTAATACAAAGCAGCGCATACCGCTGCTTTGCATTACTTAGCGACAAGGGGGCGTACCATGGGTGGAGCATGGGCATTCCCATGCAACCACCCAAGGTTTCTGACACTAAACCCAATTTACTAGATAAAGTAGACAGCGTTTACCGTCAGAAAACTGCACCCTTTTGAATTAGTCGCAAGGAAGGCAAAATGCTTTCATTTCTCCTTCCTTTTCTGACTTTTCACGTATGCTGCACTGTACCTCACACATACAAAGAGAGAAAATGGTTTAAGTCAGTCTATACATAGTATTTTGTACTGGAAGGGTACCCTTCTAGTACAAAACCTATGCTAGAATCACGGAGACACTCTTGCACCATGGCGCAAAGGTGTTTCTGTGGAGCATGGCAGCTGATTTCAGCGCCGCCGCTAGGGAGAGGGGAGGAAAGGGCCATATTTCATTACATTTGGCGCTCTCCTCCCCCCTTCTTTTCACACTGCACAGCATTTGCATCTGCTGCACTGTGCTGCTTGAAAAAGTGGTAAATCTGCCCCTTAGCGACATGTACACATATGGAATACTCATTGAATGAGGTCTGAGCTGCCTGAAGAGCAGGTTTGTCTTCCTGTACACCCCTGACTCTGTGTTTAGCGCAGGGGCGTAACACAGGCCCCCGCAGCCCCAGCGGTGCAGGGGGGCCCCTCCGTGTGTGTGGCAGGGGGGCCCCCTCAACTTTCGTTACGCCACTGGCGTAACGAAACTCGAGTGGGCCTCCCTGCAAGGCACGTGGAGGGACCCCCTCCGGGCTCAATCAGGAGCTCTGCAGCCAGAGTGCTGTGCTGAGGGGGCCCCCTGGAGCTTGGGGTCCCCCCGGCACCGCGGGGGCTGCGGGGGCCTGTGTTATGCCCCTTAGCGCTTCCTCCAGAACTCGGAGGAGTTTTCATAACCTTCCGTTACTAAACCAGGAGCAGGTTTTCTACTTATAGGTCAGTAAAGTAAGGCAGTAAAAGGTTTATACAGTGCAAAAAGAAACACAACATCCTTTCACCTTCCGAGGCAGAGACACGTCCCCAACTAGTTCAGTAGCACTGAAGTGGTTAAGCACAATGATGAAAGTAACATTGGGGGTCTATGTACAATGTTCTCCTATCTGCTGGAGATCACAAGTCCTCTGCAATATGTCAAATTTCAGGTACCAGTTTTCTCCCATGGATAATCCTTCTCAAAGTTTAAGATTGCAAGATAGAATGTTACACATGACATGTATCAAGTGTGATTTGATTTGTTTACCTTTTGTCTTATTTTCTGATTGGCTCTGGCTGCGAGGGAGGACAGTTCAGTTCAGTGGGTTGGTGCCTAAATAGTTAGGAATTTGGAATAAATATCAAACAGTCCAAATTCCCACCACCGAAAAATAAACTGCACAGAGGGAGTATATCTTTGGCAGTAGAAATCTGTGGAGCCAGGTTGGAGCTGCATTCATGACTTTAATGTAGACAGCTCCCCGCACCCCTCTAAAGGTAGGAGCCCCAGGCGTGGACCCAGCTTGCCCATGCCAATGCAAAGGCCGGCCCTGGTCCATGCTATGCAGGCCACTGGTTACCAGAATATCACTGGGTCCACAAACAGATTGGAAAATGCAAAGGGGCTGCGTGCAAAACTCTGCCTGGGTGCGAAATGACTTTTCCATATGCAGAAAGACCAAGTACAGTTGTGGGCCAGGATCTATGCTCTACCAGGGCTCTACGAAGAGAGTTTGTCGTGGCACAAGGCGTTCGGACTGGAAAGCGCCATTTAGACCTGTAACATATATGTCCCCTGCCTGCACTGGGTTCCCCTGTACAGCACTGATATCCAACTTTGGTAAACAGGATTTCATTCTTACTCCTAAACAAGTGGGAATGGCATCCACATATCCACAGGTGGGCCTTCAAAGCTGAATTTGTTTTAAAAAAGTGTTCACTGCGGAATGTGCCATCCACTGCCCATCCACTGCCCTCATCAGCACCACTGAATACCTGTGCAAGCACCACCAACATTATAATAATAATAAAACAAAGCATGAATGTAGTTAAAATAAATGAGCAGCATTGCAGCACAGCATTTTTATTTATGTTTTTTTGTATGTTAGGCACAAACTAAAATGAAATTAGCTCTAGGCAACAAGTAACTCATTAATCAAAAGTCACAGAGAACGTCACCAAAGTATTCTGAAGTGAAATAATAGGCATTGAGTAAACAGGAATGTTTTCAATTGCTTTTCTAAAGCTTTACAGATTTGATATTCATTTTATATTCTGAGGCAGACGTTACCATATTCTTAACCCCAGCACTGTGAATCTAAAGTCTCCCATCCATTGCAGCTGAGTCATCGCGCCCCTTAGGAACATTATGTTCCAAGACCAGAGACATTTTAAGGCATGCCAAAGTGGGCAATTGCCCAGCCCACCCCCGACAGTCCTCCAACCAGGCCCCCCGGTAAAGAAATAACAATGGGCCATATTATCAAGAACGGGCGATAACATTATCGCCGCTTTAGCGGCAGGAAACTGCCGCTAAAGCGGCGATAAAGAGCTTGATAATATGCCCTATAGAATCCAATAGAAGCCCAGGTTCTGGTGTGAAGGACATCAAACCTGGGCTTCTATTGGAATCCTATAGGGCATATTATCAAGCCCCTTATCGCCGCTTTAGCGGCAGTTTCCTGCCGCTAAAGCGGCGATAATGTTATCGCCCGTTCTTGATAATATGGCCCAACAATGTGTATAATAAAACAGATCCTATTTTATATTGAAATCTGGGCATGCCAAGCCTACCCATTCTTAAACCTGGTACTCTTAGGTGGTAATTACATTATACTATGATGTATCTGTTTCTCTCTCCTTACCTCACTTACGCTCCTTTCCTCCTCTCCTCTCTATTTACCTCACTCATTCTCTCTCTACCTACCTCTACATCGCTATGCACTCCTTCTCACGATGCCTATCTCCACCCCACCTGTCTTGCAACCTCATCTCTTTTTACCCCTATCAGTTAACCTCTACAGCTCTCTCCGAACTGTCCCTCTACCTCATGCCTATCTCCCTACTACCTCCAGGTCTCCAGTCCAGGTTTTTCTTTTAATTCTGGGACTTGTAGTTGTGAGAAGTTGGCCTGGCATATGCTGTCCACTAATTATAGTGGGCACCGTGCACCAGTCCAAATCGACTCTTATGGTAGGTAGGTTAAAGACAACCTTATTGAAAGCTATCCTAGTGGTAGCTATGGAGAGCAGCCTTCAGGCTAAGTCTTGAAGGAATGTAAAGCAGCTTGTTTTACCAGTCTATAATCTCTTGAGTGACCAAATGAAAGAGCACCACACCAGGTATATATTCAAAATATATGTATTTATTACTAAACACACCCCTCTAGTCTCTTTATGAGGCTAGAGTTCGAAATACATAGGTTATAAGTTCTTAAATCACAGTAATAGCACAAATACACGTTTGGGCCCTAGGGGCGTACCAAACCATATACCAATAAAGTGGTATGCGAACCATCGACTGAACTAGACACTAGGCCTAGAGCCTCTAGAAGTGCTTGGACCACAAGGAACCACCCACGGTAGTGACACAGGGGACCCACGGGAGACGCGTGCAGTGTAAATACACAACCGCGATACGCCGTTAACTTCTATGGAGAAAGTCGGGATCGGGAAAATAGAGGAAAGGGACACTTAAAAGAGGACTAGGACAAAACCCTTTGAGATCTAGGACTTTGAAGAGTCTCTACCCACGGGAGCACCGGAGTACTCGTGTTACCTCACCCAGGGAAGCCGGGTGCATAGGTGCCTTTCGGGGTCTGGTTTCGTCGTCGGTTCTTATGGCGATCTGCTGCAAAGTGCTGCTGGCGACCAGGAGAAAAGTGTCCGGGTGGATCCAAGAGTGGATCGGAGTTCTGAAGAACCTGAAAGCAGAGGGGACAGAGTCTGGGTCACTAGCCAGTGACCAGGGAGGCGATGGACAGATGCCCACCGATGTCGAGTGCTTCAGGTTCGATGACGGTCGTCTTGACTCTTCAGCCACGAGGTCTGGGAGGCGTTGTCGGCGACCAGGAGCAGGATTCGGGCTGTTGCTCGATGTCTGTCGAGTGCAGAGGTGTCGGCGACCAGATTGGCCCCAACAAGCCTTGGCAACGGCAAGTCTCGAGTAAGATGTAGATCGTCGATGATGCAGACCAGCAAGGTCTGGGGGACTCACCCAGCGAGGGTAAGTGAGGGCAGGCCTGGAGCAACCAGACTGCCAAGTAAAGAAAAGATTGGCCTTCGTTAAGGGCTACTAGCCAACGGGCTAGCGACCGCGAAGGAGCCTCGTGACGCCGCACGTGGAGCTGGCTTACAGGACACTCGTGGAGTGGGGGCCAGTGATCTTCGGTGCAGGTGGTGCTGGAGGCTAGGGCTACTCGGAGCCCAAAGCACGACTTCTTGGGAGACCCAGAAGATGGTGCACTTGCAAATGTGCTCGGTGTCCAGGGGTCACGGTCTCAAGTCACCCACGATAGCCACGGGCCTCAGCTTTGCTGGGGACTCAGGGTAGCCTCGGGGAAGTCTGAGAATCCACCTCTGGTGATGCGATGACTTCGGCGTCCGGCAGGAGCTTCAGTGATGCGAACCGGACAGATGCTTCTTTGGTGCCTGCCAAGCAGGGAGTCACTCCTTGACCCCAAGGGAGATTCTTCAGTCCTCTAATCATGAGTAGAGCGTCGAAGGTCCAGGATTCTGTTTCAGAGTTTCGTCCAGGTATAATCTAAAGTCCTAGGGACTGGGTTCCTACCTTTATTCTAAAAATAGGGGATGGACTACTCTGTGGCCCCACCTATGGGTGGGTCAGGGCAAAGGGGTGGCTACACCCTTTCCCTTTGTCCAGTTCGCGCCAAAGCAGGGGCTGCAAGCCCCTGATCCGGTTTGAACTGGGGTATGCACAGGGACACCAAATGTGCCCCCAGTGCAGGACTTCAAAGCACCCGAAAGTGCTCCCGCCCAGCCCCAATACACATTGTCCTGTCTGGGGAGGTGGTCACACCTCCCTGGGACAGAAACCTATTGTCCAGGCCTCCCCTGCCGGAGTTTCGTCCAGCAGCAGGAGGCCAGACTCGTGTCTGTGGCAGCAGCATCCATTTTGTGATGCCAGGGCTCTGGAAAGAAGTTACCGGACTCGTCAGAGTTAACATGCCTTTCCCTCTAGAAGGGTGGAATGCTACCCCCGCCGCCAGGATTGGCGGGGGGTAGTATTCCAAGATGTTTGACACCAAACACGACATGTTTAGGTGCAGCCATTCCATAGTTAGCATTTTACCGCGAGGATATAATGCGTTTAAGAGTATATGGTCAGGCTGCACTACAAACAGCATCAGAGATGGTCTCCGAACGCTGCAGAGGGGCCCTGCTCATGCAGGGGCACCCTCTCACATAGGAACCATGCACTCTGCCTTTAGGATTGATAAGGCCTGCCTTAGGAGTGACTTATAGGTTTATATGTGTGTAGGCATTTAGTGATATAGGTAACCTATACCACAGCAAGGGGTGCATGCACCACCTTACCCAGGCTGCAGTAGCAGACCTGTGGTGTCAGTTTGGATGGCCTACCAGGGGTGGCATAATACATGCTGCAGCCCCTGGCAGGCCTCTGAGGTACCTATGCCCTTGGTACATAGTATACCATATACTAGGGACTTACAAGGGCACTCCAGATCCCAATCAGTGATGTGCCTAAGGCACATGGAGACCCTTTTAAAGAGGAAACAGCTAGGCTGGGGTTCTGAATAGCAGGGCCCCAGCCAGACTAATGTCGAAAACCAGTGAAGTATCAGCAAAAAGTGGGGGTACCCCTGTGAAGCAGATCCTACTCTCCTACACAAACCCCCCCCAAACGTAGGGACATTAAACTAACCTTGCCCAGTTAAGTCTTCATGTTCTAAGTGGAAATACCTAGAGAGTCCAAACAAGTATGGCCTCAACTTCTTCAGAGCCCAGACCACAGCAAAGGCCTCCCTCTCTATGGCTGACCAACGTTTCTCTCTAGGGGTCAGCCTTCTGCTAATAAAAGCTACTGGCTGATCCTGACCTTCTTCATTCAATTGTGACAGTACAGCCCCTACCCCCAATTCAGATGCATCTGTTTGAACAATGAACTTCTTGGAGTAATCAGGACTCTGCAGAATTGGAGCAGTGCACATGGCCTGCTTGAGGTCATCAAATGCCTTTTGACAGCTAGCTGTCCACTGAACCTTTTTGGGCATTTTCTTAGAAGTTAAGTCATTCAAGGGTGTCACTATTGATCCATACCCCTTGACAAATCTCCTATAGTACCCAGTCAGGCCTAAGAAGGCTCTCACCTGAGTCTGGGTAGTGGGAGCAGTCCAGTCCATGATGGTCTGGATCTTGCTCTGCAAAGGTTGAACCTGGCCTCCACCCACAAGGTGGCCCAGGTACACAACCTGACTCTGCCCTATCTGGCACTTGGTGGCCTTGATAGTCAGGCCTGCCTTTTGCAGGGCCTGTAAAACATTCCTGAGGTGGACCAGGTGATCCTCCCAGGTGGAGCTAAAGACAGCAATATCATCTAGATAAGCTGCACTATAGGCCTCCAGTCCTGTGAGAACTGTGTTCACCAACCTCTGGAAAGTGGCAGGTGCATTTTTCAGACCAAAGGGCATTACCACAAATTGATAATGCCCACTAGGGGTTGAAAATGCTGTTTTGGGCTTTGCAGTATCATCTAGTCTGATCTGCCAGTAGCCAGCTGTTAGGTCAAATGTGCTGAGATACTTGGCAGAGGCCAAAGTATCTATGAGCTCATCTGCCCTGGGTATTGGATGGGCATCAGTCCTAGTGACTGCATTGAGGCCCCTGTAGTCTACACAAAACCTCATCTCTCTTTTCCCACCACTGGTGTGAGGTTTGGGTACTAGGACTACTGGACTAGCCCAAGGGCTATCTGAGGGCTCAATCACTCCCAATTCCAACATCTTCTGGACTTCAGTCCTGATACAGTCCCTGACATGGTCAGGTTGCCTATAAATCTTGTTTTTAATAGGCAGACTGTCCCCAGTGTCCACTTCATGAGTGCACCAGGTGGTCTGACTGGGTGTCAGTGAAAACATATGCCTAAACTGATTGAGGACTTGCCTGCAATCAGTTTGTTGCTGGGTAGTGAGGCTGCCTGCCAAGGCTCACCATCAACTGACCCATCGTCAGGGTTCTGTGAGAGCAGGTCAGGGAGTGGGTCACTCTCTTCCTCCTGCCCTTCATCAGTAGCCATGAGCAAGCCCATGTCTGCCCTGTCCACATATGGCTTAAGTCTGTTGACATGGAGAACCCTTTGGGGACTCCTGGGTGTTCCCAGGTCCACTAAGTAAGTGACCTCACCCTTCTGCTCAACAATAGTGTGGGGTCCACTCCATTTGTCTTGGAGAGCTGCTGGGGCCACTGGCTCCAACACCCACACCTTCTGTCCTGGCTGGTAAACAGTCAGAACAGCCTTTTGGTCATGCCAGGCCTTCTGAAGTTCCTGGCTAGCCTCAAGGTTTTTGGTTGCCTTTTTCATGTACTCAGCCATCCTGGAGCGGAGACCAAGTACATAGTCCACTATATCTTGCTTTGGGGGCTTGAGAGGTAACTCCCATCCTTCCTTCACCAAGCACAGTGGACCCCTCACAGGGTGGCCAAACAGAAGTTCAAAAGGGCTGTACCCAACCCCCTTCTGAGGCACCTCCCTATATGCGAATAAAAGGCAGGGCAAGAGTATGTCCCATCTACGCCTAAGCTTTTCTGGGAGCCCTTTAATCATGCCCTTCAAGGTTTTGTTGAATCTCTCAACTAAACCATTGCATTGTGGGTGATAGGGTGTGGTGAACTTATAAGTAACTCCACACTCCTTCCACATTGCCTTTAAGTACCCAGACATGAAGTTTGCACCCCTGTCTGATACCACCTCCTTAGGAAAGCCCACTCTTGAGAAAATTCCCAGGAGGGCCCTTGCCACCACAGGTGCTGTAGTGGTCCTAAGGGGTATAGCCTCTGGGTACCTGGTGGCATGATCCACTACCACCAGTATAAATCTGTGCCCAGATGCTGTTTGGGGATCCATGGGACCAACAATGTCAATCCCTACCCTCTCAAAGGGCACCCCCACCACAGGTAGTGGTATCAGGGGGCCTTTGTAGTGCCACCTGCTTTGCCACTGGCTTGGCAGGTTACACAGGAGCGACAAAACTCCTTACTGTCTTCAGACATGTGGGGCCAGTGAAAGTGAGGGACAATTCTGTCCCAAGTCTTGTTCTGGCCCAGGTGTCCTGCTAAGGGAATATCATGGGCTAGGGTCAATAGGAAGCCCCTGAACTTCAAAGGTATTACCAACCTCCTGGTAGCACCAGGCTTGGGGTCTCTACTCTCTGAGTACAGGAGTCCATCATCCCAATACACTGTATGGGGACCACTAGCTTTCCCAGCAGCCTCAGCAGCAGCTTGCTGTCTGAGGGGTTCAAGGGAGGGGCAGCTCTGCTGCTCCTGGCTCAGATCTGCCCTAGAAGGTCCCCCTGTCCCCAAGAACTCAACCTGGTCAGGTTCAAGTTCCTCTGGGACAGTTCCTTCTTCAGGGCTGAGATCATCCTCCTCAGGGGACTGATCTTCCTCCTGAGCCAAGGGGAAGGCACTGCCTTAACCCTACTACTCCTCCTCTTGGAAGGCACTTGGTCCATTCTTCCAGAATCCAAGGCCTGTTCAGTTTTAGACAGTTTAGCTTGTGACCTGGTCACAGCAAACACATCTGCAGGGATCCCCAGCATTTCTGCATGGGTCCTGAGCTCCACTTCTGCCCAAGCAGAAGTCTCTAAGTCATTGCCAAGCAAGCATTCGACTGGTAGGTTTGCACTTACCACAACCTTCTTAAGGCCAGTTACCCCTCCCCAGGAGAAGTTAACAACTGCCAGAGTATGGTCTGTTCTGACATTGCTAGCATTGGTCACTTGGTACATCTCACCAAGCATAACTTGCCCAGGTAGCACAAGGTCTTGTGTCACCATTGTGACACTTGCCCCTGTGTCCCTAAATGCCAAAGCCTCTCGTCCATTGATTAAAGGCTGTTGTCTGTACTTGCCCAGATTACTGGGACTCATAGAGGAGGGCACATCCATGCCTCCATCACAGACTAACACAGCCTGAGTCAGTTCTCTAACTAGGTCAGAGCCCAACTCAGTTCCCAGGGTGAACCCTACTAAACCCTTTGCTGGAGCACTTCCACCAACTGTACTAGGGGGAACAGGTGCCTTAGGGGCATTGGTGGGTGCTGGACTGGAGTCTTTGGACTTGGTGCAATCACTGGTCCAGTGGGTCTTTTGCTTACAGACCTTGCACCATGGTTTTCTTTGGCCTTTACCCTTGGTAGACTGGGAATCCCCACCAGAAGAAGATTTTTGGGGGCCTGATGAAGACTTTTGATCTTTACCCTTCTCCCCACCCTTGTCAGAGTTCTTAGCATCTTGCTTCTTGGTTTCCCCACCTTGGTTCTGTACCTTCTGCTTCACCCTGGTTCTGACCCATTTGTCTGCCTTCTTTCCCAATTCTTGGGGAGAGGTCAGATCAGAGTCAACCAGGTACTGATGCAACAGCTGGTTTTGACAGTTATTAAGAATCTGCTCCCTCATTATCAGATTATACAATCCTGAGAAGTCACACACCTTACTGCCCATCAACCAGCCTTCCAGAGCCTTGGCAGAACAATCCACATAGTCTACCCAGTCTTGAGTCTGTGCTTTTTGGGTGTCTCTGAACTTCAACCTGTACTGTTCAGTGGTTAGGCCAAACCCATCAATAAGAGCACTCTTCAAGACCTTGTAATTGTCAGCATCCTCCTCTCTAACAGTGAGGAGCTTGTCTCTACCTTTGTCAGCAAAGGAGAGCCACAAGATTGCTGCCCACTGCTCCTGAGGGACCTTCTGTACTTTACAGGCCCTCTCTAAAGCAGTTATCCATTTGTGGATATCATCCCCACTCTGGTAGGGAGGGACAATCTTGCTCAGGTTCCTATGGTCATAGGACCTTTCCCTATCTCTAGGGACATGGCTGCCACCATGGGACTCTAGTCCCAACTTTCTTCTCTCTTTAAGGAGATCTAGGGATTCTCTATCTAAAGCCAATTGCTTCTTCCTGATCTCCAGTTGAGTTTCCTCATACTGGACCAGTCTCTTTCTTCTCTCATGAGAGGATTCCCTCCTGTGAGAAGAAACAGAGCTCCCTATGGAGGTGCCAGAGTGGTTAGACTCCTGAGAAGGAGACCTAGACTTTCTGAGCACACTCATAATCCTTCCTGGGGGGACAAAGGTGTGGTTCTCCAGATCCTCATCTTCATCTTCCCCAGAAGGGATTGGGTTTTCCAGGTCAGGGTCATTGTCACCCTCCTGGTCAGTTTCAGAGGGGGGCTGGGGGTAGTAGTACCCCTGGCCCCTTCCTCATCTGCTGGCCCACCCTCTGCTCCTACCCCTTCAGTCTCTGAAGACTTACTAAGATCATAAGCCACCAACAACTCCTGGAGGTGTTGGGTGGTGGGACTTTGGCCTGTCCTTAATTTCCTCACGTTACACAAAGCTCTCAGTTCCAAGAATGGGAGTGTGTCATACTTGGAGGGGAAGCTCCATGGCTTCCTGCAGGGCATCTCTGGATCCTGCTTTTAAAGACATTACTAGTGTGGTGTGGTGTATGCACTACCTACTCTAGTGTGGCCTACTAAACTCTCTTGAGTTGTAGAAAGGGTTGTGCTATCCCTTAACACACAACTCTAAGTTCAGTAGAACTTACTGATATTCTAAGCTTAAATTATATGTACCTTAGGTACCTTTAGTGGTTTTCAGTTGATCAATTCAATTGAGATTATCTGGTAAAACAATAGCAAGCTGGAATCCCACACGCTGCACACCAATGTGAGAAGTTGGCCTGGCATATGCTGTCCACTAATTATAGTGGGCACCGTGCACCAGTCCAAATCGACTCTTATGGTAGGTAGGTTAAAGACAACCTTATTGAAAGCTATCCTAGTGGTAGCTATGGAGAGCAGCCTTCAGGCTAAGTCTTGAAGGAATGTAAAGCAGCTTGTTTTACCAGTCTATAATCTCTTGAGTGACCAAATGAAAGAGCACCACACCAGGTATATATTCAAAATATATGTATTTATTACTAAACACACCCCTCTAGTCTCTTTATGAGGCTAGAGTTCGAAATACATAGGTTATAAGATCTTAAATCACAGTAATAGCACAAATACACGTTTGGGCCCTAGGGGCGTACCAAACCATATACCAATAAAGTGGTATGCGAACCACGACTGAACTAGACACTAGGCCTAGAGCCTCTAGAAGTGCTTGGACCACAAGGAACCACCCACGGTAGTGACACAGGGGACCCACGGGAGACGCGTGCAGTGTAAATACACAACCGCGATACGCCGTTAACTTCTATGGAGAAAGTCGGGATCGGGAAAATAGAGGAAAGGGACACTTAAAAGAGGACTAGGACAAAACCCTTTGAGATCTAGGACTTTGAAGAGTCTCTACCCACGGGAGCACCGGAGTACTCGTGTTACCTCACCCAGGGAAGCCGGGTGCATAGGTGCCTTTCGGGGTCGGGTTTCGTCGTCGGTTCTTATGGCGATCTGCTGCAAAGTGCTGCTGGCGACCAGGAGAAAAGTGTCCGGGTGGATCCAAGAGTGGATCGGAGTTCTGAAGAACCTGAAAGCAGAGGGGACAGAGTCTGGGTCACTAGCCAGTGACCAGGGAGGCGATGGACAGATGCCCACCGATGTCGAGTGCTTCAGGTTCGATGACGGTTGTCTTGACTCTTCAGCCACGAGGTCCGGGAGGCGTTGTCGGCGACCAGGAGCAGGATTCGGACTGTTGCTCGATGTCTGTCGAGTGCAGAGGTGTCGGCGACCAGATTGGACCCAACAAGCCTTGGCAACGGCAAGTCTCGAGTAAGATGTAGATCGTCGATGATGCAGACCAGCAAGGTCTGGGGGACTCACCCAGCGTGGGTAAGTGAGGGCAGGCCTGGAGCAACCAGACTGCCAAGTAAAGAAAAGATTGGCCTTCGTTAAGGGCTACTAGCCAACGGGCTAGCGACCGCGAAGGAGCCTCGTGACGCCGCACGTGGAGCTGGCTTACAGGACACTCGTGGAGTGGGGGCCAGTGATCTTCGGTGCAGGTGGTGCTGGAGGCTAGGGCTACTCGGAGCCCAAAGCACGACTTCTTGGGAGACCCAGAAGATGGTGCACTTGCAAATGTGCTCGGTGTCCAGGGGTCACGGTCTCAAGTCACCCACGATAGCCACGGGCCTCAGCTTTGCTGGGGACTCAGGGTAGCCTCGGCGAAGTCTGAGAATCCACCTCTGGTGATGCGATGACTTCGGCGTCCGACGGGAGCTTCAGTGATGCGAACCGGACAGATGCTTCTTTGGTGCCTGCCAAGCAGGGAGTCACTCCTTGACCCCAAGGGAGATTCTTCAGTCCTCTAATCGTGAGTAGAGCGTCGAAGGTCCAGGATTCTGTTTCAGAGTTTCGTCCAGGTATAATCTAAAGTCCTAGGGACTGGGTTCCTACCTTTATTCTAAAAATAGGGGATGGACTACTCTGTGGCCCCACCTATGGGTGGGTCAGGGCAAAGGGGTGGCTACACCCCTTTCCCTTTGTCCAGTTCGCGCCAAAGCAGGGGCTGCAAGCCCCTGATCCGGTTTGAACTGGGGTATGCACAGGGACACCAAATGTGCCCCCAGTGCAGGACTTCAAAGCACCCGAAAGTGCTCCCGCCCAGCCCCAATACACATTGTCCTGTCTGGGGAGGTGGTCACACCTCCCTGGGACAGGAAACCTATTGTCCAGGCC
This sequence comes from Calotriton arnoldi, assembly GCA_963921515.1. Classification (NCBI taxonomy): domain Eukaryota; kingdom Metazoa; phylum Chordata; class Amphibia; order Caudata; family Salamandridae; genus Calotriton; species Calotriton arnoldi. The sequence continues at coordinate 2,245 of CAWUFW010013738.1, read as the reverse complement.
TCCCCTGCCGGAGTTTCGTCCAGCAGCAGGAGGCCAGACTCGTGTCTGTGGCAGCAGCATCCATTTTGTGATGCCAGGGCTCTGGAAAGAAGTTACCGGACTCGTCAGAGTTAACATGCCTTTCCCTCTAGAAGGGTGGAATGCTACCCCCGCCGCCAGGATTGGCGGGGGGTAGTATTCCAAGATGTTTGACACCAAACACGACATGTTTAGGTGCAGCCATTCCATAGTTAGCATTTTACCGCGAGGATATAATGCGTTTAAGAGTATATGGTCAGGCTGCACTACAAACAGCATCAGAGATGGTCTCCGAACGCTGCAGAGGGGCCCTGCTCATGCAGGGGCACCCTCTCACATAGGAACCATGCACTCTGCCTTTAGGATTGATAAGGCCTGCCTTAGGAGTGACTTATAGGTTTATATGTGTGTAGGCATTTAGTGATATAGGTAACCTATACCACAGCAAGGGGTGCATGCACCACCTTACCCAGGCTGCAGTAGCAGACCTGTGGTGTCAGTTTGGATGGCCTACCAGGGGTGGCATAATACATGCTGCAGCCCCTGGCAGGCCTCTGAGGTACCTATGCCCTTGGTACATAGTATACCATATACTAGGGACTTACAAGGGCACTCCAGATCCCAATCAGTGATGTGCCTAAGGCACATGGAGACCCTTTTAAAGAGGAAACAGCTAGGCTGGGGTTCTGAATAGCAGGGCCCCAGCCAGACTAATGTCGAAAACCAGTGAAGTATCAGCAAAAAGTGGGGGTACCCCTGTGAAGCAGATCCTACTCTCCTACAGTAGTCTTGTTTCTTTTATTATAAAACAGGACTAGAAGCCCATAATCCAATCAAAAAAATCTGAACTGGAGCAGCACATCACGCATGGACCTGGGAAATTTGGCACCTATGCCAACATAGAATAAAACAACTGTTAGTGATCATTGTCCCACAGGTATCTCTGTTGGCTTGCCAGCTTGCACCTGAAGCACACTGGTCAGACCTTATAAGTTCAGGGCGCAATCCACCATACATGCACTAATTAACCCGCTGATGGATACATGTAACCTCTCACCTGATTTCCACTCCAGGTGCTCGTGTCATTTGGATGCATGCAGGGGTTTAGGCCAGGCCGTGCAGCCAACTCCCCACCGCCTACAGCCTAAGGCCGTGTGCAGCGGCGGTTGGACTAACTAATGGTAATTAAATACTACTTTACGTTAAAAAAAACCCTAGAAATTCACTGAAAAAAAACAAAGGTTGCAGGGACGTTATAGTTAGGAAATAGCATTAAAAAACCCCATAGAAAATCACTGAAAAAAGCAAAGCTTACAAGGACGTTATAATTAGGAAATAGAATTAAAAAAACCTTGGAAATTCACTAAAAAACTAAAGGTTACAGGGACGTTATAGCTGGGTTCAGATTTTATTCACACAAAATCATAGAAATTCAACAGTTATACTTAGAATTCTCTCAAGTAATTGTAACTCATGCCCTAAGGTAACTATAAGTCCCAACACCCCTTTTTAGGTTTTGCCTGCACAGCTCTTGCGCCGTGCTTGTGAAATCTATTGGATTCAATATAACTCTTAAAAGGGGGCTTACCTTCCGCCCTTGCTTTCCATTGCTTCATGTGCATGCCACTTACTTTTGCTCCATTTCTATTGGCTGTAGCATACTATTTCCTGTGTGTTCCTCGTCTGTTTCTCTTATTAGTTTTCCAGTGCCGAAGTACTGTTTTCATCCACACAGTAGGACTTTTTTTTTAAGCTTTTGCGTGACGTTTTTCAACTGCTGGCATTTCTGTTAGTAGGCTTAAAGGTTTTCATTCGCCGTACGGTCCCATCGGGTGTCTTTTCATTCGTTTCAATTCTTTTTGATTGTCTGCGCGCTGTCACTTTTATTTTTCTTCCACAAGACTTGGAATGCATCCTTCTCCAAGCCTCGCTTTCAGCCCTGCCCCCGGGTTTTGCATGCAGTGGTTTCGCCAGCGAGACATCCATCATTATTTAATTTATCACTGTAACATTTTTTTTGCACAGCGCATTTTAATTATATTTCGCGTGCACAATGCTTGTTTTAGACTGGTTGCTTCTAGCAGTTCGTTTGAGGACTCAGCGAATAAAACCTTCCGTGACCCAAGAGGCTTGGAACGCATCGTTCTCCAAGCCTCGCTTTCAGCCCTGAGCCCCATCCCCCATCAATAGACCAATTGCAGACACCTAACTTAATTTTACAGCAAGG